>CM034148.1:467255277-467305277 GCA_019776745.2 Taxus chinensis
GCGTGTGCGTGTGTGTGTTCGTGTGTGTGCGCAGGTCCATGTTCGTGTGTGTGTGCATGTGCTTGTGCATTTGCGTGGGCATGGGCATGGGCATGGGTGTGCATGTGTACTTTTGTGTGTGCGTGCTTCCTTATGTGTGTGTTTGTGTGTGTGCGTGGGCGTGTGCATGTGCGAGTGTGTGCATTTCCGTGTGCATGTGCATGTGTGTGTATGTCATTTTGTGTGTGTGTGTGTGTGTGCGCGTGAATGTGCGTGAGCATGTGCGTTTGCGTGTGTGCTTTTGTGTGCACATGTGTCCTTATGTGTGTATTTGTATGTTTGCGTGGGTGCATGTGTGTGCGTGTGGGTGCATGTGTGTGTGTGTAGGCCTGCATGTGTCTGTGTCCGTGTGTGTGTTCGTGTGTGTGTGCACATACGTGTGCATGGGCGTGTGCATGTGTGTGTCCATTTGTGTGTCCGTGTGCGTTTGCGTGTACGTGGGCGTGGGCGTGTGCGTGTGAGTGTGTGTGTGCATTTGCATGTGCGTGTTCGTGCACGTATGTGTGTGTGTGTGCGCTTGTCCGTGTGCGTGTGCGTATGCGTATGCATGTGGGTGTGCATGCATATGTGTGTGCGTGTGCGTGTGCATTTGCATGTGCATGTTCCTGTGCCTTTGCTTGTGCCTGTGCTTTTGCATGTGCGTGTACGTGTGCATGTGGGTGTGCATGCATATGTGCCTGCGTGTGCATGTGCATTTGCATGTGCGTATGCCTGTGGCTTTGCCTGTGCCTATGTTGTGCGTGTACGTGTGTGTGTGCGTGTGCATTTGCATGTGCGTGTTCCTGTGCCTTTTCCTGTGCCTGTAATTTTGCATGTGCGTGTGCATGTGCGTGTGCGTGTACATGTGGGTGTGCATGCATATGTGCGTGTGTGTGCGTATGCTTGTGCCTTTTCCTGTGCGTGTGCGTGTGCATGTGCGTGTGCGTGTGCATGTGCGTGTGCGTTTGCATGAGCGTGTGTGTTTGTGTGTGTGCTTTTGTGTGTGTGTGTATCCTTACATGTGTGTTTGTATGTTTGTGTGGGTGCATGTGTGTGCATGTGGGTGCATGTGCGTGTGGGTGGGCCTGTATGTGTCTGTGTCCGTGTGCGTGTTCGTGTGTTTGTGCATGTGCGTGTGTGTGTGCGTGTGTGCGTGCATGTGCAATGCGTGTGTGTGCGTGTGTCTGTGCACTTTTGTGTGCCCGTGCATCCTTATGTGTGTGTTTGTGCGTGTGGATACATGTGTGTGTGGGTATGCGTGCATATGTGTGTGTGCGTGCGTGTGTATTTGCATGTGCATGTGCGTGTGTATGTGTGTTTGAGTGCGTGTGCGTGTGCATGTGTGTGCGTGTGCGTGTGCGTGAGCGTGTGCGTTTGCGTGTGTGTGTGCGTGCGGGTATGTGTGTGTGCGTGCACATGTCCGTGTGCATGTGCATGTGTGTGTGTCTGTGTGTGTGTGTGCGTGTCTGTGTGCGTGTGTGTGTGTGCGTGTGCGTGTGAATGTTCGTGTGTGTGCATGTGAATGTGTGTGTGCAGTGCGTGTCCTTGTGCGTGTGCGCTTCTTTGTGCCCATGCATCCTTATATGTGTGTGTAACACCTTGATTTTTGTAAGTTATCATGGTAATTACCTTTCATGATGTTGTAACTACAGAAATGAAGATAAATATGTTAAGACACATCTTTTGATCTTAGAGGAATGTGTTACTGATTTGGACCCTTGTTTGCTGTAACTTGATACTTGGGACAGAAGTTATTATTACTTGTGTGATTGCTAATGAGACAACAGACTTATCGTATGCTTGATGAACTCTATTCGTTGATTGACCAAGGTATGTTGTGGCGTTCTTATGATTGCTTTGACGATTTACTTTTAAACCAGACTGAAGGTTGATATAAATGTTGCAGCACCTGATTTCAGGTATGAATATACGGTACGTAGATGCCAATGAAAAAGGTTCGATTCTCGAACCACACACCGTTGTAACTCTAGACAACGTAAGACGATAAGGGCCTGGATGTAAGTGGCACAGGTATGTGGAACTTAGGACGAAATGTCCTGCTTAATGTTGAATATGACTGTCAGGCGGAAAGACTTTATATGGAAACCAGTTAATTAAATATTAGGGGATTAAACCCTAACCTACCTCTAAGTTTTATCTTATGCCCTAACTACTATCCTATATGGATTTTAGATTTCATAAGGGAGAAAATAAATATAAATTCCATTAACCTATGAACTAGGTGAATGACCTAGATATGGACTATTAAAATCCTAGACTAATCCTAACCTAAGGAAGGGGACGCATAGACCCATGTGGATGGAAAGAATAAGGGGGGAAGGAAGGAAATTTAATGGGACAGTAAATGAAGCCCTTACATGTACAGTGCCAAGTTTGGCGGGAACAAAGAAAAGTTGGAGGCGTCCAACTAGCTTAGAAACTAAATGGAATTTATATGCAAATTTGAAAATTAGAAACTCACCAACCCGAGTCAGTGATGGCGTGAGGAATGAGGAAAGGAAGTGCATTCAATGCATTAATTATCTTGGACTTAACGACCAGCTCGCCTTGGAAAGAGGATAGAGGAAAAGGGAAAATTGTTTGTTGTTGTGTGTATTTGGATTTTAGTTGCTCTGCATTTTGTTTCTCCCTAGTTCTGTCGAACCAGCTGTGTTTTGATTATTATCTCTGTTCTTTGGAAAAACAAAGGCTATTCTTGAGCCTGTGGAAGTTAGTGACTGGTTGGAAAGCCTGGCCGAGGACGTCGTGGAGAGAAACAACTCCAGTGGGCGCGGTTTTCTTCGAGCCACAAGAAAAATTAACAGGCATGTTAAGCCCTTCTCCTTTAACTGCTTGCTTTTTCTTAATAGTCTCATTAAAACAACCCTGCTCTTATGAAGGGGGTTTTGGTTATTTGATTTGGCTGTTACGTTGAGATGATTTCGAGTTGAGCCGTTTTCTTTTGCTGTACGCGGCTTGAGCATTCTTTGCATAATGATTAAGTTGAATACACTGTCCTTGCTGTGTGGTTCGTTTCGGCAGTGTTGGGTATTTTCTTTATTACCATTTTGGGTTGTGCTAATAAATACATTAGCTAAATGAATATCACTTCTGAGTTCTGAGCATTCTTGTGAAAATGAAAAGATGAGATGATTTGTATGTCTGGTTGAACTGTCCTTAAAATAATGAACATGACTTGGGTATTCTCGGGTGTTTGAAGAAAATGATTGTTCTTCTTATTGAAATCATTAATGAATTATGTTTTCTCTTTGCTGCTTCAAAATCTGAAGGTAATGGGAAAGAGGATTTTATTGTGCATTTTGGATGCGGTTTGATCTTCTAGTTTGAACTGTCATGATGAAAACGAACATGGCTTAGTGTTCTGTGCAAATGAATGAAACAAATGAGATTTGGCTTGCTGTTGAGATTGTTTGACTGTACCTTGCTTGTGCATCTATTACCCTATGTGGGTTTGCATTGATAAAGGCATTGTTATGCGAATATATATACTTTTAAGGATTGTGGACCTTCCATCGTTTTCATTAAGAACAAAATATGAATGGAATTATTCTTTGTTGTTGGAAAGTGAAAACTCTCATTATTAGTGTGACTGGTTCTAGTCACTGTACACTCTTACATGTTATAAAGACGTGAATGTCTATAGAGTGAAATGTTTAAAAGGAAATGATTGCGTTATAGGTCCTTTTGGTACTAATGTTTATAGGCTAGTTTCAATGAACTCTGGTCAACTTTTTGGAAAGGTAATAGTAGTTTTCAATTACTAAATATACTACTCTGAATGAATTATACTATTGGAATATGTCTGCTCTAAATAAGAGGTATTTGGATAGACAGTAAGAAGAGGTGATATGATCTTGCTCCCTTATATTCGATTATTGATTTTCTTTTATTTCTCTTTAGACTGTTATCATTGATTGATATCACGTTTGGATTAAAAACTTCTAGTACATCTATGAGGAAAAGAAAGAGAGTGTGAATGGATAATTTGAATTAATGATCATTTTTCTCTCATACAGTTGGAAATCTATAATTGTTATGGAACGAATTTCGTACTGCTTGGGTTAAGCATTGGTATTTAATTGTTGTTTTCTTGTTCTCTTCAGCGTTTGATTGCTTGAAATCAGATGAGTTGTATGAAGGAAGGGACAATAATTCGGTTTAGATTTTAGTTAAGATCTATCTTTTGAATTCACAACTATTGTAAGAGAATGGAATTGATAGCATTTATGTTAGAACAGCAGTTGCATAGTTGTGTTTTTAGTTCTTACAGATGTTTGTAATCTAGAACTATTGAAGGAAATTACTTCTTGTAATAATTATTTGGGAAAGAGGGCAGTAATTGTTATCCCAAATGTGCCCCCTGCTCATTTTGTGGCTAACTCCTTTACATCTTTCCTTCTCTTGTGCCTCAGTTAGAATATTTTGTTTTCCAGGCACTCAAAACCTTCTAGAAATGGCACCATTGGATAGAGCTCTTTCTTATCTTTCCAGAGAGGTAAAATTTTCCTCCTAACTCCGCATATTTTTCAAGTTATGGCTTAGCGGAGTTTTGCTGGGAAATTTTTCCCTATAAGGCCAGCAGCGAATCAGGAGCTGCCACGTGTCCAAGGGTGAAAAAAACACCAAGAGACCCGAAGGAAAAAATGGTCAGGAAGGGCCTGTGCCCAATCAAAACTTGCCATGTGACACCTAGAGTGGCGGAGCACGGGGAAAATTTGAAAAATGTTCCAAAGACCAAACGGGTAAAAATTCAAACTTTTTGCCCGCCGATCCGATTTTGGCCTGTTTTTGCCCTAAAACTTCAAATCGCCATAACTTTCGATCCAGAGCTCAGATTTTCATGTTCTTTATATAAATGGAAAGCTGGTGAAATTATCTACAAGATTCCATGGTCAATTTTGAATTTTGGTTTATTTTTTAGGGATAAAAAAAACTCTTCTCATACGCACCCATGGACAGAACTCATGTTTCAACAACCAATTTTAATGCAAAATGGGTCGCATTCTTCTCCAGCATGGTCAAAAATATCAGGGCATGGGTTTGTAAGGACCTCCATGTTGCTTTTAATGCATTTTGGTCAATGGGGAATGGCTCCCACGTTTTTTCACGTTTTCTCTATCCTGGGCTCGACCCATGCACTGTAAAAGCCAAATTTGGCTTATTTTTCAAAGGGGGAACACTTTTTTTGCATAGCAAGCTTCTGTTTTCACTTTCAACAAGTGATTTTGGCAAGTATCAAACCTTCTAGGGATTGTAACATGTTTTTCTGCCTCTTTGGTGTTGGAATACAAGGATTTTGATGTTGAAAATCACAATGCAGGCTCTGTGAATGCTTTCAGTCCTTTGTATGTGTTGTTTGCTTCATTTCAAACCCTTGATTATAGCTTATCAACCTGTGCATGATGTTTTATGTTGCAATTTCTGATTTGTGTCAATTTTCATGAGCAAGAAGTGCTCACCACTCCTTTGGTGTATCACCCTTATCAGTTTAGTTTTAACTTTTTACATTTCTTATCCCTGTCTCCTTGCAAATTAGGATAAAATTAGGATATGAACCTATGCAGTTGTGCAAATAATAGATCTAATCAGAGGAGTTTGAGGAACCAGCCTCTAATCTAGAGATTCCTCTCTCATCTTGTAAGTCCCACACTTGGAGAGAGGTTTCAATATTGTGTAATCACACTGGATGCCCTAAACATCAACTTAGAACATTGATTTGCATCCAGGGGTGCTGCTGATTTGCAACAACAGTAATCCTTTGTCTGATTAGGAGGGTTATTGGATGATTGATTTGATATGTTGTTCATCCTTTTTGGTATTTAATTCTTGAATGATGTTCATATTAACGTTTCATAAAAGCAGGGTTCTTTTATTGAGACAGTTAATTAAAAGCACCTCATTTTAAAGACAAGTGCTTAATATGCTCAGTTCAATGAACTGACCCGTGAAAGTAATTTTACAGATGAAACTTGAGTATAAATGAAGACATGGTTGTTTTCTGATACTTCTTTGATTAACTGAATATGGATTGTATTGATAGCTATTACTCCTCCACGAGGAAATGAGAAAGGAATAAGTTACATTCTTCTATCTTTATGAGTTGTAATGTTGTTTGATATAAACAAAGTCCAGTCATTTGGACTGGCAAATGTATAGATTGTAAATATGATGGATGAATACAAGTAAAAGTGTGATATTTTCAATAACTGTATCAGTTTGATATTGTTGAATAAGTTTGAGAACATAACATTATTCCTTGACTTGGAATTATTCAAATGTTAATGGATGAATTTAAAAGGAAATAACATCTATTCTTTACCTGAATGCAACTTTTACATTGAAATGTGTAATTAGTTCATACTTGGGTTAAGATGAATTTTGAATTGACATTAAAAAGATTTAGATAAACACAAAATCCTAATTGGAAGGTATTCGGGATTAGTTTGAAAACTAATGGATATCAAATAACTTAGGGGCAGCCAAACCTTGTATTCGGACTCCGTTAATAGCCTTGAATGTTTAAATCCAAAAAATAAAGATATGGGAAATCATATCTATTGTTAACAGACCTTAACTAAGTAAGGTTAAGGAGGATAAATGAATAAATTCATTTAGAATTATACCTCGTTTAAATGACGTCTAATAAGATGGAATTCTGAATTTGTTTACAGTTGTGGAAAACTTGGTTAAGTTTAATAGGTTAAACTTATTAAGTTATCGATAATGGACTGCTTAGTCCAAATATTAAGAAAGGAACCAAAAAGTGAATAGGAAACCCTTCGGTATGAAGGAGGAGATACGTATTAAGCTAGAAGATGGATTAAGTCTCTCTTAGCTACATACAACTATAACAAGAACAAGGATAAAGGATTAACATGGCTGCTGAAAGTTGATCTTAAATACTAAGATTATAACCAAATCACAATTGAGTTGGATGTGTACCTTCAATGAGAGGATTCCATAGGACATTGACATACGCCAGCTATAATATGGTGTCTTTGTGAAGGTGGGGCCTGTTATCCAAAATTCACCCCCCAGGGTAATTTTGATAACATGCATCAGATTATTCATTCCCGAGCAAGTAGATTGATTCAAGGCCCAAAATCATGTTTTTTGGGGTCCCCCTCAGCCTTTTTCTAACTCTCCCATCCAAGAAGGAATCCCAACAGGTTGAGAAAATGGAATAAATGCAAAAAATAAGGTTGCAGGACTGTGTTAAGCCATTTCGGGTCGTACTGAGGTTCGTTATACCAAGCTTGGGGGCCGGAAAAATGAAGAAAATTGGCTAAGTCCTAGTCTAGGCAGTCTGCGGGACAGTTGGGACGTTGGGACACGTGGGACGCAAAAATCTGAATCGGACGAAAGAGGAAACAATATTGCCTAAGTCTTGTTTCGCGCAGTCTGGGACATCTGGGCCAAAAGTACGCGCGGGAAGCGGATCGGCTGGTTTGGCGCAAGTCGGTCCATTTCGGGTAGTTCAGAGATATTTGTCCTAAACGGTCTGGGACATCTGGGTTGGAAGTACGTGGAGGACGTGAACCGGTTGATTCAGCCGAAGCAGGAGACTTTCATCCGGGACATTTGGGCCAAAAGGACGTGTGGGACGCGAAAAGCTGAAAGAGCTGCTAACGAATGGAATCTCGCCACGTGTCTTCACCTCAAACAAGAACAAGGAAGCCCGAATCGGGCGGTTCAGAGATATTTGTCCTAGACTGTTTGGGACACCTGGGCCAAAGATACGCGAGGGACGCGTGGGACGTGAAAAGCCGAAAGAGCCGCCAACGAATCAAATCTCGCCACGTGTCTTCACCTCATCAGCCCGGCGGGAAAATTTTGAAATTTTTTCCAAAGGCAAAAACAAAAAGGAAATGGTCAGGAAGGGCTCACATCCAATGAAATTGTGCCATGTGGCACTTGAGTGGCGGAGCGCGGGGGAGAAATGGGAAAATTTTCCCAAAGTGAAAAATACCAAATTTTCGAAGGACAAAGTGCGCCCCTCAGGCCCGAGCCAATAAAATAGTGCCACGTGTCCAAGTGGCAAGAAATTAAGGAAGGGCCCGAAAAAAAAATTTCAAGGATGAGCCCGCGTATGAATCAAAGCCTGACACGTGTCATCTAAGTGGCAGAGCACGGAAAAAATTCAAATATTTTCCCGCTGATCCGTTTTGGCCTATTTTTTCCCTAATCTTCAGATCACCATATCTTTCGATCCAGAGCTTAGATTTTCGTGTTCTTTATATCAATGGAAAGCTGGTGAAATTCTCTACATGATTCCTAGGTCAATATTTCATTTTGGTTTAGTTTAGATAGAGAAAATCAAGAAACATTTCTGGCGCGTGGTAATGGCCAGAACTGACATTTCAACAACTAGTTTTAATGTGAAATGGGTCACATTCCTCTCCAGCACAGCCAAAAATGTCAGGGCATGGGTCTGTAAGGATGCCCATGTTGTTTTAATGCATCTGCATTCAATGAGGAATGGCTCCCATATTTTTCACGTTTTCTCTCTCCTAGGCTCGACCCATGCATTGTAAAAAGCCAGATTTGGCTCATTTTTAAAAGGTGGTTCATCTTTTCAGCTCTGCCCTCCCTTCTTTTCTTCTCCAGGGTTGAAAATGGAGTTTTAACCTCATCCCCTTCTCTGTAATGGCATTTTTTCCTTTTACCATTAAAATGATGTTCTGTGCAAACTTCTGAAGCAACAAAAACGTGTTTCGTGATGCATTTTTCCATCCTTGCTCATTCTTTGCTTGTCTTTCTTCTTGCCTCTCTTCATTGAAAGTATTTGTGCATGTTTTAATACTCATTACAGGTTTGGAGTTGTGTTCATGGATTTTTTGGGACATTTTTTGTGTGAAATCTATCCTTGGGCCTATGATGCATCTGTCCATCCTTCCCATTGCTCACCCCTTCTTGTTCCATGGCAGTTTTGATAGATGTTCAACATTTTCCTTCTCTAGTGTATCACTGTTTTAGTGTAGGCTCTATTTTTCCCTTTTCTCTCTCTCTGTCTCCTTGGCATGGTTAGATTAGGATTAGATTATCTTTCCTGCACTGGAATAACTAGTGGCAGGTAGTTTAGGAATAGGAACCAGCCTTCTCTGGAGATTCCTTTCTCATTTTTGCAAGTCCCACACTTGGAGAAAGGATTCCATGTTGTGCAATCACACTAGATGCTAGCATGATCAAACTAGAAATCTGATCAACATCCAGGGGTGCTGTGATTCCGCACTAATAGGGCCTTCATGACGACACAATGTTATAGCTGACATATTACAATGCCCTCCTGAATTAAACCATCAAGTTTACATAAGCTGGATAATAAGTTCTTGGCTAGGGATAGGAATGCGATCACGTATACGAAGTGACTCTGGAGGACTAAAGGTAACTAGACACAAGGAGTCATCTAGGAATGACACCGTATATCTACGTATCTTTAGTTACCATGAGTAACTTCCTATACTCGTTCATATTGCTAGTTGGGGTTAGAGTTTGACCTTAAATGGAAGGACTGGTAGAGACCAGGAAAGACCATTCTAGATAACAAATGAAGTGAGGTGAAGGACGTATTCCATTGGTGTGTATCACATCTAGGAATATTATCATGCAAAGCATGTGAAAATCTTTGGCCAAAGTATCGCAAGTGCTGGTTGCGTTGTCCTAATCACCTAGTTTAAGATGCAGGATGTCAGATGAATATCTATCAGTAACAGATATTCAAATAGGCTTCTTAAATGGATCACTTCGATAACCGAAAATGGTAAAAGAACCATGCATATTCATTATATTATGCATGAATTAACAAGAAGGATCGGTAAGTCGCCAAGTCATGAAATGAGAGATCGCTGAAACTCCGAGCCATAAAGTGGGAGGTCGGTAGTTCTTCGAGTCATTTATAGTAGCATATGGTATCTGTTATATGATTGAATGACACTGAATGTGTGTTCCATATTGTAAATATGTGAACAGAGAACATTAGTTTTAAAAGGAAATTGTGTGATCCAAACTACATTAATTGGACAGACAACAATTATTAAAACTTGAACGTGTGTTTGAATTATATAATTCATAACATGGAACATTGTATAAAAATAAAAAATAAAAAAATTCCCTTGTTCTAGTATCTTAAAATGGGGATGTTACATCTTGGTATCAGAGCTGAAGGTTGCAGCTCTTGGACCTAATGAGTCCACAATTTAATAAGGTTTACATTTTCTTATTGAACAAAAAATTATCAGAATAAGAAGAAATGCTGCGAACAACCCATTACCGGGTGGAGAAGTAGCTACTGCTCAAAAGCTGGATGAAATCCTTGCTACCTTACTAGACATGAGAGATCGTTTGACTATTTTGGAACAACAGTCAATGGGAAATGAAGAGGAGGAAGAAGAAGCTGATATAAATGATCAGCCACTTCCTGTGGACAACACCAATGGAGGGAATCCGGGTGTTGATAATAGTAATGTGAATGATCCTAATCATCCTGGAAATAAAAGGGAAAGATTAGTAGCTGAACTTACAAATGACATAAAGAGAATAAGTCCAAATTTTGATGGAACAACCCTTGGGGATGGAGCTGAGAATTGGCTCAGTGAAATGGAGAAGTATTTTGCAATAAGAAACTTCTCCAAGGAGACCAAAGCGATATGGGGAGTATATCAGCTTTCTCATGAAGCATCATCATGGTGGAACAACCATAAGGTTGAGTTGAATATTGTCGAATCAGACATAACTTAGGATAAATTTAAGGGTTACTTTAGGCAACGGTGGCTGCCTTAACTCTATTTTGATAGGAAAATGACTGAATTTCAGAACTGGTCACAAGGAAGGCTGACGGTGACAGAATACTGGGAAGGGTTTACTAAACTCCTTAAGTATGTGCCGCAATACCAAGCTGATGAGAAGTTCAGAATACAAAAGTTCATAATGGGACTAAATCCCATCATTGGTGGTGAAGTGGATGTCCACAGTCCAACCACCATGGAAGGAGTTGTCGAAAAGGTAATAAGATAGGAACATAAATTGAGAGTAATTTCTGCTCATAGGGAAGAGATAAGGAAGAAGATTCCCAATTCTTCTTCATCTCTCGCACCCAAAAGGGGCCCTTGGAAAAGGTTTGGTATGAAAAAAAAAATTGTTGTAGATAACAAAAAGAAATCTGTAATGAACAAACCTATAAATAGTGTGTGAAATAGCTTCGTAAAAGTTAGTGGCAATGGAAAAAAGTCCTATGGGAGCCAGAATGATAACTTCAAAGCTGGTAAAAAATTTGAGCCTAGGAAAGGGCCAGTTAGAGGATGCTTCAACTGTGGAAAGGACCATTACGCGAGTCACTATCCTCTAAAAAAGGATGATCGCGATTAGCAGCATAGGATACACGCTGCGGTGGCTAACAGACAAGCTGAAAAGCAAGCTACGCCTATAGAAGTTCCGGGTAAGTTATTCGGTACACCTGTAGTCATACTTTTTGATACTGGAGCCACTGAATGCTTTATTTCTACTAAAATTGCAATGAAATTAAAAATAAAGGCTGAACGAATGGATAAGACATGGAAAGTGCATTATGGGAATAATGTTGTCCATACAGTCGAAATGTGCCTTTTTGGGGCAATTCTTAACTTTCTCAGTTTCTCCACAGAAGTTGACCTATATGTCACTCCTTTAGGATCATATGATATCATTATTGGAGTTAACTGGTTGGCAGAACATAAGGCAAAGGTCGACTGTTATGAAAAACAAATTTGTTGTTTTGACGACCTGCAGAAAGCAACAGTCATTCAAGGTGTAAATCATGAAGTTGCAGTTAGGAAACTAACATCTATGAAACTAAAAAGGGATAAAAATAGAGGCTGCACCTTGTATGCAGTAAAAATGACAGAAAATGCTGAGGAGGATAATGATTTAATGGAAAGATATCCATTATTAAGGGATTTCAATGATGTATTTCTGGAGGAATTACCAGGTCTTACACCCAAACGAGAGTTTGACTTTGCAATAGAAATCAAGCCAGGAACTTAACCCATATCTAAGGCACCTTATACAATGACCACCCTCGAGTTGGTAGAGCTAAAGGCTCAATTACAAGAAATTTTGACTAAGGGGCTGATAAGACCAAGCGTCTCACCATGGGGAGTGCCGGTAATTTTTGTAAAGAAAAAGGATGGCACATTGAGACTGTGCATTGATTATAGAATGTTAAACAAGGCAACTATTAAAAATCAATACCCACTTCCTAGGATTGATGATCTGTTCGACCAGATGCATGGAGCATCAGTCTATTCAAAAATAGATCTTCGATCTGGGTATCATCAGCTGAGAATAAACGAAGAAGATATTCATAAAACAACTTTTAGAACAAGGTACAGGCATTATGAATTCACGGTGTTACCTTTTGGGTTGACAAATGCACCTGCCACCTTCATGAATTTGATGAAAAATATTTTTCAAGAATACCTAGGCAAGTTTGTGCTTGTATTCTTAGACGACATTCTTATATACTCTAAAAATGTCGAAGAGCACCAAGAACATTTAAGGGTAGTGCTGAAAGTTTTAAGAAAGAGGAAGTTGTATGGTAAACTGTCTAAATGTTCCTTTTATGATGCAGAGGTGCATTATTTGGGACACGTTATAAGAAAGAACGGAATAGCTATAGACCCTTCAAAGATTGCATCTATAACTGAGTGGCCTGCGCCTAAGAACGTGCATAAAGTAAGAAGCTTCATGGGCTTGGCAGGATATTATAGAAAGTTTGTTAAGGATTTTTCAAAAATTGTTGCCCCAATCACTTCACTACAAAAGAAGGATGAGAAATTTGTCTGGACTAACAAATGTGAATCTGCCTTTAAAAATTTAAAGGAACAGTTAACTACAGCACCTATTTTAACTATACCAGATCCAAATGGAAATTTTATGGTTGTAATGGATGCATCAGAAGAAGGCCTTGGAGGTATTCTATTACAGAATGACCATGTTATAGCTTATGAAAGCAGAAAGCTTAAGTTACATGAACAAAATTATGCTCCACACGACCTAGAGCTCATTGCCATTGTACATGCACTTCAAATGTGGAGGCATTACCTTTTAGGCAAACCTTTTGAGTTAAAAACTGACCATCTGGGGTTGAAGTATATTTTTACTCAGCCAACTTTGAATGCAAGACAGTGAAGATGGTTAGAATTTCTGTCTCAGTATGATTTTGATATAAGCTACATCAAAGGAAAGGAAAATAGAGTGGCAGATGCTCTGAGTTGAAGGAAGCACATCTCTGCTCTTATAACGTTAAGAACTCAGTTTAGGGATGAGGTGAAAGATGCCTTAGAATCAGATCCTTATTTCCAGCAAGTTAAAACAACACTTGCTATAGATCCAAAGGATGTGAGATATAAAGGATTTCTCTTTAATAGTGAAGGAATTATTAGGTTCGAAAACAGGGTCTATATAACCTTGGCAAATGATTTAAGAACGAAATTGTTAATTGAATTCCATAATTCACCTTTTTCTGGACACCCTAGCATTACGAAAATGCTTGTTGATCTTAAGAAGCAATACTTCTGGAAGGGAATGAAAAAGGATGTGGTGGAATTTGTAACACACTGCTTGGAATGTCAGCGTGTTAAGGCAGAACATATGCATCCCGCTAGATTATTGTATCCCCACAGATTTCCATAATACAAATGGCAAGTGATAACGATGGATTTCGTTCAAGGATTGCCTATGTCAAGGATAAGCATGATATCATCCTGGTTGTCGTCGGCAAATTAACCAAAGTGGCACACTTTATTGCTGGTAATTTGAAAGACGATGCACCAGTATTTGCAAGAAGATTTGTACATGAAATTTTTAGATTGCATGGAATACCTGAATTGATCATATTGGACAAAGATCCGAGGATGACATCAAGGTTTTGGAAAACGCATAATGCAGCCTTAGGAAATAAGTTAAACTTCACCTCTGCATATCATTCAGAGATGGATGGACAGACCGAGAGAGTCAATCAAGTTTTAGAGGACATGTTAAGAATGTATTGCATGGACCAGCAGTATAAATGGGAGGAATACCTTCTGCTGGTTGAATTTTCCTACAATAATACATACCACACCTCTTTAAAAATGGCACCCTTTGAAGCATTGTATGGAAGAAAATGCAGAGCCCGTGTTAGTTGGGACAGTGTAGAGGATAGAGAGGTAATTAGGCCAGAAATCCTTATTTTCTGAATTTAAACATTCGAGGCTATTAACGGAGTCTGAATACAAGGTTCGGCTGCCCCTAAGTTATTTGATATCCCTTATCTTTCAAGATAATCCCGAATACCTTCTAATTAGGATTTCGTGTTTATCTAAATCTTTTTAATGTCAATTCAAAATTCATCTTAACCCAAGTATGAACTAATTACACATTTCAATGTAAAAGTTGCATTCAAGTAAAGAATAGATGTTATTTCCTTTTAAATTCATCCATTAACATTTGAATAATTCCAAGTCAAGGAATAATGTTATATTCTCAAACTTATTCAACAATATCAAACTGATATAGTTATTGAAAATATCACACTTTTACTTGTATTCATCCATCAGATTTACAATCTATACATTTTCCAGTCCAAACGACTGGACTTTGTTTATATCAAACAACATTACAACTCATAAAGATAGAAGAATGTAACTTTTTCCTTTCCCATTTCTTCGTGGAGGAGTAATAGCTATCAATACAATCCATCTTCAGTTAATCAAAGAAGTATCAGAAAACAACCATGTCTTCATTTATACTCAAGTTTCATCTGTAAAATTACTTGCATGGGTCAGTTCATTGAACTCAGCATATTAAGCACTTGTCATTAAAATGAGGTTCTTTTAATTAACTATCTCAATAAAAAAACCCTGCTTTTATGAAATGTTAATATGAACATCATTCAAGAATTAAATACCAAAAAGGATGAATAGCATATCAACTCAATCATCCAATAACCCTCCTAATCAGACAAAGGATTACTTCCCTCTTTCCTAAATAATTATTACAAGAAGTAATTTCCTTCAATAGTTCTAGATTACAAACATCTGTAAGAACTAAAAACACAATTATGCAACTGTTGTTCTAACATAAATGCTATCAATTCCATTCTCTTACAATAGTTGTGAATTCAAAAGATAGATCTTAACTAAAATCTAAACCAAATTATTGTCCCTTCTTTCATACAACTCATCTGATTTCAAGCAATCAAATGCTGAAGAGAACAAGAAAACAACAATTAAATACAAATGCTTAACCAAGGTAGTATGAAATTCGTTCCATAACAATTATAAATTTCTAACTGTATGAGAGAAAAATGATCATTAATTCAAATTATCCATTCACACTCTCTTTCTTTTCCTCATAGTTGTACTAGAAGTTTTTAATCCAAACATGATATCAATCAATGATAACAGTCCAAAGAGAAATAAATGAAAATCAATAATCGAATATAAGGGAGCAAGATCATATCACCTCTTCTTACTGTCTATCCAAATACCTCTTATTTAGAGCATACATACTCCAATAGTATAATTCATTCACAGTAGTATATTCAGTAATTGAAAACTACTATTACCTTTCCAAAAATTTGACCAGAGTTCATTGCAACTAGTCTATAAACATTAGTACCAAAAGAACCTCTAACACAATCATTTCCTTTTAAACATTTCACTCTACAAACATTCACATCTTTATAACATGCAAGAGTGT
Organism: Taxus chinensis; assembly: GCA_019776745.2. Classification (NCBI taxonomy): domain Eukaryota; kingdom Viridiplantae; phylum Streptophyta; class Pinopsida; order Cupressales; family Taxaceae; genus Taxus; species Taxus chinensis. The sequence goes on from CM034148.1 coordinate 467,271,034, forward strand.
ACAACGACTACAACCAGTCACACTTTCATCCTAGTAATGAGAGTTTTCACTTTCCAACAACAAAGAATAATTCCATTCATATTCTGTTCTTAATGAAAACAATGAAAGGCCCACAATCCTTATATAATATATATATATATATATATATATATATATATATATATAATATATATATATATATATATATATATCCTTGAGTTCAGCAAAACACAATATAATTTGCTTACTCTACTCAATCTATTATATAGACTGATTTTCTATTCCTTGTCAGATTAAAACTTCCTTCCAAACAGTCTTATATGAATACCAAGAACCAGCAGGAAGAATACCACATCAAATTAGTACAGCAAAGTAAGATGCTACAATAACCTTACTCTCCCTGGGAACCCGTGTTTTATGCAATGAAAAACATCAAGGAATTATAACTCACATAATAGTCTAATTATATCACCACAGCTTTGTTTTTCCCAAATGTTTCCACACACTAAACTCAGAAATACAGTATTCACATAACAATGCCTTTATCAATGTAAACCTGCATAGGGTAATGTTATCCAAAATTCACCCCCACAGGGTTAATTTGATAACATGCATCAGAATTCTGAAGTCCCAGGCAGATAGATTGATTCAGGGCAAAAATTCATGTTTCTAGGGTCCCTTCAGAAATTTTTCTAACTCTCTCGTCCAGGTTGAAAAAAGCAAGCTCTGAGAAGATGCGAAGAAGTTGCAGAAGATAAGCTTGGGCCAGAAAAAAATGTGAAAATCGGCGAAGTCCTAGTCCCCGGGACAGTCGGGACATTTGGGACGTCAAGGCGTGGATCGGCAGAAAAGCCTACAGGCGTCCCAAATAGCAAAGGGACAAGTGGGACAAGAGTGCGCAAAGGACGTGAACCGGCCAGTTCGGCCGAAACAAGAAACTTCAGCACAAGGAAAACTGGGACAAGTGGGACAAATGGACGCGGCGGACGCGGAAAGCCCGGATCGGCCGAAAAGGAGAACTTTCGCACTAACTGCTTTGGGACATCTGGGACAAAGATACGCGAACCAGCTGGTTCGGCCGAAATGAGAACAAACAGTCCAGAGGCAAATGGGACATCTGGGCCGCGACGACGTGAATAGGCCGGATTGGTCGAACCGGAAGAATTTGTCCCACAAAGCACAGGGACAAGTGGGACAAATGGACGCGAACCGGCCGAATTGGGCGAACTGGAAGATTTTGTCCCAAGCAGCACTGGGACAAGTGGGGAAAATGGACGCGGTGGATGCGAAGGAGCCGAAAGGGCCGAGAACCAACCAAATCATGACACGTGTCACAAAGGAAATGGTCAAAATGTCAAAGGGCGAGTTTTGAAGGGTCAGCCCGAACCAATGGGATAGTGCCACGTGTCCCAGCTAGGGCCCACAAAGAAATTTCAAAAGAGAGCCCACCAAGAGGTGGAGGAGAGAGAGTTGCTCAGTGAATCAGAACCTGCCATGTGTCATCCAGGTGACAGAGCGTGGGAAGAAATTTAAAAATCCGTTTTCACCTGTTTTGTGCCCTAAATCTTCAGATCAACATATCTTTCGATCCAGAGCTCGGATTTGCACGTTCTTTATATCAACGGAAAGCTTGTGAGATTTTCTACATGATTATGGGGTCAATCTTGCATTTTGGTTTATTTTGGAGAGAGAAAATCAAGAAATGCCTCTGGCACGAAATAACAAGCAGAAGTAATGCTTCAACAAACAACTTTAATACAGCAGACAGTTCACCGCTTCTGTTAGACAGCCCGTTGTTTTGCCAGGATCCGCCGCTTCTGTCATAATGAGATGAAATGAATGTAACCTAGAGGTGGTTGGAGTATATTTTTCTTCCCCCTCTCTCTTTCCTCTCTCATTCTTTCTATATATTGTAAAGAGGAGCTTCTTTTCAAGTGTCGAACATTTTTCTGTTTTTCCTCTCCCTTCTTCTCCTCAGGTGAATTTGTGGAGTTCGAACCTCTCATTTGAACTGTAATACTATTCTACCTTATGGCATTCTGTAGTGTATTATATCAATCTTTGGAGCAAGTAATGCATGTCTGTGGATGATTCTTAGCCCTCTCTGTGTTCATTTTTGCATCCTCCTGGTCTTTCACTGCAGGTTTTGTCATTTGTGCATGATCTTATATCACATTCAAATGGTCTTACTAGAAAAATAGATGTTCTTCATTCCTCGGTGCATCACCTCTATTAGCTTAGATTTATTTTATGCATCTTCTTACCTTGTCTCCTTGGTAGATTAGATTAGGTTTTGAGAAAACCCTCTGCATATTTCGTGTGCATCTGAACAGAGGAATAGGAACCAGCCTTCTCTGGAGAATCCTTTCTCAATTTTTCAAGTCCCACACTTGGAGAAAGGATTCAATGTTATGCAATCACACTGGATGCCAAAGTTATCAACCTAGAAACCTGACCTGCATCCAGGGGTGCTGTGATTTTGCACTAACAGTTTTGGCACGCCGTGTGGGACCTAGAGGTCTCATTTTTATTACAGCAAAGTTGATATGCATCTGCTGCTATTATTCACATATCTGGCGACTCCAAGAGGAAGATCAACTGGTTTCAGCAGTATAGGCCTGAAAGCTTATGAGAAGAATCACAAGGTCAAGAGCTGGAGAAGAAGAAGTGTTGTTTGAATACCTGCAATTATCTCCAAGAAGAAGGCCAAGAGGAAGAAGGATTCAAAGGTATCCATCTCCACCAAACAGAACTCTCTCAACTCCTCCACCTGCTCGGCCCTTCATTTAGTATTCAAGAGTCCTTCGACTAATCAGAATGGTGCAACCAGCAAATCCCTTTATCAATTTCACTGGCAGCAGCCCACTTGCCCTCAATGCACAGAATCTAGTTCCAATTGCAGCGTTGAAGAACATTCCATTTTTCACTGGAGAAAATCATACCACTCCTGGTGATTATGTCAAAGACATTGCTAACGTCTGTGCAATCCATGAGATAAATGAAATGGATGTGGCTATTAAATTGCTAGCATCATCATTCAAAGGGAAGGCATTGCAATGGTTCAGGAGCCTTGCAGCTGGTTCTATCACAAATTGGAATCAGTTATGCATAGTTCTCCATGAGCAGTTTGGGGAAAAGGGAGAAAATTTGTCTCTACTGGAACAATTAACAACTATCAAGAGAGCTCCCAATGAGTAGCTGACTGACTTCAACTTCAGATTTCAAAAGTCTTGGGATAGGATTCCAGTGGCAGTCAGGCCAACAGTAGAAGGTGCTTTTCTATACTATCTTAAAGCTTTGAATTCTAATATTTCTATGTTAATTCAATCAATGGGAGGCACAACCTCACCTGCTGCTTATAGCATTGCCAGTAGAGCTGAAAACTGTCTTATTCAAGCTGGTAAATTGGCTCCTAGGCCTCCAATGCCATTATATCCAAGTTTACAGAGCCCAAGTACTAGTCAGGCACCTGTCTTAGCTCCTTCTCCCACTCCTAGAAATCAAAATTCAAGTGAAGCTTCTACTTCATCTTCTAGTGCCTCAAATGAGCTTCAAGAGGTCATGAAGCAACTGCAAAATTTAGGTAATGAGCTGGTTACACTCAAAAGAAAGCAAGCTCAAGGTTTTAGACCTTCGTATCAGCCTCAAGCTCAACCTAATAGGCAGCCATATCAACCTCAAAGGCCACCCAATCCAGCTGTAAATCAGAATCAAGCAAGGCCTCCTGCCAATAGACCATTCCAGCCCTATAATCCCAATGCCATATCTGCCTCTAAGGCATTAGTACCAGCACAAAACAACATTGCCCAGGAGTATGATTGGTGTTTTCCCATGTAATGAGCCTCATAATCAATCCATGTGCTTCAATGGTGCTTTGACTCAAGCTTTAATGGTAACAACTACTAGTGTGGAGGGTGAGAACAGTTAAGAAAATAGCCAACAACAAGAAACATTCCAACAACAATCAGCCCCAAATGACACCACATTGGTAAATTGGCAAGCAGAGGATTTTTGTGGCATGAACCAGGTAGTTTCTCAAGGTGTTGCAGTAAACACAAGGTCAAAAAGGAGAAATTTGGGTGAGGAACAGCCATTAGCCCCAACCAATCCACAACCTTCCACGGCTCCACAAATGATTGGCAAACAAAGTCTCGTTTCAAATGCACAAGGGCAGCCAAGAACAACCCCTAGGATAACTCAAATGCCAGTTGTTGCTGCCCACATACAAGGAGTAAATGTGCAAACCAAGGGACAACAGAGAGATCCTTCATCACCATTCAGTATCATTGATCAGATGAAGAAGACAAACGTCAATATATCTATATGGGAATCCCTATCCATCCCAGGCCAAAGAGATCTGCTGCAAACTGCCATGAAGGACTGGCCAGCTTCGAATCAGCAGATGTAAGACAAAGTGCTTACAAATGCTGCCCAATCTAAGGGAAATCATGGAGGACAACAAGGTAAGATGTTGAAACCCCCTCCTTTCTATGTTTCATTAATCATTGGAAATCAGCTAGTGCATAATTGCATGATTGATTCTGGAACAAGTAGCTCTGTCATGCCCAAACAAATAGCTGATCAGCTAGGGCTTCAGTATGAAATAACATCTAAGGGAGTAGTGCAACTAGATGGGATAGTAATAGCAACATTTGGAGTGATTAGAAATTTGAGTCTTACCTTGCATGCATGTCCAAATGTTGTTTTCTTACAAGATGTGTCAGTTATAGACCTTCCACCACTCTTTGCCCTATGTTTGTCAAGGGACTTCACTACAAAGATTGGGGGATATTTGTCCACTGATTGGTCACACATGTTGTTCAGAACGAGGTATGGAACTAAGGCTACAATTAGGTCAGAACCTATTGCAAACTTCCACATTGAGCCCTATACTCCAAGTCAGATTAATGCCAATTGCTCAGCATTTGATCAAGAAGATCACCCAAGCACTGATGAAACTGACACTAAAGTTGGAAACATCCCGGATCTAACTCTTGATGAATGGGCAAGCAAGGTGCATGCTTTTGATCCTTATCAAGGAATAGAAGAATCTGAGCTAGGAGTCTATTGTATACACGAAGAAAGTCAACCTATTCCTAGCATCACCAAGCCAAACCACAAGGATGACAATAAGGTATGGCAGCTATTTTTTGATGGATCAAGGAGTAGACAAGGTGCAGGAGGTGGAGCCGTGCTTGTTTCACCTCAAGGAGTAAAGTACTATTCATCTTTTAGATTTCAATTTACATGCTCCAATAAAACTGTTGAATATGAAGCCTTGGTGCAAGGGATGCATTGGGCAATCAAGAAAAAAATAAAGAACTTGCAAGTTTTTGGGGATAGTGAATTGATTGTAAATCAGGTCAAGGGACAGCATGCTGCCAAAAATGATCTACTCATGTGCTACAAGAACAGGGTGTGGGACCTCATGGAAGATTTTGAGGGTTTCGGCATTAAAGCCATTCCTAGGAAAGAGAATCAAGCTGCTGATAGGCTTGCAGCATTAGGGGCAACCTTTGACATTGTAGAAAACATTCAACAAGACAAGGTACAGCCAAACATCCACGTGATTGTGAGGCCTTCAATGCCAGATAACGATGTCAGTTGGCAAGTATTTGAGAATGACCATCAAATCATCCATTTCTTGCAAGAAGAAGCTGAGTTCTCAGCTAAGAATCAAGAAAAGTTGGAACAGCAATATGGTGACCAAGTGATACAGCTAAGAACTGACAAGCTGCCCAAGGGACTTATCACTTTGGAGTCCATTTTTTAACCCCAATGATCAGTTTAGAAAGGAGAAATCAAACATTCAGGTCAAGAGAGAAGATTAGGTATCCATCTTGGTAGAAGAGAACAAGCCATTGAAAATTGGAAAGATGACAACTGAGCAAGAAAGATGTGAGTTCATACAGCTATGTTAAGAGTTCCCTGACATGTTTGCTTGGAGCTATGAAGACTTGAAAGGTTTCAATCCCAACTTAGCTCAGCATACCATCGAATTGGATCCAAATACTAAGCCTGTCAGGCAGAAATAGAGACCAGTCAATCCACACATGGAGCCTCTCATGAGGAAAGAATTGGACAAGCTGATTGAGTCAAGAATCATATTCCCAATCAAGCATTCTAGTTGGGTTGCCAACTTAGTTCCAGTCAGAAAGAAGAATGGAGAGATCAGGCTGTGTGTTGACTTCAGAGATTTGAATAGAGCCTCTCTCAAGGACCATTATCCACTCCCTTCCATGGAGAAAATATTGCAGGTTGTAGCTGGTTCAGAAAGGTTTTCACTACTTGATGGTTACTCAGGCTTCAATCAGATTATGGTAAAGGAGGAAAACCAATTCAAGACATCCTTCACAACCAAATGGGGCACATATGCTTACAAGAAGATGCCATTTGGACTGTCGAAAACGCCGGAGCAACATTCCAGCGAGCTATGGATATGGCATTCAAAGGCTTGATCAACAAGATAGTGCTGGTATACCTAGATGATATTACTGTCTTCTCAAAGAATGCAGCAGACCATTTCTTTCACCTCAGGCAAGTGTTTCAGAGGTGTAGAAAGTTCAGAGTGTCCTTAAATCCTAAGAAGTGCATCTTTCTTGCACATGAAGGGAAGCTCCTTGGCCATATTGTCTCCAAGGAAGGATTAGCAATTGATCCAGAGAGGGTTGAAGCCATAAGAGCTCTACCATTGCCAAGCCACAAGAAAGCCCTTCATAGTTTCCTGGGAAGGATAAACTTTGTTCGGAGGTTTGTCCTAGATTTTGCAGCCCTTGTCAAGCCCATCACCAAAATGTTAAGGAAAAGCATGGCTTTCAAGTGGACGGCAGAAGGCAAGGAGAGTTTTGAAGCAATCAAAGAAGCCATCTCCCAAGCACCCACTCTCATCAACCCAGAATTTTCCAAGGATTTCATCCTCTATGCATTTGGAGGTGATGACACTATTTCTGCCATTCTGGTACAGCAGAACAAAGATAATGATGAACAGCCGATTGCCTTCTTCAGCCAGAGCCTAGATGACTGCGAAGTGAGGTACTCTTTTATTGAAAAGCATGTGCTTGTAGTAATCAGAAGCTTGAAGAAATTCAAGCATTTAGTCTCAAACAACAAGGTCCAATTGCTAGTCTCACATGATGGGGTTAAGGACTTCCTCCTCAACAAGGATTTGAATGAAAAAAGGGCAGGTTGGATCACCCATGTTATGGAGTATGACATTGAGATCAAGATCACCAAGCTGGTAAGAGGGAAAGGATTGTGTGAGCAGCTGGTTTCGGGGAAGCAAAAAGAAGTATGCAACGAAGAAGAGGCTGTTTTGATAGTTCAAGACAGCCATGAGCCGAGTGGCAGACAAGAAGAAGACAATGCTGCCCCCGACTCCTTGCTGGACCCAAGGCATTATGCACTTCCTACAAACAGGCCTATGCCCTCCAGAAATGAGCAAAGTGAAGAGGAGATACTTCAGGTTGCAGGCTATTCCATATACCATCATTGATGGAGTTTTGTTCAAGAAGGATGTGAATGGAGTGCTGCTGAGATGCATTAACACAAGTTAGATCCAAAGGGTATTAAAAGAGTTTCATGATGGACCAGCTGGTGGCCATTTTGCACCAAGAGTGACAGCTCTAAAAATCATGAAGGCTGGTTATTATTGGCCTAAAATCTTTAGTGATTGCTATGCATGGATCAAGAGATGTAAGAATTGTGCATTCTTCACAGGAAAAGAGAGACTCGCTGCCCTTCCATTACAACCAATCTCAGTTGACCAGCCATTCATGTAATGGGGTTTAGACTTCATTGGAGCCATCAATCCCAATTCAAGCCAAGGGCACAAATGGATTTTGACAGCCACGAACTACTTCACCAGATGGACAGAAGCAGTAGAACTCAAAGAGGCGAATGAGTCTAGCATCTTGGACTTTTACGAGGGGATAACTACTAGATTTGGTGTACCTGCTACAATAATCTCTGATAACACATTGGTATTCATTGGATCTAAGGTGACTGAGTGGGCTATCAAGAACAGGATCTACCTAAGCACTTCATCAAACTATTACCCTCAAGGTAATGGCCAGGCCGAGTCTACAAACAAGAACTTGCTGAGGATCATTAGGAGGAATCTTGATGAGAACCAGAGGGCTTGGCATACCAAACTGAAATCAGCCTTATGGGCTGATAGGATCACTCCCAAAAGATCCATAGGTAATTCTCCATTTAAGCTTGTCTATGGAAGAGAGGCAATCTTGCCCATGTCACTTGAGTTGCCAACATTGGAACTCATGAAGCAGCTGGAATTGCTTGAATTTGAGCCTATGGAGGTGAGATATGCAGAGCTGATGGAGCTGTAAGAGATCAGAAATCAGGCATCCCAAGCAATGGAAAAGGATCAAGCTTTGATCAAGAAGACCTTTGACAGAAAGGCCAAGGATAGATCTTTTCAAGTTGGAGATCTAGTGTTGAAATGGGATGCAGATCGGGTAAAACCAGGAAGGCATTTCAAATTTGATGCCATTTGGAGTGGCCCATACATGGTCACGAAGTGCAAGAGCAGCAATGCTTTCCAATTGGCCTCATTGGATGGTGAGGAACTGCAGATTCCAGTCAATGGAATCTATCTCAAGCGTTGCCTCTAGAGGGAAGTTCACTACCTTGTAAATATTAATTAGATTTTCATACCTCCAAGTGCTTGTGCACATTGTCCTGTTGTAGTTAGGTTTCAGTTTTCCTAAGTGCTTCGGCACAGGTTTTGCTACTCTCAGGTTGTTTTCTACAGTTCAGAGTGTTGTTGGAGAAGAAGTTGCAGTATCAGGCTCAGGATTAGATATCAGGCTCATTTCAGGTTATTGCTTATGACTCCATGCCCAATAGATCGCTAAAGGACACTGATCTTCTACCGAGTAGGCAGGTGACCCCACTGAGTCGCTAAATTATTATCCAAAATTCACCCCCCCCCAGGGTTAATTTGATAACATGCATCAGAATTCTCAAGTCCCAGGCAGATAAATTGATTCAGGGGAAAAAATTCATGTTTCTAGGGTCCCTTCAGAAATTTTTCTAACTCTCCCATCCAGGTTGAAAAAAGAAAGCTCTGAGAAGATGTGAAGAAGTTGCAGAAGATAAGCTTGGGCCAGAAAAAAATGTTAAATTCGGCTAAGTCCTAGTCCCCGGGACAGTCGGGACATTTGGGACGTCAAGGCGCGGATCGGCCGAAAAGCCTACAGGTGGCCCAAACAGCAAAGGGACAAGTGGGACAAGAGTGCGTGAAGGACGCGAACTGGCCGGTTCAGCCGAAACAAGAAACTTCAGCACAAGGAAAACTGGGACAAGTGGGACAAATGGATGTGGCGGACGCGGAAAGCCCAGATCGGCCGAAAAGGAGAACTTTCACACTAACTGCTTTAGGACATCTGGGACAAAGATACGCGAACCGGCCGGTTTGGCCAAAATGAGAACAAACAGTCCAGAGGCAAATGGGACATCTGGGCCGCGAGGACACGAATCGGCCGGATCGAGCGAACCGGAAGAATTTGTCCCGCAAAGCACAGGGACAAGTGGGACAAATGGACGCGAACCAGCCGAATCGGGTGAACCAGAAGATTTTGTCCCAAGCAGCACTGGGACAAGTGGGACAAATGGACATGGTGGACGCGAAGGAGCCGAAAGGGCCGAGAACCAACCAAATCATGACACGTGTCACAAAGGAAATGGTCAAAATGTCAAAGGGCGAGTTTTGAAGGATCAACCCGAACCAATGGGATAGTGCCACGTGTCCCAGCTAGGGCCCACAGAAATTTCGAAAGAGAGCCCACCAAGAGGTGGAGGAGAGAGAGTTGCTCAGTGAATCAGAACCTGCCACATGTCATCCAGGTGGCAGAGTGTGGGAAGAAATTTAAAAATCTGTTTTCACCTGTTTTGTGCCCTAAATCTCCAGATCGACATATCTTTCGATCCAGAGCTCGGATTTGCACGTTCTTTATATCAACGGAAAGATTTTGAGATTATCTACACGATGCTGGGTTCAATATTGCATTTTGGTTCAGTTTGGAGAGAGAAAATCAAGAAACACCTCTGGCGTGAAATAACAAGCAAAAGTAATGCTTCAACAAACAACTTTAATGTAGCAGACAGTTTGCCGCTTCTCTTAGACAGTCCGCCGTTTTGCCAGGATCCGCCGCTTCTGTCATAATGAGATGAACTGAATGCAACCTAGAGGTGGTTGGAGTAGATTTGGATTCGCCGTCTCTCTTTCCTCTCTCATTCTTTCTATATATTGTAAAGAGGAGCTTCTTTTCAAGTGTCGAACATTTTTTTGTTTTTCCTCTCCCTTCTTCTCCTCAGGCGAATTTGTGGAGTTCGAACCTCTCATTTGAACTGTAATACTATTCTACCTTATGGCATTTTGTAGTGTATTGTATCAATCTCTGGAGCAAGTAATGCATGTCTATGGATGATTCTCAGCCCTCTCTATGTTCATTTTTACATCCTCCTGGTCTTTCACTGCAGGTTTTGTCATCTGTGCATGATCTTATATCACATTCAAATGGTCTGTGTTTAGTGGCAAAATAGATGTTCTTCATTCCTCGGTGCATCACCTCTATTAGCTTAGATTTATTTTATGCATCTTCTTACCTTGTCTCCTTGGCAGATTAGATTAGGTTTTGAGAAAACCCTCTGCATATTTCGTGTGCATCTGAACAGAGGAATAGGAACCAGCCTTCTCTGGAGAATCCTTTCTCAAATTTTCAAGTCCCACACTTGGAGAAAGGATTCAATGTTATGCAATCACACTGGATGCCAAATTTATCAACCTAGAAACCTGACCTGCATCCAGGGGTGCTGTGATTTTGCACTAACAGGTAATAGATGTGCAAGCAAGGTACAGTCAAAACAATCTCAACAGCAAGCCAAATCTCATTTGATTCATTCATTTACATGGAAACACTAAGCCATGTTCATTTTCATGATGACAGTTCAGACTAGAAGATCAAACCGCATCCAAAATGCACAATAAAATCCTCTTTCCCATTACCTTCAGATTTCGAAGCAGCAAAGAGAAAACATAATTCATTAATGATTTCAATAAGAAGAACAATCATTTTATTCAAACACCCGAGAATACCCAAGACGTGTTCATTCTTTTAAGGACAGTTCAACTAGACATACAAATCATCTCATTTTTTCATTTTCACAAGAATGCTCATAACTCAGAAGTGATATTCATTTAGCTAACGTATTTATTAGCACAACCCAAAATGGTAATAAAGTGAATACCCAACACTGCCGAAATAAATCACATAGCAAGGACATTGTATTCAACTTACTCATTATGCAAAGAATGCTCAAGCCGCGTACAGCAAAAGAAAACGACTCAGCTCGAAATCATCTCAACGTAATAGCCAAATCAAATAACCAAAACCCCCATCATAAGAGCAGGGTTGTTTTAATGATACTATCAAGTAAAAGCAAGTGGTTTAAGGAGAAGGGCTTAACATGCCTGTTAATTTTTCTTGTGGCTCGAAGAAAACCGCGCCCACTGGAGTTGTTTATCTCCACGACATCCTCGGCTAGGCTTCCTAACCAGTCACTAACTTCGACAGGCTCAAGAATAGCCTTTTTTTTTCTAAAGAATAGAGATAATAATCAAAACATAGCTGGTTCGACAAAACCAAGGAGAAACAAAATGCAGAGAAACTAAAATCCAAATGCACACAGCAACAAACAATTTTCCTTTTTCCTCTATCCTCTTTCCAAGGTGAGCTGGTCACTAAGACCAAGATAATTAGTGCATTGATTGCACTGCCTTTCCTCATTCCTCACGCCACCGCCGACTCGGTTTGGTGAGTTTCCAAATTTCAAATTTGCATATAAATTTCATTTAATTTCTAAGCTAGTTGGACGCCTCCAACTTTTCTTTGTTCCCGCCAAACTTGGCGCTATACATGTAAGGACTTCATTTACTGTCCCATTAAATTTCCAAACTTCCCTCCTTATCCTTTCCATCCACATGGGGCTATGCGTCCCCTTCCTTAGGTTAGGGTTAGTTTAGGATTTTAATAGTCCATATCTAGGTCATTCACCTAGTTCATAGGTTAATGGAATTTATATCTATTTTCTCCCTTATGAAATCTAAAATCCATATAGGATAGTAGTTAGGGTATAAGATAAAACTTAGGGGTAGGTTAGGGTTTAATCTCTATTGGTCTGAAAATCTGTTGCTTGGGCAGATCTATGGATAAACGAGCCAACAGTGTCTAGGGCATAGCCCCTCTTTGAGCCAGCAAAGTGAAACTGGTTTATTGCTATTCTACCAGCAGGAATCTATGCAAATCTCACAGATTCTACCTTCGGGGGTTTGGGATCTCATCCCAGTAGGTTTACTTCTGGCTACGAAGAGAAAGGTATGAAAGAGAGGAAGAATAAGGAACAGGTCCGAAGGGAGAAAAGAAATGAATTCCAAAGCAGAAAGGTCAGGAGATTTATGTTTTCAGGTTGGTAGTAAACAGAGCCAAACCTACTTGCATAAATAAACAAAGCAATACTGATGATAAATAAATGACAATAAAATAGAAGCAGATCCAACAGAATAAACACACAGATCTAACATAAGAAAGATCTAATGTATATAACACAGGTATTCAACACAAAGTCTAAATATTGTATTACTAATTTGTTCTGTTACAAAAAGCTCAAAGTCTTTTCTCCTTACTCCTATTTCTCATATGAAAAATATTCATCCCTCTATCAACACAACAAGTGTTGGGGTATTTATAGAAGAAGAGGAGAAAAGAAGGAAAAAAGGAGCCAACAACTATTTATAAAGATATTTACAAAATATCTAAAAGTCATGTTGACTTTTTACAACTTGATGGATGACATCATCCCATGATGCAACATGGATGATGTCATCATTTACATCAACATACTTCAGACATTCCAACAAGAAAGTCGTAGAAGAGAGAGAAGAAGGAGGAGGAGGAGGAGAAGCTACTCGTCGTCATCATCCTGTGGCCGAAAGGGAGTAGCCTACTTTTGATGCTGCTCAGGTGATGAGATATGGAACTGAGCGCGGTATTCCAGAAATTTGTTAATCATTGGCCCAAATTGATCCTGAGAAGGATCCTTGTGCAGTTCGCTGATCACCTCACAAGTCTCTCGCTCATCTATGAGTTTCTCTGGGAGTTTGGAATAATCCTTTTCCGCCTCAATGAGGAACCCGATGAAGTCCCTACAGGCCAGCAGGTTATTGATAGATTAAGTGTCAAATGTGACCTCTGGCCTTGTTCCTTGAGAAGCGATCTCCTTGAAGATCTGGATGGTTTCATCAGCTGACCTAAAGGTGAAGGAAGGAGTGAGAAACCCTGGAGACATGTTGAGAACAATTCGCTCCATTTGATGCATTGCATCCAGGGCTGCTTCCTTTACCTTGTCGATTTTTTCTAGAATAAATTCAAGCTGATCTATTCGATAGTCCAGAGTGGACATGGTTTTGTTGAGGGCCCTTGGATGGTCGAAGACACCGAACTTGACCAGATCTTCGACTGAACAGTCGAACATCTGTTGAAAGGTCTCGTGTTGGAGTCTAGCATGATCTAGCTCTTCTAATATGGGGCCTGCTAATGCTTGGAGCTCTTTGTTCGCCTTTCCGATGCTCAGATACAAATTGACAAACTTGGCGATCACTCTTTCACTGTCCTTGAGGATCTGGCTCCTCCAAGCAGAAACGGCCATACCTTGCTCGCCAATCTTTGCATATTCGTTGATTTTCTCCTGGCTGAGAAGCTCAGAAGTTTCAGCGGCAGTTGTGGGAGGCGCACTACCCATCTTCTGTAAGGCTTGGAGCAGATATTTTTTTTGCCCTTTTAGTAGCCGTTTCTCTTCTTTTGTTTCTTGAAGCTTTTGACAAAGGGCGTTGACCGCAGAAAGAGCTTCCCCCTGGAGACTTTCAGAAGATGTCCCCATTGTGACTTGGGTCACAGTAAAAGGTATCGGAGACAGATCCTTTTTCTCTTTGAGGGGATCGAGGTATGTAATTTCCATGATTCTCTCACCTGCAGCACTTTTAGAGAAGCGTGCAACAGGCTTTAGCTTCTTCACCCCTTTGGCTGGGATCACTGAAAAGTCCATCGGAGCGATGGGAACTTTCCTCTTTTGCTGGCTCAGCTACTAATAGATCCAGGCTGGTCCCTACGGAAGAAGGACCAGAAATAGAGGAGGGGGCAGCTGCAGTAGAAGAGGGGAAAAACGTGGAGACATGTGGCGGTGGCATTGAGAGAATAGCCGAAGAAGTGTCCACAGGAGGAAGGGAAACTGCAGCTGTGGAAGACAAGGAAGGGAAGGGAGCCCGGAGATGAGGGAAGAAATGGAAGAGGACAGATCAGCGAGGGAGGAGAAGATAGACGAAGAAGCAGGGGAAATATTAGAAGAAGGGACAGAGGACATGACCAAATGGATGGTCGCTTGATTCACTCGAGGAGGGGAAGGAAGAGAAGAAGAAGGGATAGAAGGGACCTCTTTTGTGGTAGCAATTCTGACATCCTGAGTGGATGGGCCTATGGGACTATCCTCTGCTGCTTCTTTCTCTGGCGAATCCAGAGTTATTACCTGTTCTGGCGCTGTGGAAAGAGGACTCTCGGGGGCTTCTCCTTGAATGGTGCTGGATTCACCTTCTACACCTTTGCCTTTAAGCTGCTTCTTGGATCGTGGAGGCGCGTTGCCCAATGGGGATGTTGTGAAATCAACCCTGAGGTAGATTAGGCTGTTCATCCGGTAGCAATGTTTTGTCCTCAGCAAAGTCTCCTTGACCCTCTCCTCAATTGTCTGAGGAGCTTTAGTTCTATCAATGGCCAGAAAGGGCCAATCATCCCCCTCTGTATCAGTATATACCTTGTCTACTTCATCTTCTGTTGTTTGGTAGCCTTTGGGGACAATGACTACCCCATATTGGATAATTTCTGCCAATGCTAGGTGAGAATGATCCTTTCTTCTAAGCTCTACCTCATGGAGGACGTCAATATAAATATCCTCGATCTGAGGAACGTGGATTGGATCAAGCTTTGCTCTTGGCAGGCAGATCCTTGGGTCGAAGGTAGGCCTAGCTGGAAAATCATGCTTCAAATTAAGTAACTCCAGCTCTGCAAACATTTCCTTCGCCTTGTGGTGGGTAGGGCATATATATCGGCCCACTATAAGGGGGAAAGGAGTTCCACCCTTCTTTCTTTTCAGGCACTTTTCGTGATATGTGATTAGCTGCCTTGACAGCTCCAGCAGAATCAGCTTAGGCCCAGCATACCTTGGTAGCCTAGTTGGCTCTCCCAAAAAGTTGGCAGCCCTCAAATAGGTGAATGTAGGAAATTGGGTGAACAGGGCTCCCCATTTCTCCGTGGCTGCCACTATGTTTTTGGTCGTACGACCATGAGTCAGATTTGGCCTCAATAGGCAGATGATGTGATAAAAGAATGCATCGTTGATTTTGGTGAATTGGGCGATGCTATTCTCCAGCTTCAACTCTGGATAATACTCATATATTTTGACCTGAGGCCAAACTCCACTTCGTGCTAGGCCTGGATAATCCCTCTCTGATGCTGCAGCGTAGACCACGTAGGAGTTCATATGGAATACTCCCGTTGTGCTGAACTGTTGTAGCTGCTCGGAAATGGTGCTGTTTATAATTTCCCCCCAGCAAAAGCGTTGCTCAGGCACATTCTTATTCATTGTTTCCAAGTAGCGCAGCATCCATTTATGGAAGTAATGGGCGTCAGAGAGCCCGAAGACCCTGCTCAGGAAGGTAATGGTATCGCTGAGCTCTTCTGAGAAGTCACTGCGGTGGATGATTTGGGGCCACCGGGTTACCACCTTCTTGTTCTTCAAGTAGACTTCGTTCATTAGTTGCATACATTGGTCTTCATTGTCTTCCCAGGCCTTGATGCACTCTGCTTGGCTGACGGCCACGAAGTGCCGGTGGTGAGGGATGCTAAGTATCATCTCAAAATGACGGGCAGTGAGGTTAATGACTACCTCGCCCTTACTGTTTTCGACACATCTGGTGTCTTTGTTGTAAGACTGAGCAACCACCATCATAAATTCATTGTTGACTGTGCTGATGGGGATTCCTCCGGTGAAGTGCAGGGCACTGCCTATCAATTTGTCCATCCATGGACTCCTTGTAACTTTCTGAGTTCTGGCCCAGAATTCCTCCATGTCGACATGCCCCAATTCTGAGTCTCTGACATCCATGCTGCATTTGGCCTGTGACTCGGGCATTCTGACCCTTTGATATTTATACTTCATCTCTTCCTCAGTAAGCTTAGCCTTCCCTTTTGATTTGGTGGGTCTCTTGCTGGATGTAGACATATGTTCTTCTAAGATTATCTGCTGATCTGCATGAAGAAGAAGCGAGACCCAATCCGAAAAAGTTGAATTAGCCATTTGATCTTCCATTGGAATGTTAGCAGAAGAAAGAGTTAGAGATTTTTAGGCTCAGGGTGCAGGAAAAATGTAGCTTATAGGGCTAAATAGGCAGGGCGCATGGGAAAGGGCTATTGCAAAGATTAAACTGGCACCAAAGGCACATGGCGCATGCATACTGCAGAGTGCATTTTAGTAAAGGGCGCATGAGAAAATCGTGTTGCATGGAGACAGGATGTGCCAAAGGCGCATGGACATTTCATGTTACATTGGGATTTGGTGCGCCCTTTGGCGCATGGGAAAAGCGTGTAACAGGGAATTTTCGTGTGCCAAAGGAAATATGGCGCGGCGCACGGAGGGTTTGCAAAACACGAATGTTACTATAAGGAGAGATGCGCCTGCGCTTTTATGACTATACTTGGCGCAGATAAGGCCTTGTGTTGCATAGATGTTGGGCACACCAAGGGCGCATGGAAAGGTGATGCAGCACGGAAAGATGGTGCGCCAAAGGGGCGCAAGTTTAGCTTGTGCAGCATGTGGAAGAGGCGCGCCTTGAGGGCATATGAAAACTTGATGCAACAAGCATGATGGGTGTGCCATTGGCGCGGGTTCTAGTTATGCTGCAGGGGGGAACAGATGCGCCATGGGGGCGCAACTGTTTATGATGTTGCACGACGCGCTGGTGCGCCCAAGGAAAAAATAGGGTTTGTTCTCCATGGTTTATCACTTCATTCTTTTTAGTTCAAAAGTTGCTTTGGGATATTCAATGGTTCAAGACAAAGGGGGTTCAGACCAAGTTTTCAAAATGACATCCTCTACCAGCAGATCTGGAAAGAGGGGGGGGGAGGCTAGCTCAACAAATGCATATCAACAAACCAACCAGCAAGCCAAAAACCAGAAAATAAAGCACATGGATGAGAAAAGAACCTCTTACCCGGATAAATAGTGAAAATCTTGAGCACGGGTCCACAACGTGTTGAAAACGACAAGGCAGAGGCTGACAGGCTCAGAAAAATCACGTGCACAGCGAATAGTGAAAATGACATTTGGGCGCGCAAACCATATATATAGGTTAGCTGGACATTAATGTGCCACCCACCTTTTGAAAGGCGCATGAGAGTGGCTGTCGACAGGGAAAAGAGTGCGCCCTTTGGTGCATGAAAATATTTGACAGCAGGAAATTAAGCGCGCCTTTGGCGCACCAAACGCTATGTCGACACGAAGTTATGTGTGCCCTTTGGCGCACCAAAACATTGTGTTGCAATAAGATTATGTGCGCCCTCTGGCGCATCAAAAAGTGGCGCACCAAACGCTATGTCGACACAGGCGCATGTGCCTTGGCGCACGCAGGGAAGGCTCGACACACTTTGGCACACCAAAAGTTGTGTTAACACTGAAAATCACGCGCCAAAGGTTTTAAAGGGGGCGCACCAAACGTTGGTGTTACATAGAAATTTCATGCGCCCAGCCAAAAAAGGCTCAAAAGACTAAGTTCGAAAAACCAGATTTCCCGGGAAGGGATTTTACAACGTTTCGAATGCAAGGGATCCCTAACGAGGGATCGGAACAAAATTTTGGTATAGTTATCGGTAAAATTTCCCTTGTCAATTTTACGGGATAACAGCTGGCTCTTTCTGGGGACTATCCCTGAGTGAACTCGGGGGTAGAGAATCCCAGTTCTCATGTGCCTATCCATTGGGTAACAGAGTCAAAAACAAGGGCGACCGGAGGGGGAGCAAAAGAAAACACACAACAAACCAAAAGCAAACACACGACGGAAGCAAACACACAACAAAAAGCAAACTGTACAAAGAAGAGAGCAAGCTCTACTTCCTGAAGATCTTCAGATGCTGCCCGTTATAAGGAAGCGGGAGTTTGGTTCCATCCAGATATGAGAGATAGAAACTATTCTCTCCGTTGAGCTGCTTGATCTTGAAGGGCCCTCTCCACAGGGAATCAAACTTCCCATGCATGCCCTTTGGTTCTCTTCGCTTGTCCCACAAAAGGACGAGATCTCCCACTTGAAAATCCTTTTGCTTGGCTTTCTTATCAAAAAGCCTCTTAACTTGATTCTGATGTTCAGTGATCCTATCGACCACCCTCACTCTCTTTTCTTCAAGTTCTGCCAGATACATGATTCTCTTTTCAAGAGAACTTTGGAAAGTTTCATCTTCAATGGCTCGTGCCAAGCGCAGAGCAGGAAGTTCCGCAGAAATGGGAAGCTCGGCATCAATGCCATATAACACTTGAAAAGGTGACATGCCGAGAGATCTCTTGGGAGTAATACGATCGGCCCACAAAGCGTCGTACAAAGACTTGTGCCATATTCACTGATTCTCATCTACTAACTTCCGTATGATGGTCACCAAGTTCTTGTTACTGGATTCCGCCTGACCATTTCCCTAAGGATAATAATCTGAGGCGTGAGCCAAAGTTATCCCATATTCATAGCAAAAACTAATAACTTCCCGTGAGGAGAAGTTAGAAGCATTATCAGCAACGATTTTGTTTGGAACGCCGAACCTGACAATGATATTTTCTTTAATGAAATTACAAACCACCTCAGAAGTGGCATGCTTGACAGGTATGGCTTCCACCCACTTGGTAAAGTAATCTATTGCTGTAAGGACATAGCTATGTCTGGCACTCGATTGAGGATTGAGTGCGCCAATAAAATCAATTCCCCATTGCCTGAATGGTTCATTGATAATGACCGGCCTTAGGGGAAAGGCAGCCAACTTGGGCTTGCCGACGAATTGCTGGCAGGGTTCACACTTCGCCACCCAGGTGGCTGTATCTTGAAAGAGCGTCGGCCAATAGTACCTGGCTCGAATGATCTTGTGTGCAGTTACGGAGGAAGAGAAATGCCCTCCACAGGCTGAATTGTGAAAACTTTCCAGTAGTTTTACTTGTTGGGGTTTGTCAACACATCGCAAAAAGATGCCATCTATCCCACGTTTATATAAACCGTCATCCCAGATGACATATTTAGCCACTCTGAGCTTTATAGTGTGCTTCTCCTTTGCAGTTAGGTGCATTGGGCATTCGCCATAGGTAAGGAAGAAAGCGATGTCAGAGTACCATTCATCACTAGTTGCAACAAATAGAACCAGAGGCAGAGAATCAGGCTCTTCTTGCCGGTCCTGTGTTTCATCGGTGTAGTCACCCCTTTCATCAGGGTTTTCTGAATCTTTATTCTCAGCCATTAGCTGACACAGGCCCTTGCCCCTCACTAGCTTGGTTGGTTTAATATCCAGGTCATACTCCTGGACCTTTGCGATCCAATTTCCTCGCAAACTTCCTAACTCCTGCTGAGTTAGAATTGATTTCACCGCCGTGTCTGGGACCAGCGCTACCGTATGCGAGTTTAGAATGTAATACCTGAAATTCTTCACTGCTTTGACAACGGTGAAGGCATGCTTTTCCAGTTGAGTCATTTTTAGTTCGTGAGGCTTGAGGGGAGAACTCATGAACGCAATTGGAGATTCAACATCCTCCGAGTTCTTTTGCATCAAGATTGCGGACACAGTATGCTCAGATGCGTAACTATACATGATGAAGTCCTTGGAGAAATCCGGACATACCAGGACTGGTGCATGAGCAACAGAAGCTTTTATTTCTTCAAATGACCTTTTCCCCCCTCTTCACTCCATCTGAAAGTTGGTGACCCCTTCATCATGTTCAATATGTGACGGGTCTTCTCAGCAAAGTCAGGAACAAAACGCCTGAGAAAGTTCACCTTTCCAAAGAAAGAATGAACACCAGTCTTGCTTGTAGGCAGAGTAAGGCTTTGAATAGCCTTAACTCTTTCGGCATCTATCTTTGTTCCTTCTTTGCTAACCACATGGCCTAGCAACTTCCCTTCCGTGACTCCAAAAACAGACTTTTTTGGGTTTAGGGAAATCCCATGTTCTCGGCACCTGGCCAACACTTGCTCCAAATGATCACAATGATCATTTCACTGTTTAGAGAACACGGTTAAGTCATCTAAATAAACCACAATGACTTTCCCCATCATACCTTTGAACGCGAAGTCCATGGCCCGCTAAAAAGTGGCACCAACATTAGTTAGGCCAAAAGGCATCCTGCTGTAGGCAAATGTACCCCAGGGAGTAGTGAATGCTGTTTTAAACTGATCTTCAGGTGAAACTTCAATCTGATTGTAACCTGAAAAACCGTCAAGCATGGACAGCATCTCTGATCCAGTTACTGCCTGCAGAACCTGATCCATTATCGGAAGAGGGTAGTTGTCCTTCAGCGAAGCTTGATTCAAATTTCGAAAGTCTACGCATATGCGTATCTCGCCGTTTTTCTTGCGTACTGGCACAATATTTGCTACCCAAGTACTGTGATGGATAGGGAAGATGATTCTTGCATCCAGCATCTTCTGAATTTTGGCCTGGATGGTACCCGAAATCTTGGGATTATAGTGCCTCTGCTTCTGGCGGAAGGCTTTGACATCGTCTTTCAATGGAATGTCATGCTGAACGTCCTTTGGCTTGAAGGACTTTAGATCGGCGTAGGACCATGCCAATACGTCCATATATTTTTTTTAGCAACTTGACAAATTTTCACTTCTCTTCAGGCGTGCAACATTTGCCAATGTTCACGAATTGCGGGTGTTCTATCGAACCTATATTGACCGGTTCGGTTTCTGGGGACGAGCTAGGGTCGTCCCGCTTCTTCTTTTTTACAAAACGGTCATGCCTGTCGAATAGGCGTTCCAGAGAAACCAGGCCCTTTGGAATTTTATTTCCCTTGAGCTGACATATGCCATCGTTACCTTCAGATTCATTGCCTTGGTCGGTGACTGACTCACGGCAAGTGGAAGTAGACCCTTCAAAGTGTAATTCTTTAAAATTTTCTGCCTTCTCCAGAAAAGCAATGAGTTGATTATCGTCGTTGAACACCTGCCAATGCTGAGAATTATCTGGTACGCTCAGGTGGAAAACCACCTCAATGGTGTACTTGTTCATTTTCAAACCTAGGTGTGGGAGCATGAGAGATGCTGAAACAGCCAATGAATCAGCCATGTCATTTTGGGCTCTTGGAATAGATTCAATTGAAAAGGCATCAAACTCTTCAATGCTGTCCCATACCGCATTACGGTAATGTCTGAGCCTTTCATTCTTCACTTGGTAAATCCTTTTGACCTGATTTACAACCAGCTCAGCATCACCTTGCACTTTTAGATTTTTAATTCCTCTTTCTTTTGCAGCTTGCATACCGAGTAAGAGAGATTCATACTCAGCAGTATTGTTAGTGTTGAAAAACTGCAATTTGAAAGAGAGAGGAATGACTTCTTCCTCAGGAGATATCAGCACGGCCCCAGCGCCACATCCACTAGTTGCACAGCTCCCATCGAATTGCAATGTCCAGATTTTATTAAGATCTCCTTCTTGAACGAGGACACCCGTTTTATCCGTCTCGGTAGATAAGAAGTAATTCCCCATCCCTGATGATTCAAAAAGGATTTGAGCTTTGGGGTCTTCAGAGCTAGTGACCAAGTACTTCTTTTGGGATTCCGGCTCCAAAGTTTGCATTACGCCTTTGACTGGAATTCTAGCTTTAGACCAGTCCATATGAATTTCTCCACCAACTTCGCTGCAAAAACTTCTTCCCAGCAAAATTCCATAGGCTGCCGGAATGTCAGCAACGAGAACTGTCATTTTTACTCTTTTATCTGGGAAAGCCGCAAATGCAAATTGCGCGTCTTTGATTTGGCCAACCAACGGAACTTTCTTAGTTTCCAAGGAATAACACCTGCCGAAAGGCTTGGTAAGAGTGAGGCCCAAAGCATGGGCAACTTTTGCCGGCATGACGTTATCAGAAGCCCCGGAATCAATTATGCAGTTACTCAGCTTGTGTCCATTGATCAGCAGAGAGAGATAGAAAGGCTCTATCTTGCCTGACGCAGATGTTGAAGCTACATTTATATGGGATTCAGGGGGAGTGGAAAGGATTCCTTTTGGGGAAACCTGATTAGATATAACAGCTTGATTTTGGATATACTTAGTCAATCTTACAAGCTGTTCGGGGTTTGACTGAAGGTACTCAGCTTCAGACATTTGGATCTTGGTCTTTTTTGCATGATCTATAATATCAAACGCGGCCAAGGGTTGCGTTGGTAAAGGAATGAGTCCCTCACCTCGCGATGATGGGATAGGATTGGTGGTCTTAGTAGGAATGTGAGAGGATTGATTTGGAGGAGAGATAGGGGGAAAAGATTTCCTTGTAAAAGATTTGCCAGGGAGTTGAGCAGGAAGAGGATTACCTCTTTTAGCAATGATCGGAGGCGCGTTTGACACGGCCTTCTCCTGCTGGACATGGGCAGCAACTTCCGCTTCTTTTCCTTGCGAGCGAGTAAAAACAGCATATGACTGTCCGCTTGCATATCCCTGGGTACCCTCTTCTTCATCAGATTCTTCCTCATCAAATTCCATATACCCGATAGTAGAGTCGCCAGTCGGTTCACCGAAATCTTGATCATCTTCGCCTTGAGACGAAGGTTCTTCATAATACTGCTCTTCTTCTTCAATTTCAGCCAGAGCGTTGACCGGAGGGGCCTCAAGTGCCAACCGCGGAGCAGCTGTAGGTAAGCGCGGTCTTTGTGAAACATTGTTAGGAACGAAATTCCTCCGTAGAATATCCCGGTATGAGGAACTGGGAGAGGCCTGGGCCAACTGTTTCTTCAATGCGAGCAAGTCATTCGCCATCTTTTGAAAGGCTGGATCAGACGAAGTAATGGGCACAGGGCCTGAAGATTTAGCCTTGGCTGATTCCTTTTTTAATTCGCTAGATATTATCAGATTATCCTCTATGCGAATGGCAGCGGCTTGGGTGAGAACCAAGGTGGAAACTCGTTCCTGAAGGAGCAAGAAACTAAATTTCAAGCTCATAGCATTTACGAAGAAACACTTTTGATTTTCCGGTGTCGGAAGCATGGCAACAGGAATGCGGTTAATTAGCACATTGAACTGGGTGATAAAATCGCGCATGGTCTCATTTGCCTCCTTCTTCAGGTGAGTGATTCATGATAATAATGCAAATGCATCCTCTGAAGGCTTGTATCTATCTTCGAAAGCATCCCGTAAGGTGGCCCAACTGGTGATAGATCCGGCCGGCAAATGCTGAAACCATTCAGCTGCAGGCCCTTGTAGGGTTTCCAGAAAAAGGTGAACCGACACATCTTCGTGGGTCACATCCAAAATACTGCACGACATGATGAATGCAGATATGTGGGAATCTATGCTTTGATTTCCGCTCCCGTCGAATTTGGGAAAATTCTTTCGATTTCCATGAGGGAGAGCGTGAACTGGATGTGGTAAAGCTAAAGGACCCATCGCATTTCCCCATGGTACCGCCATCTGAAAAGCCGGAAAGAGAACACGAGCTGGAAGTGTGGTTCTGCTGAGTAGCAAGGCACTACAAAGGGATGTAGATACCCCCTGAAAAAGACTTTTTCTCCGTGAAGGTGAGACACTCCTGGATAACCGGCTAGCCGAGCTTAGCGCTGAAAAACGTGCCGGTGTCACACTGAAATTATGCCTTTGAAGCAGATCGAAAGTAGGATCAGCTTCTCCACGGGCTCGCCTGCTGCGCGTAAAAGGTTCACTCGCCAGTGTTCCTTCCAGATCTGCAATGTTATGGTGCAGATTCAAACTTTCTTTTTGGTTGTACTTGCTGATTTTCTGGTTTTTCTGACAAAAACCAGCAGCAAATACTTTTCTAAATATTTAAAACTATCCTCTTCAGAAAACCGATTGCGGTTAAATGACAAATTACAACGAGGATAAGATGGCAGGGAAGATTAGTAAGCTGATTTTCGGATCTGATTTTAACTTCTTTTTTTTTAGAGGGTTTCAAACTTTTTGCAAACAGTCAAAACTCAGATCTACGGCAAAATACTGATTTTTTTGTAAAAACTCAGCGAACTAAAGATCTTTAACTGGACCAGATCTATGACTCTCAGAAGAAATTTTTTCAATTTGAGCACTTTTGCAAATTTTTGGATTTTTAACAAAAAGTTCAGATTTGCAAACAGGCAGCAATCTTCTGATTTTTCTGATTTTTTATCTTACTACCATCATAGATCTGACAGATCTATTCGATCCCCAGCGGAGTCGCCAAAAACTGTTGGTCCGAAAATCTGTTGCTTGGGCAGATCTATGGATAAACGAGCCAACAGTGTGCAGGGCATAGCCCCTCTTTGAGTCAGCAAAGTGAAACTGGTTTATTGCTATTCTACCAGCAGGAATCTATGCAAATCTCACAGATTCTACCTTCGGGGGTTTGGGATCTCATCCCAGTAGGTTTACTTCCGGCTGCGAAGAGAAAGGAATGAAAGAGAGGAAGAATAAGGAACAGGTCCGAAGGGAGAAAAGAAATGAATTCCAAAGCAGAAAGGTCAGGAGATTTATGTTTTCGGGTTGGTAGTAAACAGAGCCAAACCTACTTGCATAAATAAACAAAGCAATACTGATGATAAATAAATGACAATAAAATAGAAGCAGATCCAACAGAATAAACACACAGATCTAACATAAGAAAGATCTAATGTATATAACACAGGTATTCAACACAAAGTCTAAATATTGTATTACTAATTTGTTCTGTTACAAAAAGCTCAAAGTCTTTTCTCCTTACTCCTATTTCTCATCTGAAAAATATTCATCCATCATCAACACAACAAGTGTTGGGGTATTTATAGAAGAAGAGGAGAAAAGAAGGCAAAAAGGAGCCAACAACTATTTATAAAGATATTTACAAAATATCTAAAAGTCATGTTGACTTTTTACAACTTGATGGATGACATCATCCCATGATGCAACATGGATGATGTCATCATTTGCATCAACATACTTCAGACATTCCAACAAGAAAGTCGCAGAAGAGAGAGAAGAAGAAGAAGGAAGAGGAGGAGAAGCTACTCGTCGTCATCATCCTGCGGCCAAAAGGTAGTAGCCTGCTTTTGATGCTACTCAGGTGATGAGATATGGAACTGAGCGCGGTATTCCAAAAACTTGTTAATCATTGGCCCAAATTGATCCTGAGAAGGATCCTTGTGCAGTTCGCTGATCGCCTCACAAGTCTCCCGCTCATCTATGAGCTTCTCTGGGAGTTTGGAATAATCCTTTTCCGCCTCAATGAGGAACCCGATGAAGTCCCTACAGGCCAGCAGGTTGTTGATAGATTCAGTGTCAAATGTGACCTCTGGCCCTGTTCCTTGAGAAGCGATCTCCTTGAAGATCTGGATGGTTTCATCAGCTGACCTTAAGATAAAGGAAGGAGTGAGCAACCCTGGAGACATGTTGAGAACAATTCGCTCCATTTGGTGCATTGCATCCAGGGCTGCTTCCTTTACCTTGTCGATTTTTTCCAGAATAAATTCAAGCTGATCCACCCGGTAGTCCAGAGTGGACATGGTTTTGTTGAGGGCCCTTGGATGGCCGAAGACACCGAACTTGACCAGATCTTCGACTGAACAGTCGAACATCTGTTGAAAGGTCTCGTGTTGGAGTCTAGCATGATCTAGCTCTTCTGATATGGGCCCCGCTAATGCTTGGAGCTCTTTGTTCGCCTTTCCGATGCTCAGATACAAATTGACAAACTCGGCGATCACTCTTTCACTGTCCTTGAGGATCTGGCTCCTCCAAGCAGAAACGGCCATACCTTGCTCACCAATCTTTGCATATTCGTTGATTTTCTCCTGGCTGAGAAGCTCAGAAGTTTCGGCGGCAGTTGTGGGAGGCGCACTACCCATCTTCTGTAAGGCTTGGAGCAGATATTTGTTTTGCTCTTTTAGTAGCCTTTTCTCTTCTTTTGTTTCTTGAAGCTTTTGACAAAGGGCGTCGACCGCGGAAAGAGCTTCCCCCTGGAGACTTTCAGAAGATGTCCCCATTGTGACTTGGGTCACAGTAAAATCTGTCGGAGACAGATCCTTTTTCTCTTTGAGGGGATCGGGGTATGTAATTTCCATGATTCTCTCACCTGCAGCACTTTTAGAGAAGCGTGCAACAGGCTTTAGCTTCTTTTCCCCTTTGGCTGGGATCACTGAAAAGTCCATCGGAGCGATGGGAACTTTCCTCTTTTGCTGGCTCAGCTGCTGAGAGATCCAGGCTGGTCCTACGGAAGAAGGACCAGAAACAGAGGAGGGGGCAGCTGCAGTAGAAGAGGGGAAAAACGTGGAGACATGCGGCGGTGGCATTGAGAGAATAGCCGAAGAAGTGTCCACAGGAGGAAGGGAAACTGCAGCTGCGGAAGACATAGGAAGGGAAGGGAGCCCGGAGATGAGGGAAGAAATGGAAGAGGACAGATCAGCGAGGGAGGAGAAGATAGACGAAGAAGCAGGGGAAAGAGTAGAAGAAGGGACAGAGGACACGACCAAAGGGATGGTCGCTTGAGTCACTCGAGGAGGGGAAGGAAGAGAAGAAGAAGGGATAGAAGGGACCTCTGTTGTGGTAGCAATGCCGACATCCTGAGTGGATGGGCCTATGGGACTATCCTCTGCTGCTTCTTTCTCTGGCGAATCCAGAGTTATTACCTGTTCTGGCGCTGTGGAAAGAGGACTCTCGGGGGCTTCTCCCTGAATGGTGTTGGATTCACCTTCTACACCTTTGCCTTTAAGCTGCTTTTTGGACCGTGAAGGTGCGTTGCCCAATGGGGAGGTTGTGAAATCTACCCCGAGGTAGATTAGGCCGTTCATCCGGCACCAGTGCTCTGTCCTACGCAAAGTCTCCTTGACCCTCTCCTCAATTGTCTGAGGAGCCTTAGTTCTATCAATGGCCGGAAAGGGCCAATAATCCCCCTCTGTATCAGTATATACCTTGTCTACTTCATCTTCTGTTGTTTGGTAGCCTTTGGGGACAATGGCTACCCCATATTGGATGATTTCTGCCAATGCTAGGCGAGAATGATCCTTTCTTCTGAGCTCTACCTCATGGAGGACGTCAATATAAATATCCTCGATCTGAGGAACGTGGATTGGATCAAGCTTTGCTCTTGGTAGGCAGCTCCTTGGGTCGAAGGTAGGCCTGGCTGGGAAATCATGCTTCAAATTAAGTAACTCCAGCTCTACAAACATTTCCTTCGCCTTGTGGTGGGTAGAGCATGTATATCGGCCCACTGTGAGGGGGAAAGGAGTTCCACCCTTCTTTCTTTTCAGGCACTTTTCGTGATATGTGATTAGCTGCCTTGACAGCTCCAGCAGAATCAGCTTAGGCCCGGCATACCTTGGTAGCCTGGTTGGCTCTCCCAAAAAGTTGGCAGCCCTCAGATAGGTGAATGTAGGAAATTGGGTGAACAGGGCTCCCCATTTCTCCGTGGCTGCCACTATGTTTTTGGTCGTACGACCATGAGTCAGATTTGGCCTCAATAGGCAGATGATGTGATAAAAGAATGCATCGTTGATTTTGGCGAATTGGGCGATGCTATTCTCCAGCTTCAACTCTGGATAATACTCATATATTTTGACCTGAGGCCAAACTCCACTTCGTGCTAGGCCTGGATAATCCCTCTCTGATGCTGCAGCGTAGACCACGTAGGAGTTCATATGGAATACTCCCGTTGTGCTGAACTGTTGTAGCTGCTCGGAAATGGTGCTGCTTATAATTTCCCCCCAGCAAAAGCGTTGCTCAGGCACATTCTTATTCATTGTTTCCAAGTAGCGCAACATCCATTTATGGAAGTAATGGGCGTCAGAGAGCCCGAAGACCCTACTCAGGAAGGTAATGGTATCACTGAGCTCTTCTGAGAAGTCACTGCGGTGGATGATTTGGGGCCACCGGGTTACCACCTTCTTGTTCTTCAAGTAGACTTCGTTCATTAGTTGCATACATTGGTCTTCATTGTCTTCCCAGGCCTTGATGCACTCTGCTTGGCTAACGGCCACGAAGTGCCGGTGGTGAGGGATGCCAAGTATCATCTCAAAATGACGGGCAGTGAGGTTAATGACTACCTCGCCCTTACTGTTTTCGACACATCTGGTGTCTTTGTTGTAAGACTGAGCAACCACCATCATAAATTCATTGTTGACTGTGCTGACGGGGATTCCTCCGGCGAAGTGCAGGGCACTGCCTATCAATTTGTCCATCCATGGACTCCTTGTAACTTTCTGAGTTCTGGCCCAGAATTCCTCCATGTCGACATGCCCCAATTCTGAGTCTCTGACATCCATGCTGCATTCGGCCTGTGACTCGGGCATTCTGACCCTTTGATATTTATACTTCATCTCTTCCTCAGTAAGCTTAGCCTTCCCTTTTGATTTGGTGGGTCTCTTGCTGGATGTAGACATATGTTCTTCTAAGATTATCTGTTGATCTGCATGAAGAAGAAGCGAGACCCAATCCGAAAAAGTTGAATTAGCCATTTGATCTTCCATTGGAATGTTAGTGGAAGAAAGAGTTAGAGATTTTTAGGCTTAGGGCGCAGGAAAAATGTAGCTTATAGGGCTAAATAGGCAGGGCGCATGGGAAAGGGCTATTGCAAAGATTAAACTGGCGCCAAAGGCGCATGGCGCATGCATACTGCAGAGTGCATTTTAGTAAAGGGCGCATGAGAAAATCGTGTTGCATGGAGACAGGATGTGCCAAAGGCGCATGGACATTTCATGTTACATTGGGATTTGGTGCGCCCTTTGGTGCATGGGAAGAGCGTGTAACAGGGACTTTTCGTGCGCCAAAGGAAATATGGCGCGGCGCACGGAGGGTTTGCAAAACACGAATGTTACTATAAGGAGAGATGCGCCTGCGCTTTTATGACTATACTTGGCGCAGATAAGGCTTGTGTTGCATAGATGTTGGGCGCGCCAAGGGCGCATGGAAAGGCGATGCAGCACGGAAAGATGGTGCGCCAAAGGGGCGCAAGTTTAGCTTGTGCAGCATGTGGAAGAGGCGCGCCTTGAGGGCGTATGAAAACTTGATGCAACAAGCATGATGGGTGCGCCATTGGCGCGGGTTCTAGTTATGCTGCAGGGGGGAACAGATGCGCCATGGGGGCGCAACTGTTTATGATGTTGCACGACGCGCTGGTGCGCCCAAGGAAAAAACAAGGTTTGTTCTCCATGGTTTATCACTTCATTCTTTTTAGTTCAAAAGCTGCTTTGGGATATTCAATGGTTCAAGACAAAGGGGGTTCAGACCAAGTTTTCAAAATGACATCCTCTACCAGCAGGTCTGGAAAGAGGGGGGGGGAGGCTAGCTCAACAAATGCATATCAACAAACCAACCAGCAAGCCAAAAACCAGAAAATAAAGCACATGGATGAGAAAAGAACCTCTTACCCGGATAAATAGTGAAAATCTTGAGCACGGGTCCACAACGTGTTGAAAACGACGAGGCAGAGGCTGATAGGCTCAGAAAAATCACGTGCACAGTGAATAGTGAAAATAACATTTGGGCGCGCAAACCATATATATATAGGTTAGCTGGACATTAATGCGCCACCCACCTTTTGAAAGGCGCATGAGAGTGGCTGTTGACAGGGAAAAGCGTGCGCCCTTTGGCGCATGAAAATATTTGACAGCAGGAAATTAAGCGCGCCTTTGGCGCACCAAACGCTATGTCGACACAAAGTTATGTGCGCCCTTTGGCGCACCAAAACATTGTGTTGCAATAAGATTATGTGCACCCTCTGGCGCATCAAAAAGTGGCGCACCAAACACTATGTCGACACAGGCGCATGTGCCTTGGCGCACGTAGGGAAGGCTCGACACACTTTGGCACACCAAAAGTTGTGTTAACACTGAAAATCATGCGCCAAAGGTTTTAAAGGGGGCACACCAAACGTTGGTGTTACATAGAAATTTCATGCACCCAGCCAAAAAAGGCTCAAAAGACTAAGTTCGAAAAACTAGATTTCCCGGGAAGGGATTTTACAACGTTTCGAACGCAAGGGATCCCTAATGAGGGATCGGAACAAAATTTCGGTATAGTTATCAGTAAAATTTCCCTTGTCAATTTTACGGGATAACAATCCCTTAATATTTAATTAACTAGTTTCCATATCAAGTCCTTCCACCTGACAGTCATATTCAACATTAAGCAGAACATTTCATCCTAAGTTCCACATACTAGTGCCACTTGCATCCAGGCCCTTATCGTCTTACACTGTCTAGCATTACAACAGTGTGTGGTTCGAGAATCAAACCTTTTTCATTGGCATCTATGTACCAAATATTCATACCTGAAATCAGGTGCTGCAGCATTTATATCAACCTTCAGTATGGTTTAAAAGTAAATCGACAAAGTGATCATAAGAAGGCCACAACATACGACAAGTCTGTTGTCTCATTAGCAATCACACAAGTAATAATAACTTCTGTCCCAAGTATCAAGTTACAGCAAACAAGGGTCCAGATCAGCAACACATTCCTCTAAGATCAAAAGATGTGTCTTAACATATTTATCTTCATTTCTGTAGTTACAACATCATGAAAGGTAATTACCATGATAACTTACAAAAATCAAAGTGTTACAGCATGTGCGTGAGCGTGTGCATGAGCATGTACGTGAACGTGTGTGTTTGTGGTTTTTTGTGGGTACGTTTGTGTGCATGTGTGAGTGTGTGTTTATGGGTGTGTGTGCACGTGTGAGTGTGCATGTGTGTTCGTGTGCATGTGTGTGTGTGCGTGTGTATGTGCGTGTGCATGTGTGTGTGTGTGTGCGCGCGTGTGCGTGTGCATGTGATTGTGCATGTGTGTGTGCGCGCGTGTGTGTGTGCGTGTGGGTGCGTGCATGTGTGTGTGCGTGTGCGTGTCTGTTTGTGTGTGTGTGTGTGCATGTGCATTTGTGTGTGCGCATGTGAGTACACCTGGGCGTGTGCGTGTGTGTGTGCATGTACATACGCATGCGCGTGCGTGTGTATGTGTGCGCGTGTGTGTGCTTGTTCGTGTATGTGTGTGTGTGTGCGTCTGCGTGTGCATGTGTGTGTGTCCTTATGTTCGGTGGGTGTGAGATTTTGTGTGTGCATGTGTCCTTATGTATTTGTTTGTGTGTGTGTGTGGGTGCGTGTGTGTGCATGTGGGTGCGTGTGTGTATGCATGTGCTTACATGTACGTGTGAGTGTGGGGTCTACGTGTGTGTGTGGGTGTGTACGTGTAGTGTGTGCATCTGTGTGTGTGTGTGCGTGCACGTGTATATGTGCGTGTGCGTGTGTACGTGTGTGTGTGCATATGCCTGTGCGTGTGCATGTAGATGTACGTGTGAGTGTGGGTCTACGTGTGTGTGTGGGTGTGCGTGTGTGTGTGCGTGTGTGTGTAAATCTGTGTGCGTGTGCGTGCACGTGTATATGTCCGTGTCCGTGTATGTGTGCGTGTTCGTGTGCATGTGTGTGTGTG
The DNA here is from genome assembly GCA_019776745.2 of Taxus chinensis. Lineage (NCBI taxonomy): Eukaryota > Viridiplantae > Streptophyta > Pinopsida > Cupressales > Taxaceae > Taxus > Taxus chinensis. The sequence continues at coordinate 467,302,748 of CM034148.1, forward strand.
TGTGCGCGCGCGCGTGTGCATGTGCGTGTGCTTGTGCGTGTGAGTGTATGTGTGTTCTTTTGTGTGCGGTGTGTCCTTATGTGTGTTGGGTTGTGTTTGTGTGGGTGCGTGTTTGTGTGTTCGTGTGTGTGTGGGTGTGCATGCATATGTGCGTGTGCCTGTCCGTGTGTTTTTGTGGGTGCATGTGTGTGTGGGTGTGGGTGTGATGTGCATGTGCGTGTGCATGTGTGTGTGCATTTCCGTGTGTGTGTGCTTGTTCGTGTGCGTGTGTGTTTGTGGTTCTGCGTGTGCCTTTGCGTGTGTGCTTTTATGTGTGTGTGTGTCCTTATGTATGTGTTTGTGTGTGTGTGTGGGTGCGTGTGGGTGCATGTGTGTATGGATTTGCATGCATATGTGCATGTGTGTGTGTGCGTGTGCGTGTGTGTGTGTGTGTGTGCATATGCTTGTGCGTGTGCGTGTGGGTATGCGTGTGTGTGTGGGTGTGCGTGTGCGTGTGTGTGTGTGCGCGTGTGTGTATATCCGTGTGCGTGTATGTGTGCATGTGCGTGTGCGTGTGCGTGTGTGTTTGCGTGTGCATGGGCGTGTGTGTGTGCGTGTACGTGTGCATGTACGTGTGTGTGTGTGTGTGTGCCTATGCATGTGTGTGCATGTGTCCTTGTGTGTGTGTTTGTGTGTGTGTGTGGGTGTGTCTTTGTGCGTGTGGGTGCGTGTGTGTATGGATTTGCATGCATATGTGCATGTGTTTGTGCATGTGCATGTGTGTGTGTCTGTGCATATGGATGTGCGTGTGTGTGTATGTAGGCATGTGCGTGTAGATGTACGTGTTCATGTGGGTGTGCGTGTGCGTGTGTGTGTAAATGTGTGTGTGTGCGTGTGCGTGTGCATGTGTGTGTGTGTGTGCGTGTGCGTGTGTGTGTGTGTGCGTGTGTGTGCATGTGCATGTGCGTGTGCATGTGCATGTGTGTATACGTGGGCGTGTGCGTGCACATGTGCATGTATGTGTGCGTGTGCGTGTGCGTGTGTGTGTGCTTGTGCGTGTGAGTGTGGGTGTGTGATTTTGTGTGCGGTGTGTCCTTATGTATGTTGGGTTGTGTTTGCATGGGTGCGTGTTTGTGTGTGTTTGTGTGATTATGTGTGTGGGTGGGTGTGCATGCATATGTGCATGTGCGTGTGTGTTTGTGGGTGCATGTGTGTGTGGGTGTGCATGCATTTCTGCGTGTGCATGTGCGTATGAATGTTCGTGTGCTTGTGCGTGTGTGTGTGCACGTGAGCGTGCGTATGCGTGTGTGTGTGTGTGTAAATGTGTGTGCGTGTGTGTGTGCATGTTCGTGTGCATGTGCGTGTGCCTGTGCATGTGCATGTGCTTGTGCATTTGCGTGTGTGTGTGTGTGTGCATGTGCGTGTGCGTGTGTGTGTGTGTGTGCATGTGCATGTACATGTAGGTGTGTGTGTGCGTGTGCGTGTGCTTGTGCGTGTGAGTGTGCGTCTGTGCTTTTGTGTGCGTTGTGTCCTTATGTGTGTTGGGTTGTGTTTGCGTGTGTGCATGTTTGTGTGTATTTGTGTGTTCATGTGTGTATGTGGGTGTGCATGTATATGTGTTTGTGCGTGTGCGTGTGCATGTGTGCTTTTGTGTGTGTGTGTGCTTTGTTATGTGTGTGTTTATGTGTGTGCGTGGGTGTGTGCATGTGTGTGCGTAAGTGTGTGTGTGGGTGTGCATGAATATATGCATGTGCATGTGTGCTTTTGTGCTTTCGTGTGTGCTTGTGTCCTTATGTGCGTGCGTGTGTGATTTTGTGTGTGAGTGTGTCCTTATGTGCATGTGTGTGTGCTTTTATTTGCACGTGTGTCCTTATGTGAGTGTTCGTGTGTTTTTGTTTGCGTGTGTGTCCATATGTGTGTGTTTGTGTGTGCGTTTGTGGGTGCATGTGTGTGCGTCTGGGTGTGTGTGTGTGTGTGTGTGTGTGTGTGTGTGTGTGTGTGTGTGGGTATGCATGTATATGTGCATGTGCATGTGCGTGTGTGCTTTTGTGTGTGTGTGTCCTTATGTGCATGTGTGTGTGTGCTTTTGTGTGCAGGTGTGTACTTATGTGTGTGTGTGGACTCGTGTGTGTGCGTGTGGGTCCATGTGTGTGTGGGTGTGCATGCATATGTGCGTGTACATGTGCGTGTACGCGCGCGCGTGTGTGGGCGTGGGCATGGGTGTGCTCATGTACATGTCTATGTGTGCGTGTGTGCGTGTGCGTGTGCACATCAGTGTGCATGCGCGTGTGCATGGACGTGTGCGGGTGCGTGTGCGTGTGCGTGTACGTGTGTGTGTGTGCGCGTGTGTGTGTGTGCATGTTTGTGTGTGTCTATGTGTGCGTGTGCATAAACATGTGCGTGTGTATGTGTGTGTGCACTGCGTATCCGTGTGCATGTACGTGTGCGTTTTTCTGTGCCCATGCGTCCTTATGTGTGTGTTTGTGCATGTGGATGTGTGTGTGTTGGTGTGCGTGCATATGGTCGTGTGTGTGTGTGTGCATTTGCATGT
>CM034148.1:467315277-467317777 GCA_019776745.2 Taxus chinensis
TTGTGGGTGCATGTGTGTTTGGGTGTGCATATATGTGTGTGTGTGCATGTGCGTGTGCGTGTGCATGTGTGTGTGTGTGTGTGTGTGTGTGTGTGTGTGTGTGTGCGCGTGCGCGCGTGCGTGCGTGTACGTGTGCATGGCTGCATGTTTGTGCATGTTTGTGTGTTCATGTGTGTGTGTGGGTGCATGTGTATGTGGGTGTGCATGAATATGTGTGTGTGCTTGTGTGGTGTGTTTGTGGGTGCATGTGTGTGTGGGTGTGCATGCATATGTGCGTGTCCATGTGCGTGTGCATGTGCATGTGCATGTGCATGTGCGTGTGCGTATGCTGCGTGAGCATGTGTGCTTGTGCATGTGAGTGTGAGTGTGTGCTTTTGTGTGTGGTGTGTCCTTATGTGTGTTGGGTTGTGTTTGCGTGGGTGCGTGCTTGTGTATGTTTGTGTGTTCGTGTGTGTGTGTGGGTGCATGTATGTGTGGGTGTGCATGCATATGTGTGTGTGCGTGTGCATGTGTGTTTGTGGGTGCATGTGTGTGTGGGTGTGCATGTATATGTGCTTGTGCGTGTGCATGTGCGCGCGCGCGCGCGCGTGTGTGTGTGTGTGTGTGTGTGCGTGCGCGTGCATGCGCATGTGCGTGTGTGTGTTTGTGTGCGTGTGTGTGTGCACGTGAGCATGCATCTGTGTTTCCGTGTGCGTGTGTTCTTTTGTGTGCGCATGTGTCCTTACATGTGTGTTTGTGTGTTGCTGTGGGTGCCTGTGTGTGCGGGTGGGCGTGCATGTGTTCGTGTCCGTATGCATGTTCATGTGTGTGCGTGCGTGTGCTTGTGCGTGTGCGTGTTCGTCTACATGTTCGTGTGTGTGTGCGTGCGTGCATGTGCATGTGCGTGTTCGTGTGCGTGTGCGTGTGCGTGTGCATGTGCGTGTGCGTGGTTTTGCATATGTGGGTATTTGCTTTTGTGTGTACCTGATTCCTTATGTGTGTGTTTATGTGTGTACGTGGGTTCGTGTATGTATGTAAGTGTGTGCACACGTGCGTGTGTGTGTGTGCGCGTGTGAATGTATGTGTGCGTTGGCGTGTGCCTGTGTGTGTGCGTGCTTGTGTTTGTGTCTGTGTCTGTGTGTGTGCATGTGTGGGTGTGCAAGTGGGTGTGTGTGTGCATGTGCCTGTGCGTGTGTGTGTGTGCGTGTGTGTGTGCGTATGCGTGTGCGTGTGCGTGTGCATATGCGTGCGTGATTTCGTTTGCGCGTGTGTCTTTATGTGTGTGTTTGTGTGGGTGTGGGTGTGGGTGCGGGTGTGTGAGTGTGTTTGTGTGTGTGTGTGTGTGTGTGTGTGTGTGTGTGTGTGTGTGTGTGTGTGTGTGTGTGTGTGTGTGTGTGTTTGAGTGTTTGTGGGAATTAATGTATATGTGCGTGTGCGTGTGCGTGTGCGTGTGCATGTTCATGTGTGTGCGTGGGTCCGTGTTCGTGTGCATGTGCGTGTGCTTGTGCATGTGCATGGGCGTGGGTGTGTATGTGTGCTTTTTTGTGTGCGTGCTTCCTTATGTGTGTGTGCGTGCGTGTGTGCATGTGCATGTGTGTGCGTGTGCGTGTGGGTGTGTGTGTGTGGGGGTGTGCTTGCATATGCGTGTGTGATTTCATGTGCGCTTGTGTCCTAATGTGCGTGTGTGTGTGTGCTTTTATTTGCACGTGTATCCTTATGTGCATGTTCATGTGTGTTTATGTGTGCGTGTGTGTCCTTATGTGTGTGTGTGTGTGTGTGTGTGAGGGTGCTTGTGTGTGTGGGTGTACATGTATATGTGCATGTGCGTGTGCGTGAGTGCTTTTGTGTGTGCGTGTGTACTTATGTGCATGTGCATGTGTGCTTTTGTGTGCACGTATCTACTTATGTGTGTGGGTGTGTGGGTGCGTGTGTGTGCGTGTGCATGCGTGTGTGTGTGGGTGTGTGTGCATATGTGCGTGTGCGTGTGCGTGTGCGTGTGTGTGTGTGGGCATCGGTGTGGGCGTGCACGTGTACGTGTGTGTGTGTGTGTGTGTGTGTGTGTGTACGTGTGCGGGTGCGTGTGTGTGTGCATGTCCGTGTGCGTGCGTGTCCACGTGTGCGTGTGCGTTTTCGTTTACGTGTGCGTGTACGTGTGCACGTGAGCATGCTTGTGTGTTTTCGTGTGCATGTGTGTGCGCTTGTGCGTCTGTGTGTGCATGTGTGCACATGTTTCCTTATGTGTGTGTTTGTATGCTTGTGTGGGTGTGTGTGTGTGTGCGTGTGGGTGCATGTGTGTGTCGGTGGGAGCGCATGTGTCCGTGTCCGTGTGTGTATTCGTATGTGTGTGCATGTGCATGTGCGTATGCGTGTCCGTGTCAGTGTGCGTGCATATGTGCGTGTGTGTGCGCGTGTGTGCGCGTGTGTGTGTGTGTGCATGTGCGGGTGCGTGTGCATGTACGTGTGCGTGTGAGTGTGCGTGTGTGTGTGCGTGTGCGTGTGCACGTGAGTGTGCGTGTTCGTT
>CM034148.1:467322492-467644992 GCA_019776745.2 Taxus chinensis
CTTCGTTCTTGACAAGCCCACTCAGTCCACCTTGGATCCAATGAATGCTAATGCATTATCTGGGATTATTGTAGCAGGTATGCCAAATATGGTCACTATCCCTTCATAGAAGTCTAAGATGCTAGACTCATTTACTTCCTTGAGTGCTACTGTTTCAGTCCACTTGGTGAAGTAGTATATGGTTGTCAAAATCCACTTATGCCCTTGGCTTGAATTGGGATTAATGACTCCAATGAAGTCCAAAACCCATATTGCATATGAATGGCTGGTCAATTGAAATTGGATGCAATGGAGGGCAACAAGCATCTCTTTACCCTGTGAAGAATCAGCACATTCTTGCAACCTTTTGATCTATGCAAAGCAATCACTAAAAATCTTGGGGCCAATAATAACCAGCTTCATGATTTTTAGAGCTGTAGACTCCTTGGTGCAAAATTACCACCAGCTGGTCCACCATGGAACTCTTCCAACACCCTATGAATCTGATTTGTGCTAATGCATCTCATCAGCACTCCATTCACATCTTTCTTGAACAAAACACCATCTACTATGGCATATGGGACAGCCTGCAATCTGAAGTGTCTTCTTTGGATTTTGTTCATCGAGCTAGAGGGCATAGGCCTGTGCTTAGGAAGTACATTATACCTCAGGTCCAGCAAGGAGTGGGGACAACATTATCCTCTTCTTGAGTGCTACCTTGCACATGGCTGTCTTGAACTATCAAAAAATCCTCTTCTTTATTACATACTCATTTTTGCTTGCCCAGAATCAGCTGCTCACACAATCTGTTTCCTCTTACCAACTTGGTGACCTTGATCTCAATGTCATACTCCATGACACGAGTGATCCAACCTGCCCTTTTCTCATTCAAATCCTTGTTGAGGAGGAAGTCCTTTACTCCCGCATGAGATACCAACAACTGAACCTTGTTGTTTGGGACTAGATGCTTTAATTTCTTCAAGCTTCTGATTACTGCAAGTACATGCTTCTCAATAAAATAATATCTCACCTCATAGTCATCTAGGTTTTGGCTGAAGAAAGTAATTAGATGCTCATCATTGTCCTTGTTCTGCTATACCAAAATGGCATAAATAGTATCATTACCTCCAAATGCATAGAGGATGAAATCCTTGGAGAAATCCGGGTTGATGAGAGTTGGTGCTTGGGAGATGGCTTCTTTGATTGCTTCAAAACGCTCATTGCCTTCTGTTGTCCACTTGAAAGCCATGCTTTTCTTTAACATTTTGGTGATAGTATTGACAAGGGCTGCAAAATCTGGGACAAACCTCCGAATAAAGTTTATTCTCCCCAAGAAACTCTGAAGGGCCTTCTTGTGGCTTGGACATGGTAGTGCTCTTATGGCTTCAACCCTCTCTGGATCAATTTCTAATCCTTCTTTGGAGACAATATGGCCAAGGATCTTTCCTTCATGTGCTAGGAAGATACACTTCTTAGGATTCAAAGACACTCCAAATCTCCTGCACCTTTGGAAGACTTGTCTCAAATGAGAGAGGTGGTCTTCTGCATTCTTTGAAAAAATAGTGATATCATCAAGGTATATCAGCACCACGTTGTTAATCAAACCTTTGAACGCCATGTCCATTGCTCTTTGGAAGGTAGCTCTAGTGTTGGACAGCCCAAATGGAATTTTCCTATATGCATAAGTTCCCCATTTGGTTGTGAAGGCTGTCTTAAACTGATCTTCTTCCTTCACCATAATCTGATTGTAGCCTGAGTAGCCATCAAGTAGTGAAAACCTCTCAGAGCCAGCCACAAATTGCAAAATTTTCTCCATATAAGGGAGTGGGTAATGGTCCTTGAGAGATGCTCTATTCAAGTCTCTGAAGTCAACACACAATCTGATCTCTCCACTCTTCTTTCTGACTAGAACTAAGTTGGCAACCCAACTAAATGCTTGATTGGGAATATGATTCTTGACTCAATCAACTTGTTCAATTCCTTCCTCATGAGAGGTTCCATGTGTGGATTGACTGGCCTTTGTTTATGCCTGATGGGCTTAGTATTTGCATCCAACTCAATGGTGTGCTGAGCTAACTTGGGATTGAAACCTTTCAAATCTTTGTAGCTCCAAGAAAACACATCAAGGAACTCTTGATACAGTTGTATGAACTCATACCTTTCTTATTCAGTTGTCATCTTTCCAATTTGCAATGGTTTGTTCTCTTCCACCAAGATGGATACTGAATCTTCTCTCTTGAACTGAATGTTTGCTTTCTCTTTCCTAAATTGATCATTAGGATTGAAAATGGACTCCAAAGTGATAAGTCCCTTGGGCAGCTTGTTAGTTCTCAGCTGTACCACTTGGTCACTATACTGTTGTTCTAATTTTTCCTTATTTTTAGCTGAGAACTCAGCTTCTTCTTGTAAGAAATGGATGATTTGCTGGTCATTCTCAAACACTTGCCAACTTACATTGTTATGCAGCACTGAAGGCCTCACAATGACATGGATGTTTGGTTGTACCTTGTCCTTTTGAATGCTTTCCACAATATCAAATGCTGCCCCAACTGCTGCAAGCCTGTCAACAGCTCAGTTTTCTTTTCTAGGAATGGATTTTATGCTAAAGCCCTTAAAATCTTCAATGAGGTCCCACACCCTGTTCTTATAGCACTTTAGCGGATTATTCTTGACAGCATGTTGCCCTTTAACTTGGTTTACAATCAATTCACTGTCACCAAATACTTGCAAGTTTTTTATTCCTCTCTTTATTGCCCAATGCATCCCTTGCACCAAGGCTTCATATTCAACAGTGTTATTGGAGCATGCAAACTGAAACCTAAAAGCTGAATAGTACTTTACTCCTTGAGGTGAAATAAGCATTGCTCCACCTCCCACACCTTGTCTACTCCTTGATCCATAAAAAATAGCTGCCATACCTCATTGTCATCCTTGTGGTTTGGCTTGGTGATTCTAGGAATGGGCTGATTTTCTTGATGTACACAATAGACCCCTAGCTCAGATTGTTCTACTTCTTGATAAGGATCAAAAGCATGCACCTTGTTTGCCCATTCATCAAGAGTTAGATCTGGGATGCTTCTAACCTTGGTGTCAGCTTCATCAGTGCTTGGGTGATCTTCTTGATCAAATGCCGAACAGTTGGCATTGATCTGACTTGGAGTGTAGAGCTCAATGTGGAAGTTTGTAATAGGTTTAGAACTGATTGTAGCTTTGGTTCCATACCTCGTTCTGAACAGCATGCATGACCAATTAGCAGACAAATATTCTCCAATCTTGGCTGTGAAATCTCTTGACAAACATAGGGCAAAGAGTGGTGGAAGGTTTATAACTGATACATCTTGTAAAACAACAACATTTGGACATGCATGCAAGGTAAGACTCAAGTTTCTAATCACCCCAACTGTTGTTACTGCTGTCCCATCCAACTGTACACTACCCCTTTGGATGTGGTTTCATACTGAATTCCCAATTGATCAGCTATTTGCTTGGGCATTACTGAACTACTTGCCCCGGAATCAATCATGTAATTATGTACTAATTGGTTCCCAATGATCAATGAAGACATAGATATGGAGGGGGCTTCAAACATCTTACCTTGGTGTCCTCCATGATTCCCCTCAGGCTGGGATGGCATTTGTGAGTACCTTCTCTTGCATTTGGACTTGTTGATTTGAAGTTGACCAGTCCTTCATGGCAAATTGTAGCAAATCTTTTTGGTTTGGGATAGATAGTGATTCCCACATTGATATGTTTACATTTGTCTTCTTCATCTGATCAATGATATTGAATGGGGATGAAGTATCTCTTTGTACTGTCCCTTGGCCTGCACATTCATCCCTTGTATATGGGTAGCAACAAATGGCATTTGAGTTGGCCTAGGAACTGTTCTTAAGCTAGTCCTTGTGTGCATTTGGAATTGCATTTTGCTTGCCAACCAGTTTGTGGAGCCATGACAGAAGGTCATGAATTACTTTGGAGCCAATGGCTGTTCTTCACCCAAATTTCTCCTCTTTGACCTTGTGTTGTCTGCAACACTTTGGGAAACTATCTGGTTCATGCCACAAAAATCTTCTGCCTGCCAATTTACAAGTATGGTATCATTTGGAGCTGATTGCTGCTGGAATGTTACTTGTTGTTGGTCATTTCTTTGACTACACTTCACCCACCACACCAGTTAGTTGTCACCATTAATGCTTGATTCAAGGCACCATTGAAGCACATGGACTGGTTATGAGGTTCATTGCATGGGAAACACCAATCATACTCTTGAGCCATACGTTGTTTTGTGTACTGGCACTAATGCTTTAGAGGCAGATGTAGCATTGGGATTATAGGGCTGAAATGGTCTGTTGGTAGGAGGCCTTGCTTGATTTAGATTTGCAGTTGGATTGGGTGGTCTTTGGGGTTGATATGGCTACATGTTAGGCTGAGCTTGGGGCTGGAAAGAAGATCTAAAACCTTGAGCTTACTGCCTTTTGAGTGTAACCAGCTCATTACCTAGATTTTGCAATTGCTTCATGACTTCTTGAAATTCATTTGAGGCACTAAAAGATGAAGTGGAAGCTTCACTTGAATTCTGATTTCTAGGAGTGAGTAGATAGAAGCTAAATTAGGCACTTGGCTAGTACTTGGGCTCTCATAAACTTGGAAATGATGGCATTGGAGGCCTACGAGCTAGCTTACCAGCTCGAATCAAACAATTTTCAGCTCTGATGGAAATGCTATAAGCAATGAGGGATAGTTGTGCCTCCCATGGACTGAATTAACATAGAAATATCAAAATTTAAAGCTTTAAGGTAATAAAGAAAAGCACCTTCTGCTGTTGGCCTGACTGCCCACTGGAATTCTCTCCCAAGTCCTTTGAAATCTAAAATTAAAATCAGTCAGCTACTCATTGGGAGCTCTTTTGATAGTTGTCAGCTGCTCCAAAAGGGACAAGTTGTCTCCCTTTTCCGCAAACTACTCATGGAGGGCTATACATAGCTGATTCCAATTTTGAATAGAACCTAAGGCAAGACTCCTGAACCATTACAAATCTTTCCCTTTGAATGAAGATGCTAGCAGTTTGACAGCAACTTGCATCTCATTGATCTCATGGATTGCACAAATGTTAGCAATATCCTTAACATGATCACCAGGAGTGGTCTGATTTTCTCCAGTGATAGTATGGAATGTTCTTCAATGCTGTAACTGGGATTGGATTTTGTGCATTGAGAGCAAGTGAGCTGCTACCAATGAAATTGACATAGGGGTTATTTTGTGCCATTCTGATTGGCCTTAGAACCCTTTTTGATTGAATGAAAGGCCTACTAGGTGGAGGAGTTGAGAGAGTTATGTTTGGTGGAGATGGAGACCTTTGGATTCTCCTCCCACTTTACCTTATTCTTGCAGATAATTGTAGCTATTCAAATAGCACCTCTTCTTCTCTAGCTCTTGACCTTGTCGTGATTCTTCTCATGAGTTTTTAGGTATGCACTGCTAAAACCAGTTGATTCTTCTTCCTTGGAGTCGCCAGATGTGCAGTTTATAGCTCTTTTAAGCAAGAAATTGTAGTAGATGCACATCAAATATGCCCCTGCTCATTTTGAAAATGAGACCTCTAAGGTCCCACCGGGTGTGCCAAAACTGTTCTTACAAATCAGCTTGCACCCTTAGATGCAAATCAGGTTTCTAAGTTGATGTTTCAGGCATCCAGTGTGATTACACAACATTTAAACCTCTCTCCAAGTGTGGGACTTGTAAAATGAGAGAGGAATCTCCAGATTAGAGGATGGTTCCTCAAAATCCTCTGATCAAATCTGTTATTTGCATAATTTCATAGGTTTGAATCCTAATCCTACTCTAGATTCCAAGGAGACAGAGATAGAAAGTGCAAAAATTGAAACTAAACTAATAGATGATACACCAAAGGAGTGGTGAACACTTCTTGTTCATGCAAATTGACACAAGTTCATGAAATGTAACATGAAACTGTTATCCAAAATGTGCCCCCTACTCATTTTGTGGCTAACTCCTCTCATTCTTCCCTCTCTTGTACCTCAGTCACAAAAATTTTCTTTTTAGGCAATCAAAACATTCTGGAAATGGCACCATTGGATAGAGCTCTTTCTCAGCTTTCCAGAAAGGTAAAGTTTTCCTCCTAACTCCATGTATTTTTCAAGTTATGGCTCAGCAGAGTTTTTTTGAGAAATTTTCCGCTAGAAGGCCCGCAGCCAATCAAAACTCGCCACGTGTCCAGGCCAAAAATATCAAAGCGACCCGATTTGGGGCTTGTTTTTGCCCTAAATCTTCAAATCGGCCATAACTTTTGATCCAGAGCTCAAATTTTCATGCATTCTTTATATCAATGGAAAGCTAGTAAAATTATCTACATGATTCCATGGTTAATTTTGAATTTTGGTTCAGTTTGGAGGGAGAAAATGAAAAAATGCTTCTGGTACGTGCCCATGGACAGAACTGACATTTCAACAACCAATTTTAATGCAAAATGGGTCGCATTCTTCTCCAGAATGGTCAAAAATGTCAGGGCATGGGTTTGTCAGGATTACCCATGTTATTTTTAATGCATCTTCATGGTTAATGAGGAATGGCTTCCACATTTTTTACAAATTTTCTCTCTCCTAGAGTTTGACCCATGCACTGTATAATAGCCAGATTTGGCTCATTTTTCAAAGGTTGAACACCTTTTTTGCACAGCAAGCTTCCTGTTTTCACTTTCAACAAGTGATTTTGGAAAGTATCAGACCTTCTTCAGGGATTGTAATAGGTTTTTTCTACCTCTTTGGTGTTGCAAATTCAAGGATTTTGATAGTTGAAAAATCACAATGCAGGCTCTGTGAATGCAATTTTTAGTACTTTGTATGTGTTGTCTTGCTTCATTTCAAACCCTCTGTTTACAACTTATCAAAATGTGCATAATGTTTTATGTTGCAATTTCTATGAATTTGTGTCAATTTGCATGAGCAAGAAGTGCTTCAGCACTCCTTTAGTGTATCACCCTTATCAGTTTAGTTTTAATTTTTACACTTTCTTATCCCTGTCACCTTACAAATTAAGAGTAGGATTAGGATTCAAACCTCTGCAATTGTGCAAATAATAGATATGATCAGAGGAGTTTGAGGAACCAGCCTCTAATCTGGAGATTCCTCTCTCATTTTACAAGTCCCAAACTTGGAGAGAGGTTTCAATGTTGTGCAATCACACTGGATGCCTGAATGATCAAATTAGAAGCCTGATCAGCATCCAGGGGGTGCTACTGATTTGCAACAACAGTTTTGGAACTGCCCGGTGTGAGCTTAGAGGTCTCATTTTCATTGCAGCAAAGTTGATGTGCATCTGCTGCAATTTTCTTGCTTAAAAGAGATATAGATTGCACATCTGGTGACTCCAAGGGGAAGAATCAGCTAGTTTTGGCAGTGCAAACCTTTCAAATGCACTTCATTAATGGGGAATGGCTTCCACATTTTTACAAATTTTCTCTCTCCTGAGCTCGACCCATGCATATAATAGCTAGATTGCTCTTTTTTGAGGTTGAAATTTTTTTTGGATAGCAAGCTTCCTCTTCACCTTCACAAGTGCTTTTGGCAAGTATCAGACCTTCTTCTGATTGTAAACAGGTTTGCTCTTTGATGTTGCAAATGGCAAGGATTTTATAGTGCAAACTGACAGTGCAGACTATGTGATCAATTTTTAGTCCTTTGTTGTATTGTCTTGCTTCATTTCAGACCTCTAATTACATCTTATAAGGCATGCTTGATTGTTTCATGTGCATTTTATGAAATTGAGTCAATTTACATGAACAAGAAGTGTTCACCACTCCTTTGGTGTATCACCTATTAGTTTAGTTTCAATTTTTACACTTTCTATCTCTGTCTCCTTGGAATTTAGAGTAGGATTAGGATTCAAACCTCTACAATTGTGTAAATAACAAATTTGATCGGAGGATTTTGAGGAACCAGCCTCTAATCTGGAGATTCCTCTCTCATTTTACAAGTCCCACACTTGGAGAGAGTTTTCAATGTTGTGCAATCACACTGGATGCCTGAAACATCAACTTAGAAACCTGATCAACATCTAGGGGGTGCTGCTGATTTGCAACAACAGTTTTGGAACTCCCGATGGGACCTTAGAGGTCTTTTACTTTATCTTTGATAGGTTGGCGTGTTCTTGTTAAAGATTCATCCTTTTGGAGGCACTTTCAAAAGCACATCTGGTGACTCCATCTGGTAAACAACTCATTCTCTAAGTTGCAGACCTGTTTTCCATTCATTTCCATCCATTCTTATTTCCATCATTTTCATTCTTTTCCATTCCATGAAGTTGTGCAATCATGACTTCATTTCCATCATGGAATTCAAATTTACAACAGCAGTATATCACACCTCCAACATGTTTTACAAATCCTCCAAATCAACATTTTGATCAAATTCAAAATCAGCATGTTTACCCATATGAGCAGCAGTGCCAAAGTTAGTTTGGATATGAAGCATGTCAAGTACAAGGGTATGCTGGTTGTGAGGGCAGTCAAGAAGAAAATGTAGATCTACTGGAACAAATCCAAAAGATGGAGGCGAAGATGGTGCAATCAAGAGCAACATCTCAAATGAAAGCTTTCAGAATTGGTTGTAGGACTCCTTGTCCATGGGGAGGCCCTTTTCCAAGACACTTCAGCCCTCAGGAGAAGCTGGACTTCATGATGAAGATGTTGCCCTAACTTGCACAATGGACAGTAGAAATAGAGGCCTATACACTTGGTGTTGAACAACCTTGTCAATGGGTAAGTTCTACACCATCATTTGGTTTTTCTCTTCCCATTACTCAAGCAGCATCATCTCATTTGGAATTTCAAATTCTAAATCCAGTCAATGATGCCCTAGGATTTAATTCCATTTCTCCATTCCCTAGTCTTCCACCACATCTCAATTCTTCCTTCCCCTTTCCTTCCAAATAGTCATCCCCTCCACAAAAGCTAACAGAAATACCCTCTCCTCCAAATAAACAAGAGTTTCTACCTCCTCCACCACCACGAAAAATTGCAAAATCAATTGAGTTACAATCCACTTTTCCTCTTGCATTCTCAAATCGATGTTGGGAGGATAAAAATCAGAATTCTAGTCAAGGAAAACAACAGCAAAAAGAAAATCCAAACAAGGATCAAGAAATTTGAAGTCTCAAGAGTTGGGCTCTTAAATTTGGGATGACAAAGATCCCCTTGATGACAAAGAAGAGGTTGAAGTTGGAAAACAAGTGGTGGTTAGGACTGAATTTGCTGTAGCAGGAGAAGAGCAAAAAGAAGAAGCAGATCAGCAATTAGTTTGCTCAGAAAGTAGTGTCCATGTTAGCATTCTATTTGAAGAGAATGCTGATTCAATTCAAGTTGCATAATCAGTCATGGAGGAAGAAAGCTCTGAAGAAGATCCTACAGTCCCAACTTGTCCTCTAGAGCAGCAAATCGAAGAGTTTGACTTAACAAACTTTGTGCTAGAGGAAGAGTTCTATCAAGAGTAGGATTGTCTTCAAGTAGTAGAGGAGGAAGAAGCTGCTCCAAATCCAAAAGAAGAGGAGCACATTCTAGTTGTGGAGGATAAAATTACAGATCCAAGGGATTTGAGCACAAAGCAGGCTACAAGAGAACCTTCAGTTATTCTTTCTACTTCATCTCTCTCAAGTTCTAGTGCTGAAGAAGAGTTTGATCTCTCAAACTCAATGTTGGAGGATGAAAGAAACCATGATGATCAAGTTACAGATTAAGAGGACACCATGGAGGAAGTTGAGCATTTGCAGCAGGACAACCATGAGGTAGTGTATCTGCCAGATTTGGAGGACTGTTTTGATAAAGAAGAACTAGTTGAGTTTCCACCATTCCTTCTTTCATCTTCCACGTCCCAAATACTTGAGCCTACTGTCATGAAGGAGAGCATTCATTTGCAGCATCCTGCATCTTATAGCAGCTCTTTGGAACCTATTGTTGCAAATCAGCAGCACCCCTAGATGCAAATCAAGGTTCTAAGTTGATGTTTAGGGCATCCAGTGTGATTGCACAACATTGAAACCTCTCTCCAAGTGTGGGACTTGCAAGATGAGAGAGGAATCTCTAGATTAGAGGCTGGTTCCTCAAAATCCTCTAATTAGATCTATTATTTGCACAATTGTAGAGGTTCAGATCCTAATTTTATCCTAATTTGCAAGGAGACATGGATAAGAAATGTAAAAATTAAAACAAAACTGATAAGGGTGATACACCAAAAGAGTGGTGAGCACTTCTTGCTCATGAAAATTGACACAAATCAGAAATTGCAACATAAAACATCATGCACAGGTTGATAAGCTGTAAACAAGGGTTTGAAATGAAGCAAACAACACATACAAAGGACTGAAAGCATTCACAGAGCCTACATTGTGATTTTCAACATCAAAATCCTTGTATTCCAACACCAAAGAGGCAGAAAAACCTGTTACAATCCATGGAAGGTCTAATACTTGCCAAAATCACTTGTTGAAAGTGAAAATAGAAGCTTGTTGTGTAAAAAAAATGTTCCCCTTTGAAAAATGAGCCAAATCTGGCTTTTACAGTTCATGGGTCGAACCCAGGAGAGAGAAAACATGAAAAAACATGGGAGCCATTCCTCATTGACCAAAATGCATTAAAAAATAATGGGTGACCTGACAGACCCATCCCCCGACATTTTTGACCATGCTGGAGAAGAATGTGACCCATTTTGCATTAAAATTGGTTGTTGAAACATCAGTTCTATCTATGGGCGCATACCAGAAGAGTTTTTTGATTTTATCCCTCCAAACTAAACCAAAATTCAAAATTTACCATGGAATCATGTAGAGAATTTTACCATCTTTCCATTGATATAAAGAACGTTAAATCTAAGCTCTGGATCGAAAGTTATGGTTGTTCGAAGATTTAGGGCAAAAATAGGCCCAAAACGGATCGGTGGGAAAAAAATTTGAATTTTACCTCTTTTTTGCATTTGGAATTTTTTTTTGAAAATCCCCGCGCTATGCCACCTCCTAGGACAAGTGGCAGCTTCCTATTGGCTGCGAGCTTCCAAGGGGAAAATTTCCCACAAAAACTCCGCCGAACCATAACTTGAAAAATATGAGGAGTTAGGAGAAAAACTTTACCTTTCTGGAAAGCTGAGAGAGAGAGATCTATCCAATGGTGCCATTTCCAGAAAGATTTGAGTGCCTAAAAATCAAAAAATGGAGACTGAGGCACAAGAGAGGAAAGAACACAAGGAGTTAGCCATCCAAAATGAGCAGGGGCACATTTTGGATAACAATTTTGGCAACTCAGAGGGGTCATCTACCTGCTAGATGAAAATACCAGTTGCTTGAAGCAGTCCATTGGGCATGCAGTCATCAAATTTTCTGTTTGGAACCCCAACTGACTTAGAATGTTGTAAGGAGGAAGATGGAATATCACCTGATGGAAGCAAGGACTGCAAAACATCTCCAAGGACAACAAGCTGTGCCAAAGCACTTAGGGAAAGAAAAACTAACCTACAGCAAAACAATGTGCACAAGCACTTGAAGGAATGGAAACCTAAGCTAATATTTACAAGGTGAAGAATTTCCCTTTAGCAGCAATGCTTGAGATAGATTCCATTGAATGAAATCTATAGTTCTTCACCATCCAATGAAGACAATTAGAAAGCATTGTTGTTCTTGCACTTTGTGACCATATATGGGCCACTCCAAATGGCATCAAATTTTGAATGCCTTCCTGGTTTTTCTCTATCTGCATCCCATTTTAACACTAGATCTCCAACCTGGAAAGATCTACTCTTGGCCTTCCTGTCAAAGGCCTTCTTGATCAAAGCTTGATCCTTCTCCATTGCTTGGGATGCCTGATCTCTCATCTCTTGAAGCTCCATCAACTCTGCATATCTCACCTCCATGGACTCAAATTCTAACAGCTCCAACTGTTTCATGAGTTCCAATGTTGGCAACTCAAGAGACATGGGCAAGATTGCTTCTCTTCCATAGACAATCCTGAATGGAGAGTTACCTATGGATCTCTTGGGAGTTATCCTATCATCCCATAAGGCTGATATCAGTTTGGTATGCCAAGACCTCTAATTCTCATCAAGAGTCCTCCTAATGATCCTCAACAATTTCTTGTTTGTAGACTCAGCCTGACCATTACCTTGAGGGTAATAGTTTGATGAAGTACTTAGGTAGATCCCGTTCTTGACAGCCCACTCAGTCACCTTGGATCCAATGAATGCCAATGCATTATCTGAGATTATTGTAGCAGGTATGCCAAATCTGGTTACTATGCCCTCATAAAAGTCTAAGATGCTAAACTCATTTGTCTCTTTGAGTGCTACTGCTTCAGTCCACTTGGTGAAGTAGTCTGTAGCTGTTAAAATCCATTTGTGCCCTTGGCTTGAATTAGGATTAATGAATCCAATGAAGTCCATACCCCATTGCATGAATAGCTGGTCAACTGAGATTGGATGCAATGGAAGGGCAACAAGTCTCTTTTTTCCTATGAAGAATGCACAATTCTTACACCTCTTGATCCATGCAAAGCAATCACTAAAAATCTTGGGCCAATAATAACCAGCCTTCATAATTTTTAGAGCTGTCACTCTCGGTGCAAAATGACCACCGGCTGGTCCACTATGGAACTCTTCCAACACCCTATGAATCTGATTTGTGCTAATGCATCTCAGCAGCACTCCATTCACATCTTTCTTGAACAAAACTCCATCAACAATGGCATATGGGATAGCCTGCAATCTGAAGTGTCTTCTTTAGGTCTTGTTCATCTTCAGAGGGCATAGGCTTGTGCTTAGGAAGTGTATTATACCTTGGGTCCAGCAATGAGTAAGGACAACATTATTTTCTTCTTGAGTGCCACTTGGCTCATGACTGTCTTGAACTGTCAAAACAGGCTCTTCTTCATTGCATACTTCTTTTTGCTTCCCCAAAATCAACTGCTCACACAATCCTTTTCCTCTTACCAGCTTGGTGACCTTGATCTTAATGTCATACTCCATGACATGAGTGATCCAACTTGCCCTTTTCTCATTCAAATCCTTGTTGAGAAGGAAGTCTTTAACCCCAGCATGAGAGACCAGCAACTGGACCTTGTTGTTTGAGAATAAATGCTTGAATTTCTTCAAGCTTCTGATTATTGCAAGTACATGATTCTCAAAAAAGGAATACCACACCTCATAGTCATCTAGGCTCTGGCTGAAGAAAGTAATTGGCTGCTCATCGTTGTCCTTGTTCTGCTGTACCAAAATGGCAGAAATAGTATCATTACCTCCAAATGCATAGAGGATGAAATCCTTGGAGAATTCTAGGTTGATGAGGATTGGTGCTTGAGAGATGGCTTCTTTGATTGCTTAAAAACTCTCCTTGCCTTCTGCTGTCCACTTGAAAGCCATGCTTTTCTTTCACATTTTGGTGATAGGATTGACAAGGGCTGCAAAATCTGGGACAAACCTCCAAACAACATTTATTCTCCCCAAGAAACTCTGAAGGGCCTTCTTGTGGCTTGGCAATGGTAGTGCTCTTATGGCTTTAACCCTCTCTGAATCAATTGCTAATCCTTATTTGGAGAAAATATGGCCAAGGATCTTTCCTTCATGTGCTAGGAAGATACACTTCTTAGGATTCAAAGACACTCCAAATCTCATGCACCTTTGGAAGACTTGTCTCAAATGAGAGAGGTGGTTTGCAGCATTCTTTGAAAAAATAGTGATATCATCAAGGTATATCAGCACCACATTGTTAATCAAACCTTTGAACGCCATGTCCATTGCTCTTTGGAAGGTAGCTCCAGTGTTGGAAAGCCCAACTGGCATTTTCCTGTATGCATAAGTTCCCCATTTGGTTGTGAAGGCTGTCTTGAACTGATCTTCTTCCTTCACCATAATTTGATTGTAGCCCGAGTATCCATCAAGTAGTGAAAACCTCTCGGAGCCAGCCACAACTTGCAAGATTTTCTCCATGGAAGGGAGTGGGTAATGGTCCTTGAGAGATGCTCTATTCAAGTCTCTGAAGTCAACACACAATCTGATCTCTCCACTCTTCTTTTTGACTGGAACCAAGTTGGCAACCCAACTAGAATGCTTGATTGGGAATATGATCCTTGACTCAATCAGCTTGTTCAATTCTTTCCTCATGAGAGGCTCCATATGTGGATTGACTGGTCTTTGTTTCTGCCTGACAGGCTTAGTATTTTTATCCAATTCAACGGTATGCTGAGCTAAGTTGGGATTGAAACCTTTCAAGTCTTTATAGCTCCAAGCAAACACATCAAGGAACTCTTGACACAGCTGCATGAACTCATACCTTTCTTGTCCAGTTGTCATCTTTCCAATTTGCAATGGTTTGTTCTCTTCCACCAAGATGGATACTGAATCCTCTCTCTTGACCTGAATGTTTGCTTTCTCCTTCATAAACTAATCATTGGGATTAAAAATGGACTCCAAAGTGATAAGTCCCTTGGGTAGCTTGTTAGTTCTCAGCTATACCACTTGGTCACCATAGTGCTATTCCAATTTTTCTTTATTCTTAGCTGAGAACTCAGCTTCTTCTTGCAAGAAATGGATGATTTG
Organism: Taxus chinensis; assembly: GCA_019776745.2. NCBI lineage: Eukaryota > Viridiplantae > Streptophyta > Pinopsida > Cupressales > Taxaceae > Taxus > Taxus chinensis. Next base: position 467,337,060 of record CM034148.1, read on the forward strand.
TTGGTCATTCTCAAACACTTGCCAACTTACATTGTTATCCGGCACTGAAGGCCTCATAATCACGTGGATGTTTGGTTGTACCTTGTCTTTTTGAATGCTTTCCACAATGTCAAAGGCTGCCCCTACTACTACAAGCCTGTCAGCAGCTTGGTTCTCTTTCCTAGGAATGGATTTGATGCCAAAACCCTCAAAATATTCCATGAGGTCCCATACCATGTTCTTGTAGCACTTGAGTAGATCATTCTTGGCAGCATGTTGTCCCTTGACCTGATTTACAATCAATTCACTATCACTAAATACTTGCAAGTTCTTTATTCCTCTCTTTATTTCCCAATGCATCCCTTGCACCAAGGCTTCATATTCAGCAGTGTTATTGGAGCATGCAAACTGAAACCTAAAATTTAAATAGTACTTTACTCCTTGAGGTGAAATAAGCATGTCTCCACCTCCTGCACTTTGTCTACTCCTTGATCCATCAAAAAATAACTACCATACCTCATTGTCATCCTTATAGTTTGGCTTGGTGATGCTAGGGATGGGCTGATCTTCTTCACTTATGCAATAGACCCCTAGCTCAGATTCTTCTACTTCTTGATAAGGATCAAAAGCATGTACCTTGTTTTCCCATTCATCAAGAGTTAGATTTGGGATGCTTCCAACCTTGGTGTCAGCTTCATCAGTGCTTGGGTGATCTTCTTGATCAAATGCTGAATAATTGGCATTGATCTGACTCTGAGTGTAGGGCTCAATGTGGAAGTTTGCAATAGGTTCGGACCTGATTGTAGCTTTGGTTCCATACCTCGTTCTGAATAGCATGTGTGACCAATCAGTAGAAAAATATCCTCCAATCTTGGCTGTGAAGTCCCTTGACAAGCATAGGGCAAAGAGTGGTGGAAGGTCTATAACTGATACATCTTGTAAAACAACAACATTTGGACATGCATGTAAGGTAAGACTTAAGTTTCTAATCACTCCAACTATTGTTACTGCTGTCCCATCCAACTGCACTACCCCTTTGGATATGGTTTCATACTGGAGCCCTAGCTAATCAGCTATTTGTTTAGGCATCACTGAGCTACTTGCCCCGGAATCTATCATGCAATTGTGCACTAACTGATTTCCAATGATTAATGAAACATAGAAAGGAGGGGGCTTCAACATTTTACCTTGCTGTCCTCTGTGATTCCCTTCAGGCTAGGTAGCATTTGTGAGCACTTTCTCTTGCATTTGAACTTGATGATTCGAAGTTGGCCAGTCCTTCATGGCAGCTTGTAGCAAATCTCTTTGGGCTGGGATAGATAGGGATTCCCACATTGATATATTTACATTTGTCTTCTTCATCTAATCAATGACACTGAATGGTGATAAAGGATCTCTTTGTTGTCCCTTAGTTTGCATATTCATCCCTTGTATGTGGGCAGCAACAACTGGTATTTGAGTTGGTCTAGGAGCTGTTCTTGGCTGCCCTTGTGCATTTACAACTGGATTTTGTTTGCCAACCATTGTTACTGTTGTCCCATCCAGCTGCACTACCCCTTTGGATATGGTTTCATACTGGAGCCCTAGCTAATCAGCTATTTGTTTAGGCATCACTGAGCTACTTGCCCCAGAATCTATCATGCAATTGTGCACTAACTGATTTCCAATGATTAATGAAACATAGAAAGGAGGGGGCTTCAACATTTTACCTTGCTGTCCTCTGTGATTCCCTTCAGGCTAGGTAGCATTTGTGAGCACTTTCTCTTGCATCTGAACTTGATGATTCGAAGTTGGCCAGTCCTTCATGGCAGCTTGTAGCAAATCTCTTTGGCCTGGGATAGATAGGGATTCCCACATTGATATATTTAAATTTGTCTTCTTCATCTGATCAATGATACTGAATGGTGATAAAGGATCTCTTTGTTGTCCCTTAGTTTGCATATTCATCCCTTGCATGTGGGCAGCAACAACTGGTATTTGAGTTGGTCTAGGAGCTGTTCTTGGCTGCCCTTGTGCATTTACAACTGGATTTTGTTTGCCAACCATTGTTACTGCTGTCCCATCCAGCTGCACTACCCCTTTGGATATGGTTTCATACTGGAGCCCTAGCTAATCAGCTATTTGTTTAGGCATCACTGAGCTACTTGCCCCAAAATCTATCATGCAATTGTGCACTAACTGATTTCCAATGATTAATGAAACATAGAAAGGAGGGGGCTTCAACATTTTACCTTGCTATCCTCTGTGATTCCCTTCAGGCTGGGTAGCATTTGTGAGCACTTTCTCTTGCATCTGAACTTGATGATTCGAAGTTGGCCAGTCCTTCATGGCAGCTTGTAGCAAATCTCTTTGGCCTGGGATAGATAGGGATTCCCACATTGATATATTTAAATTTGTCTTCTTCATCTGATCAATGATACTGAATGGTGATAAAGGATCTCTTTGTTGTCCCTTAGTTTGCATATTCATCCCTTGCATGTGGGCAGAAACAACTGGTATTTGAGTTGGTCTAGGAGCTGTTCTTGGCTGCCCTTGTGCATTTACAACTGGATTTTGTTTGCCAACCATTGTTACTGCTGTCCCATCCAGCTGCACTACCCCTTTGGATATGGTTTCATACTAGAGCCCTAGCTAATCAGCTATTTGTTTAGGCATCACTAAGCTACTTGCCCCGGAATCTATCATGCAATTGTGCACTAACTGATTTCCAATGATTAATGAAACATAGAAAGGAGGGGGCTTCAACATTTTACCTTGTTGTCCTCTGTGATTCCCTTCAAGCTGGGTAGCATTTGTGAGCACTTTCTCTTGCATCTGAACTTGATGATTCGAAGTTGGCCAGTCCTTCATGGCAGCTTGTAGCAAATCTCTTTGGCCTGGGATAGATAGGGATTCCCACATTGATATATTTACATTTTTCTTCTTCATCTGATCAATGATACTGAATGGTGATAAAGGATCTCTTTGTTGTCCCTTAGTTTACATATTCATCCCTTGCATGTGGGCAGCAACAACTGGTATTTGATTTGGTCTAGGAGCTATTCTTGGCTGCCCTTGTGCATTTACAACTGGATTTTGTTTGCCAACCATTTGTGGAGCCATAAAAGGTTGTGGATTGGTTGGAGCTAATGGCTATTCTTCACCCAAATTCCTTATTTTTGACCTTGTGTTGGTTGCAACACCTTGAGAGACTGTTTGATTTATGCCACAAAAATCCTCTGCTTGCAATTTCACAAGTGTGGTGTCATTTGGAGCTGATTGCTGCTGGAATGTTTCTTGTTGTTGGTTGTTTCCTTGACTTCCCTAACCCTCCACACTAGTAGTTGTCACCATTAATGCTTGATTCAAGGCACCGTTGAAACACATAGATTGGTTGTGAGGTTCATTGCATGGAAAACACCAACCATACTCCTGAGCAACGTTGTTTTGTGTTGGCACCAATGCCTTAGAGGCATACATAGCATTTGGATTATAGGGCTGAAATGGTCTATTGGCAGGAGGCCTTGCTTGATATAGATTTGTAGCTGGATTGGGTGGTCTTTGTGGTTGGTATGGCTGCCTGTTAGGCTGAGCTTGGGGCTAATAAGAAGGTCTACAACCTTGGGCTTGTTGCCTCTGAAGAGTAACCAGATCATTGCCTAAATTTTGTAGTTGCTTTATAACTTCTTGAAGCTCATTTGGGGCACTTGGAGATGAAGTAGAAGCTTCATTTGAATTCTGATTTCTAGGAATGGGAGAAGGATCCAAATTAGGTGCTTGATTAGTGTTTGGGCTCTCTAAACTTAGAAACAATGGCATGGGAGGTCTAGGGGCTAGTTTTCCAGCTTAGATCAAACAATTTTCAGCCCTAATGGCAATGCTATAAGCCATAGGGATAGTTATGCCTCCCATGGACTGAATCAACATATAAATATTAGAATTTAGAGCTTTGAGGTAGTAGAGAAAAGCACCTTCCGCTGTTGGCCTGACTGCCAATGGAATTCTCTCCCAAGTCCTTTGAAATCTGAAGTTGAAATCAGTCAGCTGCTCATTGGGAGCTCTCTTGATGGTTGTCAGCTGCTCCAAAAGAGACAAGTTGTCTCCCTTCTCTCCAAATTGCTCATGAAGTGCTATACATAGCTAGTTCCAATTCTAAATAGAACCTGAGGAAAGAATTATAAACCATTGCAATGCTTTCCCCTTGAATGAAGATGCCAGCAATTTGATAGCCACTTACATCTCATTGATTTCATGAACTGCACAAAGGTTGGCAATGTCTTTAACATGATCACCTGGAGTAGTGTGATTTTCTCCAGTGAAGTAGAGAATGTTCTTCAAGGCTGCAATTGGAATTGGATGTTATGCATTGAGAGAAAGTGGGCTACTGTCAGTGAAATTGACATAGGGGTTGTTTTGTGCCATTCTAATTGGTCTTAGAACCCTTGTTGATTGAATGAAAGGCCTACTAGGTGGAGGAGTTGAGAGAGTTCTATTTGGTGGAGATGGAGACCTTTGGATTCTCCTCCGACTTTACCTTACTCTTGGAGATAACTACAGATATTCAAACAGTGCCTCTTCTTCTCCAGCTCTTGACCTTGTAGTGATTCTTCTCCTGAGTTTTCAAGTCTACACTGCTAAAACCAGCTGATTCTTCCCCTTGGAGTCACCAAATGTGTAATTTATAGCTCTTTTGAAGCAAGAAAATTGCAGCAAATGCACATCAACTTTGTTGCAATAAAAATGAGACCTCTAAGGTCCCACCGGGCATGCCAAAATTGTTGTTGCAAATCAGCAGCACCCCTGGATGCAAATCAAGGTTCTAAGTTGATGTTTAGGGCATCCAGTGTGATTGCACAACATTGAAACCTCTTTCCAAGTGTGGGACTTGAAAGATGAGAGAGGAATCTCCAGATTAGAGGCTGGTTCCTCAAACTCCTCTGATTAGATCTATTATTTGCACAAATGCAAAGGTTTAGATCCTAATTTTATCCTAATTTGCAAGGAGACAGGGATAAGAAATGTAAAAATTAAAACTAAACTGATAAGGGTGATACACCAAAGGAGTGGTGAGCACTTCTTACTCATGAAAATTGACACAAATCAAAAATTGTAACATAAAACATCATGCACATGTTGATAAGCTATAAATAAGGGTTTGAAATGAAGCAAACAACACATACAAAGGACTGAAAGCATTCACAGAGCCTGCATTGTGATTTTCAACATCAAAATCCTTTTATTCCAACACCAAAGAGGTAAAAAAACCTATTACAATCCCTGAAAGGTTTGATACTTGCCAGAATCACTTGTTGAAAGTGAAAACATAAGCTTGCTGTGTAAAAAAAATTCCCCTTTGAAAAATGAACCAAATCTGGCTTTTACATTGCATGGGTCGAACCCAGGAGAGAGAAAACGTGAAAAAACATGGGAGCCATTCCTCATTGACCAAAATGCATTAAAAATAGCATGGGTGACCTGAAAGACCCATCCCCTGACATTTTTGACCATGCTGGAGAAGAATGTGACCACCATTTTACATTAAAATTGGTTGTTGAAACATCAGTTCTGTCCATGGGCGTGTACCAGAAGCATTTTTTGATTTTCTCCCTCTAAACTGAACCAAAATTCAAAATTAACCATGGAATCATGTAGATAATTTTACCAGCTTTCCATTTATATAAAGAACGCAAAAATCTGAGCTCTGGATCGAAAGTTATGGCCATTCGAAGATTTAGGGCAAAAATAGGCCCAAAACGGATCGGTAGGAAAAAATTTCAAATTTTACCTCTTTTTTGCATTTGCAATTTTTTTTTGAAAATCCCCGCACTTCGCCACCTCTTGGGACACGTGGCAGCTTCCTATTGGCTGTGGGTTTCCAAGGGGAAAATTTCCCACAAAAACTCCGCCGAGCCATAACTTGAAAAATATGAGGAGTTAGGAGGAAAACTTACCTTTCTAGAAAGCTGAGAGAGAGATCTATCCAATGGTGCCATTTCCAGAAAGATTTGAGTACCTAAAAATCAAAAAATTGAGACTGAGGCACAAAAGAGGCAAGAACACAAGGAGTTAGCCATCCAAAATGAGTAGGGGCACATTTTGGATAACAGAACCAAGATTGGAAGATTTTAATCTTTCATGTTCTTCATTAGAGGAAGAGAAAGGGCAGAAAAGTCCTACCATTGCTTCCACATCAGCCACCCAAGAAGTTCTACAAGAAGACTCCATTTTTGGAGTTGAAAATTAGAGCTATAGGCATATCAAACGGATCATACCTTGCCCAATAAGGTATTTGACTTCATTGGAGTCAAAGGAGAAGTCACAACTAGTAATGCTTGCTTCTAAGCATGAGGGTGAGCTACAAAGTACCAAGGATCAGCTGTCATACCTCTTCAATCTAAATGTAGAGCAACTAAAAGAGGTATTAGATTTGTTTTTAGTTGACACCTTGATGATTTGGGTAGAAGACCAACTTCTTGTTGATTTTCCACTCATCCAATCAACCATGTTCAGTGCCAAATCAGTTGCATGGTTGCAACTTTTGAGAAAGGGAAGTTATTTCTCCCAACCAGTTGCAGGGTTTGTTTAGTCCACTTTTGCTTCCAGTTAGAGTAGGATAGGTAGTTTTGCTTTCAGTAAAAGAAGTGCTTGTGCACACTCTACATGTTCCATTTTGGAGCATGTATGACTTTTAGTTTTGTACATAGTTTTTGTGGTGCTAGTTTTTCTCTTGCGTAGTCCATTTTAGTGGGTTTCCAAGTGGCTCAAAGAGGAGGTTTTCAAAGTTCAGATCAGTTTGCAGGCTACAACTCATGACTCCATGCCTAATGGATTGCTTTAGGCAACTAGTAACTTCATCCAGTAGGCAGATGAAACCTCTGAGTCACAAAAATTGTTATCCAAAATGTGCCCCCTACTCATTTTGTGGCTAACTCCTCTCATTCCTTTTTAACATCCATCCAAGGACAATTAAACAAATCCAAATCAAGAAATATCATTATATTTCCGATTTAGACCAGTGAATATCAAACTGATATAATCATTAAAATAATCACACATGTAATTGGATTCAATATTCTATGACATAATCTATACATTTTCCAATCCAGCTGAATGGGCATAGTTTACATAAAACATCAATACAACTCATGGACAGAAGAATACATTTTCTTCTTTTTACAATTCCTCAAAGAGAAATCAAAGTAAACAATTACAATTCATTTTATAACTAATCAAGAAGCGTCAGAAAACAACCAAGTCTTCATTCTAATCAAATTCCATCTGCAAAATGAATTGCACGGGTCAGTTCAATGAACTGAGCATATTAAGCACTTATCCTTAAAATAAGGTGCTTCAACTAACTATCTCAATAAAAGAACCCTGCTTTTATGTAACGACAGTTAGACATCAATCAAGAGATAGGCACAAAAGAAATGATCATCAAAATAACTGAACTATCAAAATATCATCACAATCAACAAAAGAACTGTTGTCCCGTTTTCCACATAACCAGTTGCAAGTTCTCAAATTTACAATATTTGTAAAGTTAGGAATACAAATAGCTTACTGCTGATATAACATACTGTTATCTTTTCTACACCTTTCATTAATAATAAATGCAAAGGATGAAACTAACTGAAATGTAAATCCATTACTTTCCTTTCAGTTCATGCATCACATTAGATTCCAAATAATCACGTACAGACAAGAAGGCGAACAACAATGCATATAGTTACTCCCATATCTAAGCACTACAAAAATTCATTAATCATGAATTACAAATTTTCCAACTGTATGAAGGAAGAAAATATCATTTTTCCAAGTCATTCATCCACATTACTATGTCTTTCCTCATGACTGTCCTAAAAAATGGAATCCAAACGAGACACAAATCAAGATAACAGTTCAGAGTGAAACTTACAAAATCCATTCGGAATTCACTTTCCGGGCAGCAAGAATAATTTCATTCATAATCAGCTTTAAATGAAAACAAGGAAGAATTTATCGTCCTTATCAATACTTCATTTAAATCAGGCTCATATGAATATCCAAAAACAGGTTAGTACAACATCATATTTATCCATAGATCAAATAGTATAAGGATGCATACTATATATTTACCGTACTAGAAGAAACCATAATTCTTTCACTGTATGGTAACCAAATAAATAGTTATACAATCATGCAATCAATTATTCACATGATTTTCTAATTCTATGAACGCATATGCCGTTCAAAATAAAATTTATTCATTGTTGTTACCTACAGCAAGTCCAATCATAATGCACAGTAAGAACTTCAATGCTATTTCCAGAACTCAGACAAGCAGAAAAGAGAAGAATTCATGTCCTTTAACTATTCAAATAAGAAAACAACCCATTTTCTTCAACTCAACAAGAATTATTCATGCCGATTTCATTTCTTCCTAGAATAACAGTGCAAAATCAGCTTAAGACCACAAGAAACATTCAAAATCCCCCCCATTTGTACAGAAAATATGCAACACTCAGAAAACGCAATATTAAATGCCACTGTAACTCTTCTGTCAAGTTGAACTGGTATAAGGGTGTTCAAAAACCAAATGACTGACTACATTTGAAGACAACCCAAACAACAGCAGACAAAGAAGAATTTCTTTGCCCTATAATTCATAGTCAAGTTCGCACACGAATCCATTTTTCTATTCACAATGAATGTAAAACATCAAAATGGCGTGAATCATCTTTCCATCACAGCTCAATAATGACAATTATAATCATTCAAAACTTGCACAGAATACAGATGTCTGAACTGTTGTCAATTGTAATAAGCCCATAAACAGGAAAACCGAACAGTATTCCAAGCCAACTAACTACAATAAAACCATCTTTTCCTCACAGTGATGTACACCAATCCAAGTAATATGCGTTTTCAGAAAAACAGTTCACTTTTCTTATTAACTAAAACCCGCAATACGTATCAGTTTATGCTATTCAAGAAAGGCACAGTCAAATCAAACTATTGCAATTCACTTCAAGATTTCAACATCGAATTCCATTTACTTGCACAGAAAAAGTCAAGCCGAGTTTTCATGGAAACAATCCATAACAGTATGAAGGAAGGGGATCTGTTTCCAAACAACATCAATAAGAACACAACAAACAATTGCTTCTTTCATCATAGTTCAAGGAAGGAACTGTAATCATTCAATGCAAGTTCAGAAGAAAAACTCAATTAACTTTTCCAGACTTTCACAAATACTCAAAATTGTTATTCGTCTCATTACTTTATGCAAAGAAGAAGCACAACAATAATTGTATTACTGGCATTACTCCTTCTATACTGAGCTCGCATAGCTCAGATAAAACTCAACCAAAACCCAATGTTCAAAAATTGCATCCCTTTTAATCCAAAAACAGCAGAAAGAAAAAAGAAAGATCTTATTTCCTTTTCTAGAAAATTTCAGTATAGAAACAACATCAACACTCGCACAACCTATACAATCTTATTACAGTTCCTATGACAAAAGAATGATTGACACAGCAATAATGACAACCCACACTCATACAACATATAACAGTTACAAGGAAAATATCTATTTCGAATTTCCACCTTACTGTCAACAAACCAGCACAGCATGGAGGTATTTCCACTCAAATTCGAAAATGCAAAGACAGCATCAAGGGGCTCAGCAACAGAAGCAATTCTTACCTATCATTTCCCAAAAATTGACAAGCAAGAATTAATGAAATCCAAATCAAATCGACAACAACAATCACATAAACCCAAAACCCAAGAGCAGGGTTGTTTTAATGAGACGCTTAAACAAAGCAAGTATTTTTAAAGAGAAGGGCTTAACATGCCTACAATTTCTTTTCCAAAACTCGAAGAAAACCGCGTTTACCGAAGGTGTTTCCTTCCACGGCGACAACAACAAGCTTCCAAACAATCACCTTTCCTCTTCAGGCTCAGCAACAGCCTCAAAATTTCCAAAGAACAGTGATAAAATCCAAATGAAACTGGTTCGACTGAACCAAACAAAAACCAAATGCAGAGCAACTTCTCAAAATCCGAATCAACACAATAAACAATCAAAATTTCCTCCATACACTTTCCAAGGCGGACTGGTCACGAAGACCAAAAAAATTAAATGCATTAAAGACTCTGCCTTTTCCTATTTTCCCACGCCACCGCCGACTTGGGTTGGCGAACTCCCAAGTTCAAATTTTGCATGCAAAACCAAATTTAGCCTGCATAACCAACTAGCGACCTCCATCTTTCTCCCTGTTCCCTGCCAAACTGGCACTGTCCACATAAGGACTCCTAATTAATGCCATTAAACCCCTTCATCCTTATCCTCTTCCCCCAAGGGTCTGCGCGTCCCATTTAGGTTAGGATTAGTTTAGGATTCATATTAGTGTTCGACCTAGGTCATAGTTTAGTCTTTAGGTTAATAGGACTTAGGTTTATGTTCCCTTTCTTTTCATTTTAGAATTTAAAAATCCACTTAGGATAGTAGTTTAGGATGTAAGGTAGAACTTAGGATTAGCTTAGGTTCTAATTCCTACTAACATCTAACACTAATCAACCTCCAATCCAGTCTTCCTACTGACATTCAAGTCAATGCAGTGCAGGATGTTTCGTCCTTTGTTTCACATGCCAAGAGCCACTTGTGTCCAGACATTTTCTGCCTCACGAGGTCTTAAGTTACGACAGTGCATGGTTCAAGAGAATCGAAATCTTTGTCGTTGGCATCTACATGCCAGCTGCTCATACCTGAAATTAGGTGCTGCACATTTATATCAACCTACAATTCAGTCAAGAGTAAATCGACAAAGTGATTACAAAAAGGCCACAACATATAGAATTTAGCAAGCATACGACAATTTGTCGTCACATCAGTAACATACAAGAAACAATAACTACTGTCCCATGCAACTAAATTACAGCATGCAAGAATCCTAATTTGCAACACATTCCCTTAAGATCAAAATATATCTTAACATGTTTGCCTTCATTTCAGTAGTTATAACAGTATGAAAAATAATCACCAAGATAACTCACAAAATTAGGGTGTTACACGTGTGTGTGCGTGTAACGTGTGCAATGTGTGCGAATGTGCGTGTGTTGTGGGTGTGTGTGTGTGATGATGTGATGTGTGCGTGTGATGGTCGTGTGGACCAACATTGTGACTGTGAAATGTGAATGAAATGAAGAAAATGTGGTGTTGTGTGCAGTGTGCGTGTAAGTGTATGTGTGCAAACTCAGAAACATGTGAATGAGTGCTGTATGTGCCTTGCCCTGGCACACTCAGATGCGTGTCAAAATACTGCAACTATAATGTGCGTGTGAGTGTGGAAGCAGAAAAATGGAGAGTCTTGTCACACCTCAAAACGTGTCCAAGAATGTGTGTGAAAAAGTGTGTCCTAATAGTGATTTGCGTGTATGTGCGTGTTTAGCTTGTGCTATGTGCGTGTGCTACACTGTGTATATTGTGTGCGTGTGCAAAAAAATTTGTGTGCATGCATGTCCTACGCGCTTGCGAGTGGATGTGTGTTTGTAAAGAAGAGGTGTGTGTGTATGTTATGTATCATGTGTGTGTGCATCCTCTGTACGATGTCACTTGTGTGGTAATGCGCATGGGCAGTACCTACCAACTGATCATGTGATCATTGACTGTGTGTTCCTGTGCATGATTTTGTGTAAGAATGTGTGTACGCGTGATTTTGTGCATGGTAAGACACAATGAGTGAAAAATGTGCTTTGTGCGTGTCTTTGTGTCAACCATCAGCTGTGCATGACTTCCAGCATGTGTGTGCCCTGAGTTTTGTGTGAGCTGTGTGCAACTAGAATGTGTGTGCATTGTGCGTGTTAAACCCAAATGTAATGTGTGTATGTGTGATGTGAAAGTGTGCATGTGTGCGTGTGTGTGTGTCTTGTGCATGTGTGTGTGTGTGTACATGTGCGTGTGTGTGTGCATGAGTGCGTGAAAGCTTGTGATGTGTTGTGTGCGTGTGCACCAAAAATGTGATTGTGTGTGTTGTGTGAAGTGAGATTTGATTCCAATGTGCATGTTAATGTCTAGCTTACGTCAAAGCGTGAAATGTGTGCATAACTTGTGTGTGTGAATGCATATGTGCAAAAGTGGTTGTGTGATGGTGTCCCACCGTGTGCGTGCAAAATGTTCACCGTTTGCTTTTCCTGTGTGAAGTGACGAAACAAATAAGTGTGTAAGTGTGTGCAAGTGTGAATACGTGCTATGTGCATGTGCATGGTAGTGATGTGCGTGTGCATGTGTAAGTGCATGAATGTGCTAACTGTGCGTGTCCATGTGAATGTGCAGTGATGTGTTTTGTGCATTAGTGTGTGTGTACTTGTAGAAAATAAGTGCGTGTAGTTAAATGTGGTTTGACAGTGATTGTGCGTGTGTGTGTGCTAGTTCCAGGAAGTGTGATACTGTGATGTGTGTCCAATGTTGTTTAAAACAAATTGTGTGTGTGCATGTGCGTGTGCGTATTGTAGTGTGCATGTGATGTGTGTGTGTGCGTTCATGTGCAAATACACGTGTGTGTGCAATGTGCAATGTGCGTGTGTTGTAGTTGGTGTGAGAGTGTGTGTCTTTCGTGTGCTTGTGCTATGTGCGTGGTGTGTGATGTGCGTGTGGTTTTTACCTGTGCAATGTGTGTGTGCGTGTGAGTGTGTGTGTGTGTGTGTGTGTGTTGGTGTGCAAGATATAAAACACAGAGATTGTGCATCTGTCGATCGTGTGACCGTGTATGTTTAGGTGAACTGAAGACAGTGTGCCGATAACTGACATCGTGTATGTAGCATGTGTAAAAGTGTGTCAAATGTGCGTGTGCGTGTGCGTGTCTGTGTGCAAATAAGATTGTGCGAGTGTGAGAAGGCTTGTGTGTGATCGTGCAAGTGCACTGTGCGTGTGTGATGTTTGCGTGTGCATGTGAATGTGTGTATTTGTGGTGTGCGTAAGCGAAATGGTGCGTGATTACAAGCTATTGTGCAATGGTGTGTGTGCAAAGTGTAAACTGTGTGCATGTGCGTGTGTGTAACGTATGCTGAATGACAATGTGCGTGAGCGTGTGCGTGTGCGTATGATGTGTGTTTTGATGTGTGAATGTGTGGCTGTTGATGTGTGTGTGTTGTGATATGCATGTAATGCGTGCACCTAGTAATGTGATGTGTGAGTGACGTGTGCGTTCGTGTGCATATCCTGGTGCGTGTGCTGTGTGTGTATGTCTATGTATGTGTATGCATGTGTGTGTGTGGTGTTTGTGCGTGTACATGTGCGTGTGCGTGTCTCCTGTGTGTCTTGCTCTGTGTGCCTGTGTGCCGTGTGCATAAGCGTTGTTTGCGTGTAAATGTGTAACTGACGATGGTTGTCATGTGTGCGTGTGCATGGCGTCGTGTTTGTGCGGGTGACCAGTGTGTGTGCGCGTGGGATTCCCTAGGTAAGTGTACTAAACGTGTGTGAAGATCTGTTCTGCATTTGCTTAGTGCCCAATGTAGTTTATGTCGTCGTGCATATTAGAACAGAAACTGTGGGCCTGTTTAATGAGTGGGAATGTGTGTGTAGAGATATTTTAGGGATTGCCATGTTTAGGGTTATGACTAAATGCTTAGCTCACTAATAAAAGTAAGACTGCGTAGTTATTGTGTGTGTGTGGGTGGAAATATGCCAAGAATAGTGTCTGCGGGTGAGGTGCATCTACGTCTGGTGAGGTGTCTAGGTGAGGTGTGCGTAGGTAGTGCATTAAGGTAATGTAAATGCGTGTAAATATGTTCGTGAAGATACATTGTATGTAATGTGCGTCGTGTGTGTGCATGTGGTGTGTGTATGGGGCCATGTGTGTAGATGAGTATGGTGTGATCTGGTCTATTGTGATAAAGTGTGTGCGCTTGGAGTGTGACCTAATTTTGGTGTCTACAATAATGCTAGACATGTCTGCATTCTGTACATTCTTGGTAGATCTGGTAGGTGAGATTTCCATGTGCATGAAAAAAATATTCTAGACATGTAATGAACAAATCTAATTATGTCCACACCACCTAATTTGATCTGATTCTCGTGCCTCCCTCCTCGGTCTTTGACATGCGCAAATAGACTTGGGGAAGTGCACTTGATAGCATTTCCAGATAGATGTTTGAGGCGTGTGTGAATGTGTTCTTGTGTGTGTGGTTGCATGTTTAATTCATATTTTCCATCTTGTCTCTGTCTTCTGTCCATGAATGTGTTATCTATACAAGGTAAGAGCATGTGTCAGTGTGGGCTTGCAAATGTACGTGGTGCACTTTGTGCATGTGTTTGCGTGTGTGCACGTGTGAGCATGCGTGTGCGTCCGTGTGTGTGTGTGTGTGCAAACCTCTCGATCCAATTTGTGCATGTCTGATATCAGCCTCATTTTTGGATCCCTATGCACTTTGTAAGGACTTGATTATTGTGTATTTTGCATGCAAACCTCTCGTCCAATTGCGTGCATGTGGATATCAGCCTCATTTGCCATTGTTCTTTGTGTATTTATGGAAGTAATGGAAGCATATTCTATGACTATTCTATGTCCTAAGCATGTTTATATTATTTCTTATTACCTTTCTTTTACATTGCATACTTTTTGTACCATTCTACGTCCCTTGCAACTCCTTATTTAGTTGTGTTCCATGAAACTAATCTAGTAAATACGTTTTAGTTGTGCTACATGTGCCTATCCTTATTTCATGCATTTCCATTCATTTTCACTTATAACAAATAGTTTTCATCCCACGTTTTCTGGTGCTATCACCTGCATTAGTGTGGTTTCCTTTCATGTTATCCTGTGTGTGTCCTGTGGTCCCTTGCCATTATTATGCATTAGTTTTCCCTTTCAGCAGTAGCAGAAGAAGTGATATAGTACGTGCATCCTTCATCCGGAGATCCATCCTAAGTGCGTAAAGTCCCACACCTTGTGGTCGTATGTCCATGTGTGATCACAAATGACTGCAAAATGCATAAGAACTGTGTACAATCGTGAAGTTAATTAGCGTTAGTTTTCCCAACGTGTCAGCACCCAAGCAGAACCCCATGTATGTTTTATTTTGACTCATCGCTTTCTACCTGCTATGATCCACTAATGTGCGTAAATGTGCCTATCAAGTCTTCAAATCGTGACATTCGTAGAACGTTTGTGATCAAATTGAATGAAAAA
The DNA here is from genome assembly GCA_019776745.2 of Taxus chinensis. NCBI lineage: Eukaryota > Viridiplantae > Streptophyta > Pinopsida > Cupressales > Taxaceae > Taxus > Taxus chinensis. The sequence continues at coordinate 467,352,191 of CM034148.1, forward strand.
TTAACAAAGCAAAAAACTCATACAAATCCGAAGAAAAAAACCCATTACCGAACAAAAAAACATTACCAAAAAAACATCCCATAAGATGTTTTTTTCAAATTTTCTAGCCTCCCTGGCACATGGATGTCTAAATGGATCTATAAATATTCAGATCCTCGACAGATAAGATCTCTGCAAAGTTGAAGACAAAAACCCATTACGGAATATAAAAAACCCAAAAATAGTTTTTTTCATATTTTCTGCCACCCCAACACGAATGTCTAAATAGATCTATAAATCTTCAAATCCTCAACACACAGGAAATCTGTCAAAACCGAAGAAAAATAACACATTACTGAATGCAAACGCAAAAAACCTAGAAATGGTTTTTTTCAAATTTTCTTCCACCTCGACATGGATGTCTAAATGGATCTATAAATATTTAAATCCTCGACACACAGAAACTCTACAAAGCTGAAGAAAAAAACCTATTACCGAATGTAGAAAAACCCAGAAATGGTTTTTTTCAGATTTTCTACCATCTCGATAGGCTAAATGGATCTATAAATCTTCAAATCCTCGACACACAGGAAATCTAAAATGCCGAGGAAAAAAACCATTACCGAATGAAAAAAACCCAGAATAACCTAGAAATGATTTTTTTTCCAAATTTTCTGCCTCCTCCGACATGGATGTCTAAATAGATCTATAAATCTTTAAATCCTCGACACACAGGAACTCTGTAAAGCCGAAGAAAAAAACCCATTACCGAACGGAAAAAAACCTAGAAATTGTTTTTTAAAGATTTTCTACCACCTTGGCATGGATGTCTAAATGGATCTATAAATCTTCAAATCCTCGAAACACGGGAACTCTGCAAAGTCGAAGAAAAAAACCCATTACCGAACGTAAAAAACCCAGAAAAATCTCAGAAATGATTTTTTTTCAAATTTTCTGCCACCCCGACACGAATGTCTAAATGGATCTATAAATCTTCAAATCCTCGAAAACACAGAAACTTCTGTAAAGATGAAGAAAAAAACCCATTACCAAACATAAAAAAACCCAGATAAACCCTAGAAATGTTTTTTAAAAATTTTCTACCACCCTGAGACGGATGTCTAAATGGATCTATAAACCTTCAAATCCTTGACACATAGGAACTCTTCAAAGCCGAAGAAAAAAAATCCATTACCGAACGTAAAAAAATGCAAAAAAACCCATAAATTATTTTTTTTAAGATTTTATGCCACCTCGGTACGAATGTCTAAATAGATCTATTTATCTTCAAATCCTCGACACACAGGAACTCTGTAAAGATAAAGAAAAAAATCACATTACCTAAACAAAAAACCCAGAAATTTAGAAATTTTTTTTTTCAGATTTTCTGCCACCTCGACCAGGATATCTAAATGGATCTATAAATCTTCGAAATCCTCGGAACACATAGGAACTTCTGCAAAGCCGAACAAAAAACCACATTGTACCGATTACGTAATAAAACCTAAAAAAACACAGAAATGGTTTTTTTTTTTTTCAGTTTTTCTACCACCCTGTCACAAATGTTTAAATGGATCTACAAATCTTCAAAACCTTGAAACAGAAGAACTCTGCAAAGCGGAAGGAAAAAACCAATTACCAAATGGAAAAAACCCATAAAAACCCAGAAATGGTATATTTTTTTTTCAGTATTTTCTGCCTCCTTGGACACGATATGTCTAAATGGATCTATAAATCTTCAAATCCTTAACACACATGAAATTTCTACAAAGCTAAATAAAAAACCCATTACCAAACGTAAAAAACCAAGAAATGGTTTTTTACAAATTTTCTACTTCCCTGAAATGACATTTTAAATGGCTCTATAATATCTTCAAATCCTCTGACAAAGGAACTCTGCAAAGCTGAAGAAAAAAAATTATTACCGAACGCAAAAAACCCAGAAAAACCTGAAAATGGTTTTTTTGATATTTTTTACCACCTCAGCATGGATGTCTAAATGGATCTATCAATCTTCGAATCCTTGACACACAAGAACACTGCAAAGCCGAATAAAAAACCCATTACCAAAAGTAAAAAAAAAACCCAGAAATACATTTTTTGATTATTTGCCACCTCGCCAGACACAGATGTCTAAATGGATCTATAAATCTTCAAATCCTCAACACAAGAACTCTGTAAAGGTCCGAAAGAAAAATCCCCATTAATAAACTTTAAAAACCCATAAAAATCTACAAATAGTTTTTTTTTAGATTTTCTACCTCGCCGACATGGATGTCTAAATGGATCTATAAATCTTCATAATCCTTGACACACATGAACTCTGCAAATTCGAATAATAAAATCCATTTCCAAAAGTAAAAAAACCTAGAAAAAACCCAGCAATGGTTTTTTTAAAAAAAATTTCCACCTCGGGACGAATGTCTAAATGGAACTATAAATCTTTAATTCCTCGACACACAGGAACTCTCCAAAACTAAAGATAAAAACCCATTACAAAACTGTAAAAAACCCATAACAAATCTAGAAATGGTTTTTTTTAGATTTTCTACCATCCCGACATGGATCTCAAAATGGAGCTATAAATCTTAAAATCCTTAACACATAAAAATTCTACAAATCTAAAGAAAAAAAAACCCATTAACGAACACAAAAAACTAAGAACACAAAAATAGTTTTTTTTAAAGATATTTTGCCACGACACGAATGTCTAAATGGTCTATAAATATTCAAATCCTTGATACACAAGAACTCTGAAAAGTTGAAGAAAAAAACCCATAACCAAATAGAAAAAACAAAGAAAAACCCAGAAATAGTTTTTTTTTTTCAGATTTTCTGCCACCTCGACACGAATGTCTAAATGGATATATAAATCTTCAAATCCTCAACACACAGGAACTCTACAAAGCCAAAGAAAAAAAACCCATTACTTCAAACACAGAAAAACTCATCAAAAATGGTTTTTTTTCAATTTTTTTGCTCTACATGGTACAGATGTTTAAATGGATCTATAAATCTTCAAATCCTCGACACAGGAACTCTACAAAGCTGAAGAAAAAACCCATTACCGAACACAAAAAAATCCTTGAAATGGTTTTTTTACATTTTCTGTACTTCCCACGACATAGATGTCTAAATGGATCTAAAAATCTTTAAATCCTCGACACACATAGGAACTCTACAAAGCCAAAGAAAAAAAAACTAATTACAGAAAAAGCTAAAACTCAGAAAAACCCAGAAATGGTTTTTTTAATATTTTCTACCTCCTTGGCACAGATATCTAAATGGATCTATAAATCTTCAAATCCTCGACACAAAGAGAAATTCGTACAAAGCCAAAGAAAAAAACCCATTACCGAACCCAAAAAATCCCAGTAAAACAATTTTTTTAAAAATATTTTTTGTCTTGTGGCACAGATGTTTAAATGGATCTATAAAACTTCAAATCCTTGACACTGAGGAACTCAGTCAAAGATGAAGAAAAAAATCCAGATTTTTTTTCTTCCAAATTTTCTGCCTCCCGGTATGAACTGTCTAAATGGATCTATAAATCTTCAAACCCTTTGATACACAAGAACAATGCAAATTTGAAGAAAAAACCCATTACCAATTTTTTTTTTTCTTTTAGATTTCTTTCCTCCATCGACACAGATGTATAAATGGATCTATAAATCTTTAAATCCTCAACTTTACACATGAACTTCTACAAAAGCCGACAGTAAAAACCCATTACCGAAAGAAAAAAACATAGAAAAACCTAGAAAATGGTTTTTTCATAGATATTCTTGCCTCGGCGACAAAGATGTCTAAATGAATCTATAAATATTTAAATCCTTGACACACAAGGAACTCTACAAAGCCAAAGAAAAAAACTCATTGTTGAACGTAAAATATACAGAAAAACCTAGAAATGATTTTTATTTAAGATTTTCTACCTCCCTGGCACAGTAAGTCTAAAAGGATCTATAAATCTTTCAAAATCCTCAACACTCAGGAACTCTACAAAGCTGAAGAAAAAAACCCATTACCGAATGCAAAAAACCCAATAAAACCCATAAAAACCATAGAAATAGTTTTTTTTTTTTTTAGATTTTCCGCCTCCTCGACGCAAATGTCTAAATGGATCGATACAAATCTTCAAATCCTTGACACATAAGAAACTCTGTAAATACGAAAGAAAAAAACCATTATCAAACGCCAAAAACCAGAGAAATCTTTTTTTTTTTTCAGATTTTTTTCTACCTCTTTGGCACATGGATGTCTAAATGGATCTATAAATCCTCAAATCCTCAACACACAGGAATATCTACAAAGATCCAAAGAAAAAAAACCATTACTGGACGTGCAAAAAATCCCATAAAGAAACCTAGAAATGGATATTTTCAAAATCTTCTGACACTCCCCGACATAGATGTCTAGAATGGATCTATAAATATTCAAATCCTCGACACATAGGAACTATGTAAAGTTAAACAAAAAAACCCATTACCGAAAACAAAAATCCCCCAAAAAATCCAAGAAATGGTCTTTTTCATATTTTTTGCCTCCCCGACCATGGATGTCTAAATGCATCTATAAATATTCAAATCCTTGACACACAGGTACTCTACAAATCCGAAGAAAAAAAACTCATTACTGATCGTAAAAAACTTAGAAAATCCCATAAATAGTTTTTTTCCTGATTTTTCTGCCTCCCCGGCACAGATGTTCCAAATGGATCTATAAACCTTCAAATCCTCGACACATAGGAACATCTGCAAAACCAAAGGAAAAAATGCATTACCGAACCCAAAAAACCTGGGAATTATTATTTTCAAATTACCTGCCCCCATGACAGGGATATCTAAATGGATTTATAAATCTTCAAATCTTCAACACTCCAGGAAATCTAGTAAAGCTGACAGAAAAAAACCCATTACCGAACGCATATTAAAATCCTAAAAAAACTAATAATTTTTAATTTAGGGTTTTTTAGATTTTCTGTCGCCTTGGCACAGAAGTATCTAAACGGAACATTTAAAACTTGAAATCCTCGACACAAAGGAACTTTGTAAAGCTAAAGATAAAAAACCAATTACCAAACGCGTAAAAACTAGAAAAACTCATTTTTTTTCTGATTTTTTGCCACCCCTGCACAAATGTCTAAATGGATCTATAAATATATAAATCCTCGAAGCTCAAAAACTCGACAAAGTCAAAGAAGAAAACCATTACCGAACTGTTGTCTCTTGAAAACTGCTCTATGTTTCCATAGCCAAATTCAAATTTTTTGAGCCCATGCCCTACGTTGATGTTTAAGCTGAATTAGAGATTCAATAAATTAGCAAAAGTCATGCCCTAGAGCTGTTTAAACCTCTATTTTGCTCGTTTTTAGAAATCCTCCATTTCTCAGTCTGTGCACATAATATCCTCTTTGCAACCTCCATTTTTGATCATGATTGTTCACTTGTTCTATGGTCTGGGTCGTCAAATCATTGTTTTACCTTCATGCCTCTATGTATTTTTTCTACAGTTGGGAATGATGGGCATTTCTTTCCCCGTCAAATTTTTCCTTAGCATCCTTGATTGATACGTGGGTCTCTCTGATTGGATGCGGTTCAGTCATACTTAAAAATCCAGTGGACGGCTCCACGTGTCGCAATGACGCAACTCTAAGGGATGGGTCCAAGGGACAGTCTTCAATTAAGCGCAGGCTTGCCATGTGTCCCATGAACAAAATGAAAGTAAAATCAGCTAAGTATCAAAGGCTCAGCGGAGGGCTCCATGTGTCGCAACGACGCAATTCCAAAGATGGGGCAGAAAGGGTCAATTACCAAAACAACGCCAGATCGCCATGTGTCGAAGTCATTGGAGAGGCAAAGCCCGCTATGGAAAAGTCAAAGCGGACGAGCGGGCCATCAGGGGGATTTGAGATTTTGAGTCTCTTTTGTAAAAAAAGGTGAAAAGTTAAAAAGTAACTCATGGCCCCGATCAGGCTATAAGGGAAAAAGTCAAATCTTGAAGCTTGTAGGGAAAAAGTCAAAGAAGATGAGCAGGCCATCGGGGCACTTTTGGAAATTTAACCAAATTCCCAAAAGTGAAGTAAAAGTTCTAATTTGTTCTGCAACTCTGCCAGGGTCTCGGGCCCACTATTGAAAAGTCAAAGCGAAGGAGCGGGTCGATGGAGGAAATTGAGTTTTTGAGCCTTTTTCCCAAAAACGGTTAAAATGTTTAGAAAAGAGTCGTGACCCCCATCTCCAACCAGAATGTGCCATGTGTCCTAGTCAAATCAGAGCAGTGGGTCAACAGAGGAATTTTTGTTTTTGAGCCTTTTTTCCAAAAAGGATTAAAATGGTGATAAAAAGGCCGCGATCCCATTTCCAATAAGAACGTGCCACGTGTCTAAGTTGAAAAGTCAAAGCGGGGCTGCGGGCCAATTTGTTCCAAATTGCCAAATCTCACAAAAATTCATAAAATGTGAAAGGCTTCCCCCGTAACCGCTCTAATCCCTTCCTGCCACGTGGACAACCCAATTTCAAAGTTAGAGGAGCAAATCAAATGGTCTATATTTAACCTGGCAAATTGAATGTAACAGTTGCTTTGCAAGATCTAGTTTTTAACCTACTATGAGCGTTTTCTTCACAACAGAGGAATTTGAAAAGGTGTCGAAGATTTTTTAAGTTGTAACGGTTTCTTGCGAAGAATATAATAGCTTTTTAACGTCATTCCAAAGGGCTGGCGATTGATTTAAAAAAGACCAGAGTGCTCTGTACCTAGAGAAGAGAAAAATGACAAATTTCTTCTATCTTCTTTCTCTCTCAAATTTCTTCCATTCTAAAATTTCTGTACAAAACTCTGCCTTAGCTTCAATAATAAAAGAAGGAATTTTTGCCTCTTTGATGGAGAGATTAATTGGTACTTTGCGACCAATGAGTTTTATTCTCGTCTTGTTAGCTTCTTTATCATATTTGTATTTTCTTCTAGCTCTAAATGCATGTAAATGAAATTTTTGATTAATGTGTGTGGGCATCTGATATCCTACTCACAACATTCAGTTTCTCCTACCTCCATTCTCACTCCCCTTTCCCCTTCTCAGACAAAGTTCTTTTCTAGTGAGAAATTTCTAGCTTTTGCCACAGGGTCAGCGAAGTGCCCCTATTAGATCTCTGGCCGAAAGGCCACCATTGAAATCCACTTTTTCACGCATGCACATATGGAAGCTGCACCGTTCAAGTAGAGGGACTTAGATTCCCATAGCATTGGCTTGAGAACCCACAAATTTTTCCATAAGACAAATTTTCTCGCCAACAGTTTTTGATGCACCCACCATGAGACAGATTTTGCAGCATATCTACACCTAAAAAATGAGCATCAGGGTCATAAAATAAAAAAAGAAAATTCTAAAAGAAAATTTTCTGGAGATTAAACAATCACATTGAGCTATATGGATGTAAATAATGGCTATTCTGGGGAAATCCTCCTCGTTGAGAGACTTGATTTACTCTTTCACATCTAAGAAAACATTGCCTCTGATATGAGAGAAGTTATTTGGCATAATAGAAAAAGTGTCAATTAATATTTCATTGCTATAAGGATCCTAGACCTAGAAGAGGAACATGCTATTGAATTGGAAAGGCAGAGACAAATTCCAGTACCCCAGAGAAGAGCATAAAATTTCAAGTTGGTTGATAGAAGATACATCCAGAAATTGAGGCAAGGAGGAAAAATTGATCCCACATTTGAAGAGATTGAATGAGAGGCAGTTGCTGAAGAGGGGATAAGGGATTAACTTGAAGAAATAGAAATACTCGAAATTGAGGCAGAAGAAAGAGCAGCAGCTGAAGTAGCCTTAGCAAGACTGGAAGATAGAAACATGAATAGAATGGGTGATCATGATTGTGAGGAACGCAAGCCTAACATACCATGGGGAAGAAATACCGGTCAGTCTACTGGCTCATGCTCAACCACTCCTTGAGCTCCAAAGAGGCTCAAGAAAGAACTTCCCAAAATTCTAAGGGGATGGTTCTCATCTCCCTGAAGAACATGTAGTAGCATTCATCATTGCTTGTGGAGTGTTGGGAGTTGAAGACGAAGATGTCTCAGTTAGGCTCTTTGTGGAGTCACTCTAAGAAAAAGCATCTGAATGGTTCTACATGTCGCCCCCAAGATCTGTCACATGCTGGGAAGATATAAGTAGTGTATTTGAACATAGGTTCAAGAGCAAAAAAGATTGTCAAGATCTACTAGTCCAATTATTTTAGATGAAGAAGGAGACCTCTGAATCAATGAGAGATTTTTTAGCAAGGTATAAAGGCAAGAAGGATCCCAGAAGATGTGGTACCTCCTAAAAACAACTTGAAAAGGTTCTTCATTAGTGCTTTGCAATCAGAAGTTGGATTCTTCCCCAGAAGAGCTCAACCAAGAACATTAAAGGAAGTTCAAGACTTTTCAGTTGAGACGGATGATGATCTAATTCTTTCTGGAAATGTGAAAGGACCAAATGGGAAGCAAAAGGGTCAGAGTTCAAATTTAGTCACCACTGATCCAATGTTCCAAAAAAATGGAAAATGACCTAGTTTCTTTGAAGAAGAAACTGTCACAAATCACAATAAGGAATGCTCCAAGGAGACCAAATCCTCTGGATAGACCAAGAATTGCTCCACCTCCCCATAGGCTTGCTCCTTAAGCACCACCAGTTAATGCCATATGTGACATTAGAGAATAAGAAGAAGAAACAAACATTGAGGAAACTGAAGAAGAAAGCATGGATAACTATGAAAACTATCTTGAAATTGAAGAGGTTAGCTCACACAATGGCCTGATTGAATACATTGATGATGAAGAGGAAGGTGATAAAGAAGCTCTAAGATTTTCCTATGCTATTTTCACTCGTGCACAATCCAAGAATGGTGTTTCAGCCTCAGCAATTACAACTGAGAGTAGGAAGAGCAAAGATGATAGTTATTCAAAGCCTCCACAAAACAAGATCATTAGTAGAGGATCACCATTACCATTTTCCATGGAATCAGCCAAAGAGAAACTAGATTCACTGGTTTCCAAGGATAATGCTACTCTTCCAAGTAAGTTATTTGATTCTTCTTCCAACTCAAAAGTTTTTAAGAGAAATTCTCTTCTAAATACTAGTTCTGCAAGAACATCCAAATTTCAATCAAAGACTACACCCTCACCTCCTTTCAAGCCAATTGCTACCTTTGAAAAGGAAAACATAGCACCAAAAGTAACAAAACCCCAGTCATTTAAATCCTCTCCCACCGCTAGAACATATTCCTCATCTACCATAGCTCCATTTGACTTTGTGGAGCATGCAAGAAAAATCAAAGTTCAGCTCTCTGATATTGAATACCTACAAACACATCCTGCCCAATTTGACAGATTCATCAAGGTAGTTTATGGTAGCAACCCATTTCCTTCAAGCCCAATATCTAAAGGCCTATTACCCACACCATCCATACCACCTTCTTAAAACATGTTAGCCCTCAGTGCCTCCAACACCAACAGAGTTGAGCCTTTTTACCTATCACTTCTCATCAAAGGCTTCCAGTTAAACAATTACATCATAGACTCTGGAGCCTCAGATAATGTGATGCTATAAAAAGTTAAAAATGATCTTGGCCTCACTTTGACTCGGGAAAATGGCACATGTTATTCAATGGAATCCAAACAAGTTCCATTGGTAGGAAGAATCAAGGATGCTCAGGTTGCACTAGCTGATTACCTTGACAAGAAGATACTCTTGACCATTTTGGTGGTAGATATCCTAGCATCTTTTGGTATGATGTTGAGTAGAAGTTTTCACAGAGATCTAGGTGGAGAAATAAAAATGGATTGGTCATTTGTAACTATCCCAGTGAAATGAGAAATGAAGAAGTTGTTGCTAGTCAAGAAAATGAAATTCACAGTAAGGAAATCTAATGATCGAAGAGCTAACATCCTCTTTCAAGATTGTGGGCTGGGAAACTACTTTTTTACATCACAAAAGGAAGAGAACTTGCCACTCCTCATGGAGGAAGAAGAAGATTAGATTTGGACAATGGAGTTTGATGGTAGTCATTCTAGATCAGGTTCAGGAGCTGGTGTAGTATTATACTCTCCCTCCGACGAGGTATATCCATTTGCCTACAAGTTGCAATTTGATAATACAAACAATACTGCAGAGTATGAAGTATTGCTCTTAGGCATGAATGTAGCAGAGGACATGGGAATCAAGAAGCTAAGATGTAAAGGTGATGCTGAGATTGTGGTGAAGCAGGTCCACTACTAATATCAGGTGAAAAATCCAAGGCTTGGGCACTATAGATTTATAGAGTGTGGGACTACATTGAATTCTTTGATGCATTCTCCATTGAAGCTATCCCTAGGGAGCAGAATGAAAACGCTGATTCTCTAGCAGTGTCAACTTCCTTAGTGACACCTCATCCTTATTTTGGCAAGGATAAAGTGACCATTGAGATGGTGTTCAGACCCAGCGTACCAGACAGTGCAAATCATTGGCAAGTCTTCACTGATGACAACCAGATCCTAGCCTTCTTAGAACAAAGGGATAAATTCAATAATATTTTCTTTGAAGGAAGTGAAAACCCACATTGTGAATCAGTCCCCGAAGAAGAGAAGGAAGGAATTGAGGGAATTGATAAAGAGGGAGTAATCAAGCTGAAAGGAAACAAAATCCCCAAAGGCCTAGTTTATTTGGACGATCTCTTTGACAAGCATGACAGGTTCATCTAAGAGAAAGAAAAGCAGTCTTCTCGGTGTTCATCTAATTTTGATCAAGAAAAAATTGGCACTTCAAAGAATCTAAGGATGGTTAACATTGGTAAATACTTCTCACCAAAGGAGAAGATAAAGTTTGTTCCTCTGTTAAAAAAGTACTCAGACATCCTGGCCTCTTCCTATGATGAACTCAAATCTTTTCAGCTAAAGGAAATGCATCACTCCATTCCTTTGAAGCAAGGAGCTAAGCCCTTCAAGAAGAAATAAAGGCCCTATAATCTAAAGATTTCTGATGTTATCAAAGAAGAGGTGACAAAGATGCTAAATGCTAGAATCATCTTCCCCATCCACCATTCAACATGGGTGGCTAACATTGTGCCAGTAAGGAAGAAGAACGGGGAAATAAGGATTTGTGTAGACTTCTGAAATCTGAATCAGGCATCTCTCAAGGACAATTACCCTCTTCCAATCATGGATCATATTTTACAAGCAATCAATGGATCTAAGATGCTCTCTTTGCTTGATGGATTCTCAGGGTACAACCAAATCAAGGTGGCAGAAGAGGATTGCAACAAAATAGCCTTCATGACACCTTGGGGCACTTTTTCCTACAATAGAATGCCTTTTGGATTAATCAATGTTGGGACCACTTTCCAAAGAGCAATGGACTTGGCCTTTAAATATTTGAAATATTTTATCATCGTTTACCTTGATGACCTCACGATTTTCTAAAAGAGGAGGGGAGATCATATCATTCATTTGGATAAGGTCCTTGCAAGGTGTAGGAAACAAGGTATTTCTCTAAATCCAAAGAAGTGCATTTTTAGAGTCACAAAAGGTAAGTTGTTGGGACACATTGTGAACAAACATGGAGAACACATCGATCTTGAGAGGGTCAGAGCTATCCAAGCACTATCCTTACCAACCAACAAGAAGGGAGTTCATTCATTCTTTGGAAAGGTAAACTTCCTTTGTCGTTTTGTGCATGAGTTTTCTGAACTGACCAAGCGTATAACTTCCATGATGAAGGCTCAAGCAAGTTTCAAGTGGAATAAGGAAGGAAAACAACATTTGAGGATATCAAGAAAGCCATTGTCAAAGCTCCAACTCTTATATCTCTAGATTTCAACAAGGAGTTCATCATGTATTGCTATGCATCAGACCATACACTCTCTACTATCCTTGTTCAAAAAAATGATGAAGGTTTGGAAGCACCCATTGCTTTCATGAGTTGTCCTTTGAAAAATCATGAGCTACAGTACATTCAATTGGAGAAACATGCCTACGTAATGGTCAAAGCAGTTAAAAGTTTTAGATTCTACATTCTCAATTCCCATACAGTGGTGATGGTCCCTGGAAGTGCAATTAAGTCCATTTTGACTCAACAAGATCTTGGGGCTAAGAGAGAAAGATGGATTGCAAATACCCAAGAGTATGACTTGGAGATTAGACCCTCTAATCTGGTAAGAGGAAATGGTTTGTGTAAGCTGATTGTTGAAAATGAAGCTCTCAAAGCTCAGTAGCAAGAAAAGGATGATGTTTACTCAACCTGTCCAAGAGATAGTCCACATGCGCTCTTTGTCACCACTACTAATGAGTGGTATGCTGACATTTCTTACTATCTCACTTATGGAGAATGACATCCTCATCTTGATTACAAACAAAGAAGGAAACTAAAGCTAAAGGCAACCAAGTTTGTGATCTGGAATCATGCACTTTACAAGAGAGGCCTAGATGGTTGTTTCCTTAGGTGTGTAGTTAAAGAGCAACAAGAAAGTTTCTCAAGGCATATCATGATCATGCTTGTGGTGGAAATTTCTCAGCAATGGTCACCGCACATAAGATCCTCAAAGGGAGATATTATTGGCCCTCCATATTTTTAGACACTCAAGATTGGGTTTCCAAATGCAAAGCATGCCAACAATTTGTTGGAAAGCCACAACTAGCTACATTTCCACTCAGGCCTGTGGTGATTGAAGAACCATTTCAGTAATGGTGGCTAGATTTTATTGGTGTTTTGAATCCTCATTCTAATGCAGGGCATACTTATGTACTCACTGCAATTGATTAATTCACTAAATGGGTGGAAGCCATCCCAACCAAGCAAGCCAGCTCTGAAACATTCTACAACTTCATCAAGGAGAATATCATTATTCATTTTGGAGTACCACAGGATATTGTTGTAGGTCACAACACCACCTATTTATCTTCAAAGGAGCTCAAAAAGTTTTTTTATGGTTTTGGAATCTCCTTATCTCACTCTTTTGACTACTATCCACAGGGAAATGGTCAAGCTGAGTCAAACAACAAGAACATTGTGACCATTGTTCACAAGATCGTAGATGAGAATCAAAGGAACTGACACAAGATGTTATATGATGCATTATGGGTTGATAGGATCACTCCTAAGAAGGCAATAGGTATGTCACATTTCCAAATGTTGTATGGAATTGAGGTAGAGATTCTCCTCACAATTGAAATTCCAGCTCTCAAGTTGTTGTAAGAAATAGAAGATGGTCAATACAAAGACTCCATTGACAAGAGGATCCTCTTCTTGGAGAAGCTGGAGGAAAGAAGAGGCAAAGTGGTGGATAGAATTAAAGAACACCAATTGAAAGTGAAGAAGATCTTCAACAAGAGGGAAAAGGTAAGAGAATTTAAGGTTGGAGATTTTGTCTTGATTTGGGACAAGAAAAGAGAACCAAAGGGCAGCCATGGAAAGTTTGATTCATTATGGCTCGACCCATTCCAAATCCATGGAAATTGTGGTGAGAATGTTTTTCTCCTCTCATACTTGGATGGAACACCATTGGAATTTCCTCAAAGTGGGCAATACTTGAAACTGTATCATCAGTGAAACCGGGTTATCCCCCGCCTTATACCATAGTTCTTTTTTCCTGGTGTGTTTTTCCCTTTTCTGTTGCGTGGTTTTGGTTTAGTTTGGTTTGGTTTATGTGTTTCCTTCTTCCATTATTTCTTAGAATTGTTCATGACTTTGCAAGGCCCAATGGATAAGGCACTAATAAATGTAATATGTTTTGAAACTTGAGATTTTGGATCCTCATGTTGTGCCCTAGCTATACCCAGTTCACGCCATGACCCCAAGCTAGAGCCAGCTGTTGTCTCTTGAAAAATACTCTGCATTTCTGTAGCCAAATTCAAATTTTTCGAGATCATTCCCTTCGTTGATGTTTAAGCCAAATTAGAGATTCAATAAATTAGCAAAAGTCGTGCCTTAGAGCTATTTAAACCTCTTTTTTGCTCATTTTTAGAAATCCTCCATTTCCTGATCTATGCACGTAATATCCTCTTTACAACCTCCATTTTTGATCAAGATTGTTCACTTGTTCTATGGCCTAGGTTGTCAAATCATTTTTTTTGCTTCATGCCTCTGGTTCTTGAAGGAAATTTGAATATTGGACTCAAAATGAAGAAGTTATCTTCATCTATGTATTTTTTCTGCAGTCGAGAACGATGGGCGTTTCTTTCCCCGTCAAATGTTGCCTCAGCATCCCCGAGTGATACGTGGGTCTCTCTGATTGGATGTGGTTCAATCATGCTTCAAAATCTAGTGGACGGCTCCATGTGTCACAACGATGCAACTCTAGGGGCAGAGTCCAAGGGATAGTCTTCAATTAAGCACGGGCTTGCCACGTGTCCTAGGTACAAAATGAAAGTAAAATCGGCTAAGTATGGAAGGCTTAGTGGATGACTCCATGTGTCGCAATGACGTAATTCCAAAGATGGGGCAAAAAAGATCAATTAACAAAACAATGCCAGATCGCCACGTGTTGAAGTCATTGGAGAGACAAAGCCCGCCGTGGAAAATTTAAAGTGGACGACGAGCGGGCCATCGGGGGGATTTGATATTTTGAGTCTCTTTAATAAAAAATGGTGAAAAGTTAAAAAGTAACCCATGGCCCTTATCAAGCTATAAGGAAAAAAGTCAAATATTGAGCCTATAGGGAAAAGTGAAACTGAATGAGCGGGTCATCAGGGCACTTTTTGAAATTTAACCAAATTCCCAAAAGTGAAGTAAAAGTTCTAATTTGTCCCGCGACTTTGCCAAGGTCTCAGGCCCGCCGTTGAAAAGTTAAAGCAGAGGAGCGGGCCGACGAAGGAAATTGAATTTTTTAGCCTTTTTCCCAAAAAAGGTTAAAACGTTTAGAAAAGAGCTGTGACCCCTGTCTCCAACTAGAATATGCCACATGTCCTAGTCAAATCAGAGCAACGGGTCAGCGGAGGAATTTTTGTTTTTGAGCCTTTTTCCAAAAAGGGTTAAAATGGTGAGAAAAAGGCCACGATCCCATTTCCAATAAGAACGTGCCACTTTTCTAAGTTGAAAAGTCAAAGCGGGGATACGGGCCAATTTTTTCCAAATCGCCAAATCTCACAAAAGTCATAAAATGTGAAAGGCTTCCCCCATAACCACTCCAATTCCTTTCTGCCATGTGGATGACCCAATTTCAAAGTTAGAGGAACAAATCAAATGGTCTATATTTAAATTGGAAAATTGAATGTAACGGTTTCTTTACACGATCTGGTTTTTAACCCACCATGAGCGTTTTTTTCACAACAGAGGAATTTGAAAAGGCGTCGAAGATTTTTGAAGTTGTAACAGTTTCTTGCGAAGAATATAATGGCTTTTCGACATCATTCCAAAGGTTTGGCAATTGATTTAAAAATACCAGAGTGCTTTGTACCTGGAGAAGAGAAAAATGCCAAATTTATTCTATCTTCTTTCTCTCTCAAATTTCTTCCATTATAAAATCTCTATACAAACTCTGCCTTAGCTTCAATAGTAAAAGAAGGAATTTTTGCCTCTTTGATGGAGAGATTAATTGGTACTTTGCGACCAATGAGTTTTATTCTGTCTTGTAGCTTCTTTATCAGATTTATATTTTCTTATAACTTTAAATGCATGTAAATGAAATTTCTGATTAATGTGTGTGGGCATCTGATATTCTACTCACAACATTAGTTTCTCCTATCTCCATTCTCACTCCCTTTCCCTTTCTCAGACAAAGTTCTTCTCTAGTGAGAAATTGCTAGCTTTGCCACAGGGTCATTGGAGTGCCCCTGTTGGATCTCTGGTCGAAAGGCCACCATTGAAATCCACTTTTTCATGCATACACATACGGAAGCTGCATCGTTCAAGTAGAGGGACTTAGATTCCCATAGCGTGGGCTTGAAACCCACCAATTTGTCCACAAGAAGAATTTTCTCTCCAACACGAATGTAAAAAACCCAGAAATAGTTTTTTCATATTTTTTGACACCCCAATACAGTTGTCTAAATGGATCTATAAATCTTCAAATTCACAACACACAGGAACTCTACAAATCTGAAGAAAAACATCAATTACCGAACATAAAAAACCACAGAAAAAACTAAATATGGGTTTTTTGAGATTATCTATCACCCTGACACAGATGTCTAAATGGATCTATAAATCTTCAAATCCTCGACACACACGAACTCTTGAAAGACGAAGAAAAAAAATCATTACCGAATGCAAAAAAACAAGAAAAACTTAGAAATGGTTTTTTTTTAGGATTTTTGCCACCTCGGCACGGATGTCTAAATGGATGTATGAATATTCAAATCCTCAACACACAAGAACTATGTAAAGATGAAGAAAAAAAACCAATACTGAATGCAAAAACCTAGAAATGGTTTTTTTTTCAATTTTTTTGCCACCGCGACAATGATGTCAAAATAGATATATAAATCTTCAAATCCTCGACACACAGGAACTCTACAAAGAAAAAGAAAAAAACCCAATACCAAATACAAAAAACCCAGAAAAACTCACAAATGTTTCTTTTTTTATATTTTTTGCCACCCCGACACGGATGTCTAAATGAATCTATAAATCTTCAAATCCTTGACACACATGATCTCTACAAAGTCTAAGAAAAAATCCCATTTCCAAATGTAAAAAATTCAGAAAAATAAAAAAATGTTTTTTTTTTCTTCAGATTTTCTGCCACCACGACACGGATGTTTAAATGGATATATAAATCTTCAAAGCCTCAACACACAGGAACTCTGGGAAGCCGAGGAAAAAAACCCATTAATGAAAGAAAAAAACCTAGAAAAACCTATAAATATTTTATTTTTAGATTTTTTTCCACCCCAACATAGATGTCTAAATGGATCTATAAATCTTACAAAACCTCGACACATGGGAACTTGGTACAACTGAAGAAAAAAAGTCATTACTGAACGCAAAAAACCCAGAAAAACCTTAAAAACCTTTTTTTTTTCAATTTTTTTGCCACCCCGGTATAATAACTAAGTGATATCCTACCACGTTTGTTCATATCGAGGTATTAAAAATGAAAAAAAACACAATATACCGGTATGCGCATGAGGGTGGAAGGGTTAAGTTTTTTAGTATGTTGAAGTAGGTATTGGGGGTCAGGTACAAGGTGCGAGTTGTAGGAGAGGCAGAGTCACATAACAAAGGTTTATGTTGTCAAATTTTCCCCCCAGGGTAAATTTGATAACATGCATAAGAATATTCAAGTCCCAGGCAAATGGATTGATTCATGGCAAGAATCATGTTTCTAGGGTCCCCTCAGATTTTTTCTAACTTCCCTAGCTGAAGAAGAAAAGAGAAAGTTCTGAGAAAATGTGAAAAGTTGCAGAAAGCAAGCTTGGGCCAGGAAAAATCATGAAAATGGGCTAAGTCCTAGTCCTCGCAATAGTCGGGACATGAGGGACATTTGGGCGCGAATCGGCCGAAAGGCCTCCAGGCAGTCTGTAGGGAAAAGGAACATCCAGGCCGTCGGGACGCGTGGGACGCGGAAAGCCGGTTCGGCCGAAGGAGAAGAAAATTGACTAACTGCTCTGGGACATTTAGGACAAGAAGACGCGAAGGACGTGAACCTGCTGGTTCGGCCGAAATGGGAACTTTCGCACTGGGACATCCGGGACAAAGGGACGCGGATAGCCGAAAAGGCCGAGAGCCAATCAGATCACGCCACGTGTCACCGGCAGAAAAGGGATAGGGAAGCCCATTTCGGGCGGATCGGAAGTTTTTGTCCCAGAAAGTACTGGGACATCTGGGACAAATGGATGTGGTAGACGCGAAAGAGCCGGCGGACCCACGGACCAACCAAATCATGACACGTGTCACAAGGAGAAAAGTCCAAAATTCAAAGGGCGAGGTTTAAGGGGTCAGCCCGAGCCAATCAAAGGAGGACACGTGTCCTATGGAGCAAGGAATGTGGAGCTCAGGGAGGACTTAGAGAATTTGGCAAAAGTCTTAGGCCCAAAGTTCAACAAGAAAAAGGTTGACCCCGCGCCCTGACCTCCAACCAAATCATGCCACGTGCCCCATCTCGCCGACATGTCGGAGGAATTTTGGAAAATCCACCAAGGCTAAAATGAAGTAAAATAAAGTAGGAAGGACCCGCGACTAATTAAATTTTGCCACGTGTCATCCAGGTGGCAGAGCGCGGGAAAAGATTCAAAACCCATTTTTGCCTGTTTTGTGCCCTAAAACTTCAGACCTCCATAACTTTCGATCCAGAGCTCGGATTTGCACATTCTTTATATCATTGGAAAGCTGGTAAAATGCTCTACACATTTCCAGGGTCAATCTTGCATTTTGGTTTGGTGTGGAGAGAGAAAGTTAAGAAATGGCTCTGACGTGTGATAATAGACAGAAGTGACATTTCAGTGACTAGCTTTAATACAACAGACAGCTCGCCGTTTCTGCTAGACAGTCCGCCATTTTGCCAGGGTTCTCACCTGCCGCCATAATTAAATGAGTTAAATGCGGCCCAGAAGTGGTTGTGGTAGTTTCGAATTTCCTCTCTCTTCCCTCTCTCTTTCTTCCTATATATTGTACAAAGGGGCTTCTTTCAAAAGGACTACAAGTTGTTCACCTTTCCTGCTCTGCCCTCCCTTCTTTTCTTCTCCAGGGTTGAAAATGGAGTTCGAACCTCCTCCCTGCTCTGTAATGGAATTTTTTGCCTTTTACTAATGAAATGATGTTCTGTGCAAACTTCTGGAGCAACAAAAACGTGTTTTGTGATGCATCTGTCCATCCTTGCTTGTTCTTTGCTTGTTTTCTTCTTGCCTCTCTTCATTACAGGTATTTGTGCACGTTTGAATGTTCATTGCAGGTCTAGAGCTGTGTTCATGGAGTTTTGGGACATTTTCTGTGTGAAATCTATCCTTGGGCCTGTGATGCATCTGTCCATCCTTCCCATTGCTCACCTCTCTTTGTTCCATGGCAGTTTTGATAGATGTTCAACATTCTCCTTCTCTGGTGTATAACCGTTTTAGTATAGGCTTTTTCTGTTTTTCCCTTCTCTCTCTCTCACTCTATCTCCTTGGCATGGTTATATTAGGATTAGATTAGCTTGCCTGCACTGGAATAGCTTGTGGCAGGTAGTTTAGGAGCAGGAACCATCGTTCTCTGGAAATTCCTTTCTCATTTTACAAGTCCCACACCTAGAGAAAGGATTCAATGTTGTGCAATCACACTGGATGCCATGAAGATCAACTTAGAAAACTGATCAACATCCAGGGGTGCTGTGATTTTGCATCAACAGTTTTGGCACGCCCGGTGGGACCTTAGAGGTCTTCCACTTCATCTTTTGCAGATTGGTGTGTTCCTGTGAAGATTTCAGCCTTTGGAGGCACTTGCAAACACATCTGGCGACTCCATCTGATCAGCAACCCATTTATGAAGTTGTAGACCCGTTTTCCATCCATTCCCGTTCATCCTTCTTTCCATCTCTTTCATTCTTTCCCATTCCATGAGGTTGTGCAATCATGACTTCATTTCCATCATGGAATTCACATCAACAACATCAGTATATTCCACCTCGAACATGTTTTACAAATCCTCCAAATCAGCATTTTGAGCAGATTCAAGATCAGCATGCATACCCATATGAGCAGCAGTGCCAAAGTCAGTTTGGCTATGGAGCTTTCCAAGAGTAAGAGTATGCATATAATGAAGACCATCAGATCCAAGATGCTGGTCTGTTGGAGAAAATCCAAAAGATGGAGGTAAAGATGGTGCAGTCCAGAGCAACAGCTCAGATGAGAGCTTTCAGAATTGGTTACAGGACTCCTTGTCCATGGGGAGCCCCTTTTCCAAGACACTTCAGCCCTCAGGAGAAGCTGGACTTCATGATAAAGATGCTGCCCCAACTTGCACAATGGATAGCAGAAATAGAGGCCTATACATTCGGTGTTGAACAACCTTGTCAATGGGTAAGTTCTACACCATCATCTAGTTTTTCTCTTCCCATTACTGAAGCAGCATCATCTCATTTGGACTTGCGAATTCTAAACTCTCCATCTGCTGTCCCAAGTGTTGAATCCATTTCTCCACCTCTCAGTCTTCCACCTCATCTCAATTCTTCTTTCCTTTTTCCTTCCAAATAGTCATCCCCTCCACAAGAGCTAGCAGAAATACCCCCTCCTCCAAAGAAACAAGAGTTTCTACCTCCACCACCACAAAAAAATTCCAAATCAATTGAGTTGCAACCTATCCCTCCTCTTACATTCCCAAATCCATGTTGGGAGGATGAAAATCAGAATGCCAGTCAGGGAAAACAACAGCAAAAAGAAGAGCCAGACAAAGATAAAGAAGTTCAAAATCTGGAGAGTTGGGCTCTTAAATTTGGGATGACAAAGATCCCCTTGATGGTTAAACCTACAGAAGGGGCTAAGATTGAACAAATGGTGGTCAGGACTGATTTTGTTGCAACAGGGAATGTTGATTCAATTCAAGTTACACAATCAGCCATAAAGGAAGAAAGCTCAGAAGAAGATCTTGTAGTCCCAACTTGTCCTCTAGAGCTGCAGATTGAAGAGTTTGACTTGACAAACTTCATGCTGGAGGAGGAGTTCATTCAAGAGAAAGATTGTCTTCAAACATTGGAGGAAGGAGAAGCTGCTCCAGATCTAGCAGTAGAGGAGCACATTCTAGCTGTGGAGGAGAAAGTTGCAGATCCAAGGGCTTTGAGCACAAAGCAGGCTACAGGAGAACCTTCAGTTCTTCTTTCTACTTCATCTCTCTCAAGTTCCAGTGTCCAAAGAAACCATGGTGGTCAAGTTACAGATCAAGAGGACACCATGGAGGAAGTTGAACATTTGTAGCAGGATAGCCATGAGGCAGTTTATCTGTCAGATTTGGAGGACTGTTTTGATGAAGAAGAGCCGGTTGAGTTTCCACCATTCTCTCTTTCATCATCCATCTTCCAAACACTTGAGTCTACTGTCATGAAGGAGAACATTCATTTGCAGCAGCCTGCATCTTATAACAGCTCTTCGAGGTCAAGATTGGAAGATTTTAATCTTTCATGTTCTTCATTGAAGGAAGAGAAAGGACAAAGGAATTTCACCATTGCTTCCACACCATCCATTGAAGGTCTACAAGAAGACTCCATTTTTGGAGTTGAAAATCAGAGCTATGGGCATATCAAACAGATCAGACCTTGCCCAATTAGGTATTTGGCTTCATTGGAGCCAAAGGAGAAGTCACAACCAGTCATGCTTGCTTCTGAGCATGAGGGTGAGCTACAAAGTACCAAGGATCAGCTGTCATACCTCTTCAATCCAAATGCAGAGCAACTAAAAGAGGTATTGGATCTATTTTTAGCTGATACCTTGATGATTTGGGTGGAATACCAGCTTCTTGTTGTTTTTCCACTCATCCTAACTGCCATGATCAGCTCCAAATCATTTGCATGGCTGCCAATTTTGAAGAAAGGAAGCTATTTCTCACAACCAGTTGCAGGGTTTGTTTAGCTTGCCTTTGCTTCCAGTTAGAGTAGAGTAGGTAGATTTGCTTTCAGTAGAAGAAGTGCTTGTGCACACTCTGCATGTTCCATTTGGAGCATGTATGATTTTCATTTTTGTACAAAGTTTTTGTGGTGCTGGTTTTGCTCTTGCATAGTTCGTTTCAGTGGCATTTTGGTAAGAACAACTCCAAGTTCAATGGATTCAAGTGGCTCAGAGAGGAGATTTTCAAAGTTTAGATCAGTTGCAGGTTACAACTCATGACTCCATGCCCAATGGATTACTTCAGGCTACTGATCATTCATCTAGCAGGCAGATAACCCCGCTGAGTCGTCAAAACTGTTGTCAAATTTTCCCCCCAGGGTAAATTTGATAACATGCATCAGAATATTCAAGTCCCAGGCAAATGGATTGATTCAGGGCAAGAATCATGTTTCTAGGGTCCCCTCAGATTTTTTCTAACTCCCCTAGCCGAAGAAGAAAAGAGAAAGTTCTGAGAAAATGTGAAAAGTTGCAGAAAACAAGCTTGGGCCAGGAAAAATCATGAAAATGGGCTAAGTCCTAGTCCTCGCAATAGTCGGGACGTGGGGACATCTGGGCGTGAATCGGCCGAAAGGCCGCCAGGCAGTCTGCAGGGAAAAGGAACATCCGGGCCGTTGGGACGCGTGGGACGCGGAAAGCCGGTTCGGCCGAAGGAGAAGAAAATCAACTAACTGCTCTGGGACATTTGGGACAAGAAGATGCAAAGGATGTGAACTGGCCGGTTCGGCCGAAACAGGAACTTTCACACTGGGACATCCGGGACAAAGGGACGCGGAAGATGTGGATAGCCGAAAAGGCCGAGAGCCAATCAGATCATGCCACGTGTCACCAGCAAGAAAGGGACAGGGAAGCCCATTTCGGGTGGATCGGAAGTTTTTGTCCCAGACAGCACTGGGACATCCAGGACAAATGGACGCGGTGGACGCGAAAGAGCCGGCAGACCCGCGGACCAACCAAATCATGACACGTGTCACAAGGAGAAAAGTCCAAAATTCAAAGGGCGAGGTTTGAGGGGTCAGTCCGAGCCAATCAAAAGAGGACACGTGTCCTATGGAGTAAGGAATACGGAGCTCAGGGAGGACTTAGAGAATTTGGCAAAAGTCTTGGGCCCAAAGTTCAACAAGACAAAGGTTGACCCCACGCCATGACCTCCAACCAAATCATGCCACGTGCCCCAGCTCGTCGACACGTCGGAGGAATTTTGGAAAATCTGCCAAAGCTAAAATGAAGTAAAATAAAGCAAGAAGGGCCTGCGACTAATTAAATTTTGCCATGTGTCATCTAGGTGGCAGAGCGTGGGAAAAGATTCAAAACCCATTTTTGCCTGTTTTGTGCCCTAAAACTTCAGACCTCCATAACTTTCGATCCAGAGTTCGGATTTGCACGTTCCTTATATCATTGGAAAGATGGTAAAATGCTCTACACATTTCCAGGGTCAATCTTGCATTTTGGTTTGGTGTGGAGAGAGAAAGTTAAGAAACGGATCTGATGCGTGATAATAGACAGAAGTGACGTTTTAGCAACCAACTTTAATACAACAGATAGCTCGCCGTTTCTGCTAGACAGTCCGCCATTTTGCCAGGGTTCTCACCTGCCGCCATAATTAAATGAGTTAAATGTGGCCCAGAAGTGGTTGTGGTAGTTTCGAATTTCCTCTCTCTTCCCTCTCTCTTTCTTCCTATATATTGTACAAAGGGGCTTCTTTCAAAAGGATTACAAGTTGTTCACCTTTCCTGCTCTGCCCTCCCTTCTTTTCTTCTCCAGGGTTAAAAATGGAGTTCGAACCTCCTCCCTGCTCTGTAATGGCGTTTTTTGCCTTTTACTAATGAAATGATGTTCTGTGCAAACTTCTGGAGCAACAAAAACGTGTTTTGTGATGCATCTGTCCATCCTTGCTCGCTCTTTGCTTGTTTTCTTCTTGCCTCTCTTCATTACAGGTATTTGTACACGTTTGAATGTTCATTGCAGGTCTAGAGCTATGTTCATGGAGTTTTGGGATATTTTCTGTGTGAAATCTATCCTTGGGCCTGTGATGCATCTGTCCATCCTTCCCATTGCTCACCTCTCTTTGTTCCATGGCAGTTTTGATAGATGTTCAACATTCTCCTTCTCTGGTGTATCACCGTTTTAGTGTAGGCTTTTGCTGTTTTTCCCTTCTCTCTCTCTCTCTCTCTATCTCCTTGGCATGGTTAGATTAGGATTAGATTAACTTGCCTGCACTGGAATAGGTTGTGGCAGGTAGTTTAGGAGCAGGAACCAGCGTTCTCTGGAGATTCCTTTCTCATTTTACAGGTCCCACACCTGGAGAAAGGATTCAATGTTGTGTAATCACACTGGATGCCATGAAGATCAACTTAGAAACCTGATCAACATCCAGGGGTGCTGTGATTTTGCATCAACAGTTTCTCATATGTGTTTCCTCCTGGGATCTGGGAGGAGAGGTAGGCAGTAGGAGCGGACGTCTACTTGGGATCCATATTCCATAATTCCCAAAGTGGGACTGTTTGCATTCGGCTCAAAATTTTTAGCCATCTATCCAATGGATATTTTACGGGTTAGGTATGAACCAATGATCTTCTAGATAGGAACAAATAGGGGTTGTTTAGCGTGCATCACTCACCTTGGTTAAATCATCAGGGGCGAACAACCATTTCTCTTATCTCAGTCATTGCTCTGATCTTAGTCATTCACCTATAACCCATCTGCACTGTTTCTTGAAAATTGAATATGGCTTGTAGTATAAAGTCTTTGGCACATAGTCTAATTTTTCATTGAATCCGGTTGCATTATAGCACCATTCTAGACACCTGTTTCCAAGGGGGCAGTGTTTGGATGTTGCATTTAAATTACTGAACGTTTCCACTTTTTTGCGAAGAGGAAAAGGTGATTTATCCCGTCCCTACAAATGTGAATCCCTTTCTGCCTAGGGTTTTATTGGTTCTAATTTTAGATAGTTTGTGAACATGAATAATAATATCAAGAAGCTTAAAGATTCTGATTAGGATATTTTAGGTGGGTTCTGAAATTGGGTCAATTTTTATTTTCTCTTTTTTGATTTGGGTATACTCTCTATAGCCGTGTTTTAACTTTGCTTATTCATCTGTTGAATAAGAGCCTACTAAGCACGAGTGCTGAATATTTAGCTACTTCTAGATATTGTTTGCAATCCTCTCAGGAAATGCCTACTGTAAACTCAAAATAGATTTCCCATATACCAGGAAATGTCATGTAACAAACACACTTCACATGATATAAAGGAAAAGAAAGTAATGAACTTCCATTTACACAATGGGAAATTTCTATATCTAGCTCATACATTTGAAATGAATACAAATTGCAATGAAATGATTAACTAAGATGACAAAAAATTATCCAATTTTCTACCTTTTAAGTGCTTTCCAGCACAAACATAGTTTCACTGTGCCAAGAAAATTACTGAAAAGCATGCTTCATCTTTCATGTGTCCACAATGAAAGTTTGTTTATATCCATGAAATCGACATAAGTCATTTAGTGTTATGGGTTGTCAATGGAAAGGATCTTGTAGATCGGTGACATAGAGTAGCCACAAATTATTGCAGTTGTATGTTTAAGCCAAAGCATATTAGAAATTTAGAAGACAGCATAATTACACCATGTGATTGTTTATCTCTTGAAAATGATAACAAAATCCCATTATGTAAATGCCAAAAAAACTTCAGTGTTGCGCTCTTGAACAGAGTCATCTATGATGGTAATCAACCATGCATGATTTGGCATTACTTTGGGACAAGAGAGGGATAGGGAATCTATTAAGGTCTGACTGTTTATATTTAGATCATTCCTCATTTTTAGTCCCAAATGGAATCGAGACAATTCGCAGCCTATATTTGATTTATTTCCTAAATTTCCTATCATCCTCTACTAGTGCAGATTTCAGTAAGATGGGAAAGGGATGCCTCCTTTTGTAAAGAGAAAATGGGTACGATAAATGAAGCTTTGTGTGTATAATGTACCTATATTACTGTATCGTTCAGGCACATTATTAGAATGCTTGATATCAAGTTGTCTGTGCATTTAGTCTTTAATACTCTTAGTTGATACAAAAGCAATGAGATCAGAGTTATAGCTTGTATTGAACAATTTGTCATTGCAGAAGTTAGTTGTGTGGCCTCCCTAATTAATTGTAGTTATATCGTTAATTTTAGGTGTATTCATCTTCTTGTAAATTTTACGCATATTGGTTTCTGGGCACTCCTACTGGCCTTCCTACCTGCCCTTTCACCTTGATCACACCATAGGCATTGGGTAAGACTGTTACTGATATAAGGTATCCGGTATTTCCATTTGCAGCATCAACAACTACATTTTCAGTGAATATTCTTGGCCATTATCAAATATGGTTCCATCCGAATAAAACTTCTTATCATGTGCTATGAAAGAGTTCAAAAAAGTAATAAGAGATTTGAGACTTCCACAGTCCATATTTACAACATCAAATACTTCTCGATAACCGTGTAAAATGTTAATAATCCAGGAATTTCCTCTTTTGAAGTTGTATAATATGACCTTGTTTTACTGCAATAGTCTATAGTAATACACATTGCATATTCTGGTTTGTAGATACAATCTGACCTCCTTTTTTCTTAAGCCAAAATTACAGATTGAAGACAAACTATTAAAAAACCCAGAATTAAATCTTTGGAACAGTATGCCTTTTTATTGTTAAATCTATGGAACTTCATAAAATTTGTGATCATAATTGTCTTTTTATTCTTAGTTTTAATGCCTTTCTATCCTCTTCATTGTTCATTGTTGCTAGTTTGGAGTGTGTTCAGTTATTCTTTTCATTTGAGCTGCTTTGAAACATTTTATGTTGATAACTGAGATTCGATGCAGCGAACATGTATCTTAGGGAAAATATATGCTACAAGATGTGCACTTTGGTGGGAAAAAATGATTAAGGCAAGGATGCAACACAAGGACGTTGCAAATGTTTAAACTGTATATCCAGCGGTAGATCAAAGGGTAACCTATGGAATACATGGGAATTTGTAATCCCAACCATCCACACTAAATCTGTAGCCCCCAACTCCGACATTGTACATGTGAGATCCTAAGGAAATCTAGACACACCTTCTCTAGATTTTTTTGTAGTCAGGTTTTGTTAATATGTAGGGCGTGAATTTACTTCAGTTAAGTGTGTAGATAAGTTCGAAAATCCTTGAGCAAGATTTATAAATAGACGTTCTTAGTCATTTTGTATCAAGGCAGTAAAGCAATGAACCTCTGCCAAAATCATATTGTAATAGAGCCAATGCTCTCTTTTGTTGAATCTAATAAAACTTTTATTTGTGTTTAATATATTTCGCGTCTCTATTCTCTGCATTTATATTTGTGTCCTCATTCCAACAAAAGGTATTAGAGCTAGGTTCACCAGTAGATTGTTAGTTCAACACTTCAACACTTGGATTTTCTACTTGGTTGTTTGCCTATTTATAGTTTCAAGCATAGTAGCAACTTTCGTACGGAGAGTATTAAACGGTGGACATAAAATATGGAAAAAAAAACGGTGCATAAAAAAAATACGATAAATACGGTAATTTGTATCTATAAAAAATATGATAATTTTAATAATGAAACACACAACTATACAACAACTTAAAAATTATTGAAGTTACAAAGATTTCCGGCTTAAACTTAAAACATATATGCATTAACTAAAATGATGGAAATAACATATTTTATGTCTGTAACTGCCTTTAATTAATATGGTACGGGTTATTACAAAAATAACAACTTCCAATCAGATTGGCTGGATTCTAGGTAGTTCCACGGTTTTTGGCTTTTGCTTTTTGGTGAACAGATTTGTTAAATTTGTAATTATTTACAGCTGCATTTTTCCTGAGCTTTCTCTGAATTTTTAACAATCAAATTCCGAAATTTTCGGAGTTCCATACGGTGAGCTGGGGAAAACGCAAAAATACGACAAATTTATAAAAAACGGCCGTATTTGGTAACTATGGTTTCAAGTGAAGAAGAAGATTAGATAAGTCTATATGTGGCACAACACAAGGGTTTATGCATAAATTGCAGGTCGTAAGCCGTTTTGGTAAAACAATACACCTTTCTCATATGTTTTAAAGTGCAACCCAGCAGAGGGAGAAAATCCCAGTTTGTTTGAAGCTTTCACAGTCCAAAAATGGTGGCAAGCAGTAGCACTCTATCACGACCCCAACACAATGTGTCGCAACACTGAGAGATAAGAAAGTAAAGGAGACGTCATTGATGAAACCATTAAGTATAATATCATTGATTTATTAATAGAATCAAAGTGTTAGCATGTATTCCTATTTTGTACTTGTGTAATGTTTCTTTGAATGATCAACACGTGTGTAGAATCAAACATTCTTGTTTCTCAATTAATTTAATTGAAATTGGGGCAAAGAAGGGCATTGTTTTTCCGTTGCATAGATAACAATTTATTGTGAGAATATAACATTTATGAATTGAATGATTTACAACCAGTATGTTGTTTTCAAAACTGTATTTAATTGTTGTATTGTTCTCTAAATACATAACCTTTTGCAAATTAATGAAAGGTCACCCATTACACTTAGATGTTACCCTTCTAATGTTGCAACACATAACTGCTGGAAATGTTTATCCCATTCACATTGTAAATGCCAAACAACCATTGATGTATTTACAACCACGAACAATAAACTATCATGTACAAGTTGATATGGCAGTGATCACTATTATTCCCATGTCTAATATTTATATTATTCAGAAAGTCTTGGATATTTGCCTTTACAAGGTATCCAATCTGTTTGAAGACAAAAAAAGGTTACTCATGGTGTTGTGCACCTTAACATATGTATGAGTTTTCTTGAGATTTTACGATGTATTGTGGCCTTTTGTACTCAGATATTGTAGTAGCTCATAGACAAATTCAATTTGTATTCTCTCCACGGTCACACTGGTGCCCATTTCCTATACAACTATCTATTTTTTTTTGTGTACTCTACTTCAGACTTGGTATTTAATTATAGGAGTTGGAATGTTTATCTTCATTGTTTCCAATTAAAACAAGCTTTAGACTTCTACCGTTTCAAGTTACATATGATAGAGCCCTCCTCTGGTACTTCGCATATGCTTTTATGCCCTACAACCAGCTGCATTGACCTATTGTCTTTAGATTTGAAACATGTCACTTTAAAGACTTGCTTTATTCATAAAATTGGTGGGACTTCCCTTCAGCTTCAAGTTTTTTAACGTATGTCATTTCTTTTTGAACTTGGTACATGTTTTGCTCATGTAAGATGTTGTTAATGGTCTTTTTCAAGGATCACAAATGGGTTTTTATATGGTCTTTTTCAAGGAATACAGATGAGATTTTTATAATGCTATTTAGGCATGCTCTCATGTTGTGGATGAAAATAGTTTCTAATTTTTACTTCTCTTTTATAGTATTTTAATATAAGCTAGCTTTACTTTAAAATGTGGGAATAATTAAAGTGCTAAAGCGGTGGGATGAAGAAGGAAAGGGCACTATAAAATCAACTATTGGGGGCAGAGGGTAGTGGCAAAGCCCAAAGGAAAGGAAAGATTGGGATCAAGGAAAAAAATAGTAGGAATGTGTGAGTTAAAATAATCCATCTCAAAAAATCAACTAAATGATGTAGAGAAATGAAAAATTGGTGCTTATATAGGGGATGCAAATTAATAGTCAAATTGGCCAGTTGGTCCGCAACGCTATTGCTCATTTGCGGTCCAGATTGTGTGATTATTTAATCTAACTTCATCTTATATTTCCTTTATTTCTAATCTATTTTTATAGATAAGTCTTTACAACAATATACTGAAGTATATGGCATTGAACCTCCCTACATAACTAAAGAGTCGATATACATTTCAAACAATTGGGTTTTCCAGTGTTAATATTTTAAGTCTTGATCTCAATTCAGTTTATTTTACTGCATTTGCATCACCTGCAAGGCGTGAAGATACTTCAGGATATGGGTGTGTTGGATGGGACATCTTAATTCTAACACAGAACTATATCGCAGGGGTGGTGTCCATTGGATTAGTTTGTGTTTTCTTTTTAATTGTATTACTGTGTTTTTTCCTTTCTATTGTTTACAATTGTCAAACTGATTATTTGATTGTAATCATCTTGTCACACCTCCTCTTTCAGGGTTTTCTGATTATTCATTATTTGTTTTCAATGTCTTGATTGGTTGATTATTCATTATTTAAGGATGAAAGGTTTATGGTGTCAAGATAACTAGAATTAAATAAATGGTCTGTTTAGAAAATGACAGTGTTCAAGTTGAAGAAACTTGTATGAAGTTAGGAGCAGTATATAGATTCAGCATATTCTGATTTTAGAAATTGAGGATAAAGGATTTCAAAGGGAATCTGAAAAGTCATTGAAAATTATGTTATTTATTCAATTTTGTTTATTGGAGACTTTTCTTAAAGAATTGTTATTCCTTGCCCATTGATTTTGTCGTACTCTATTGTTCAGTTACTGCTTAGTGATGTGCTATTTTTTTATCTAATTTAAAATTTTGGTGGTGTTTTTTTTAAAGAGGAGAGTTTGTATATCAAATCTTGTCTTTCTTGCAGGATCGTGTACACATGGAAACTTATATAGCTCCATTTTGCATCATCGTATTTTGTACACTAGCTGGTATTGGAAAGGTATTGTTGTCTTTGTATTTTAGAAGGTTGTTTAAGCTTTGGTTTAATGGGTTTGCAGGAGTGCAATTTATTTTCAAATTTATATGTTGCATGCATTATGTGGTCTATTTATATTTAAGGCATATCATGACTGGTAAAGACATATCCCTTGCCCTTTTCATGGCTAGTATAGATATATCTAGCACCAGGCCATATGAATTTAAGTGCAAACTCAAGGGCCACCCCAGTCTCTTAAACTTCCTACAATATACAAAAATCAATGTTCTTTCTAGAGTTTCTGAACTATCTGAATGTCTTTTTAAAAATCAAGGGCCACTTAAAAATGTGTAGTTTTAAAATCATTTTGTTTTTCTTCTTTGAATGTCTATTTTTTAAAATCAGTTTACAATCTTTGTTAATTTTTATTTTTTATGATTTATCAATTCATTTGTAACCCCGTAATATTAATTTTATATTTTTTGGCATGTGTTGCAGTGAAAGGTTCAGATAATAATGAAAATGGTGCTTGATGATAACATTTGAAAACGATGCAATTTTAGATTGTACAGGTTAGTGCAAACATCCTCCCTCCCATTGAACCTACAGAAATCTCTAAAAATCATAATATAGTTATAAGTGTTTGGTAAGAACTTAAAAAAAAAATCTTTCAACATATAAATGGCTTAGCTTTCATAAATATAAATATAGATGTTGTATGTGATCATAGATTCTGGAATCAAGAATTTGGAATGCACCTTCTTGGGTCACAACTTTGTGAGAAATCTAGTATACAATATCCTTGTCTCCAAACTCGGTCTCCACTGGCCTTTTTCCTATTACCATCTCCAACAACACCACGCCAAAGTTGTATATGTCACTCTTGACTGATACTTTTGACGAATACACATACTTTGAATAAAAAAACCCATAAATTTTGGCATTTTCACATTTAAAATGAATACAGTTATTACTGTAACTTACTGTCATGAATTATGACCCGTTTTAGGTAAAATGGAAGATGCCCATCATATAACTATTTTTTCTTTTTAACAGCTATGAAACTCAATTTATCATTTTTGGAAAGTGTTTTCTGTCAACTATGGCCAATCATTAAAACTTTCTTTTAATTATCTTTTTCAATTTCAAATCTGAGATGGATTACTTATAAATAGATAAACCCAAGAAAACAACAAGGGGTTTAAGAATGGATAAATACTTGGAGAAATGTATCCATGTGTACCAGTAATAGCAGTCATGGAGTAGCCTCTAGCACAAGCTTGGAAAACTTTAGCAAACCCAAAATCTGCAACACGATCTTGGTAAACTAAGTCGAGCAAGATATTTGTAGATTTGACGTCCATGTGAATGATGGGTGGCCTGCAATCATGGTGAAGATAAGACAGTTCGTTGGCCTGCAATCTTGACAACTATTAGAGTAGTCAAGAACCTTCACGCATGTAACCTACCTAAAATGTGGTAAATTATAATTGTGGAGAGTTATTTTTACCATGTAACAACAAAAGTGTTGCAATCCACAGTCATGTTTAAGTTAACAAGTATTTTTTTGGAACAATCAATGTATTGTTTAATTTTTTCTTGCATATTGAAAATCAATAGAAAAAATGGCCCTGAGCTGGATGAACTAGCCTGATCTTGTTGCACATTGGGATGACACCCCATGCACTGTCGACCAAATTGATTTTAAGGCCT
This sequence comes from Taxus chinensis, assembly GCA_019776745.2. Classification (NCBI taxonomy): domain Eukaryota; kingdom Viridiplantae; phylum Streptophyta; class Pinopsida; order Cupressales; family Taxaceae; genus Taxus; species Taxus chinensis. Next base: position 467,384,071 of record CM034148.1, read on the forward strand.
CTTGTAATCACGCTTGAAATTTGAGAGGAAAAAAGAGGTGAGATGCCTCCAAAGGTGGCCACAACCTGTCTAAGAGTTGTTTTCAATCACCTAGCTGGTCTCCGAAGTGCTAATATTCACTATTTCTATTTGACTAATAGAGAAATTGACATCAACTCTACACAAAGATGAGATTCCCATGCCATTTCCTGCGATTTTAGAGGGACAGAAGCATATAGATCAACATGACCAGATCTAGGTTAATAGTATAAGATTTTGATGCAAGAGTATCATCATGCAAATAGCAAAGTTTTGGGGTTTCAAGCAATTTTGGGATGATTAGTGTCTTGATAGACATTTGAGGTGTTTTTGCAAGATTCCCTCCAAAACACACTCTTTTGAATATTTGAATTTATAAGTTAGAATTAGGGGGTTTAATGTGAGAGTGGAGACATGTAATTAAATGGGAGAACTCCACAAACTCTATGTGATGTAAATGAGGTGCTTTACCTATCTAACTAGGGTCTAACATGTTAAACTCGGTCCTTACCATAATTAGGTTACTTGAACTAACATGTAACTACCTCCTTGTGGTCATTAAAGGAAGGTATTCGAATGGGGAAGAAATGGAGAGACGAGAGGAAGGTGATGGGATAACTTTGAAGATGAAGATGAATAATGTGTCGCATTCATGATGAACTTATGCAAGAGAGAATTATTGTAATAAGACTGTTACATTTCTTGTAAAAGTGACTAAAGAGGAACTATGATAGTTTTCTTGTGACTATTCTGAGTCATTATGTATCTTTTGTGATCCATTGATTGTCCTTGAACATAGTTGATCCTGTATTGTTGATAATGAGCTTGTGTTAGTTGATAATGAAATAGTGCCAGTTTTGATGTGAAGAATGTATTTATTATGACATAAAGGTTTGTATTCCTGCAAATAATGGTGTGAATGCAGATGTTTTATCTCTGTGTAAGACTTGGAGCAAAGAAGAAATAATATAAGGATATTGAACTATCTAAGGGTTGAAAATCTTTGTAAGTTAATAACTAGATTGTCTTGAAAGAAATCTGTAAGTGTGCATAATGGAATCTGTGTAGGCATATCAAGGAGATATTGAGAATATGGAGACTCAGATGTCTTTACCTATTCATGATTCTCAAGAATTATAGGATGGATTTGAATAAATAAGGCTTCCTTGATGAAGATATAGGTAATAGGTCTTCGGGGTAACAAATGTAGGACAAACAATGATATAGGGCCTGAGACAGTGGCATTTTGAGATAATTATATATATGTATGTCAAGACAAGTGCTCAAGAATGTTAGAGAGGGTTACGAAGACCCTACAGGTGCAAGGAGAGGTTATGAAAACATTAGAGTTTTAAGAAAACAAAAGTTACTCATAAACAAAAGGTTTTGAAACTGAGATTTATTATTGTTTTCTAAATATTCTCCAAATTAATATTATTTTAAATATTAGGAATGTGCATTAGGTCTGTGTAGACCATAGGAAGAACTTTTGGAGTTTCAAGAATTCATAAATTGATAAAAAAATCCTTTTCCTCTCTTTTCTGGTCTGTTATAAATCCTAGGTAGGGTTTAGGGAAAACCCGTGTTTGGAGGCTTTAAACTTTGAATCTTGAGACCAAATTGATAAGTTAATATCTTTTCAATTCCTACAACCATACTTTGATGGTTATAAGAGTTACTTGGCTTAGAATCTTGACATACAAAGAGACTATATACATGCTCATCAACCTTGATTCAATCATGCTCAGAATCAGACCTCTCAACAACATTCATTATTGGCAATACAATCTCGAATCACTACTCTCATAGGATTATGACACTATTTTGATAATGGCAAAGAACATATACCCTTGATTATACTCTCTGCAGATATTCCTTGTATTTCAAATTCTTAAATTACCTCTTGCATTTTTGTCTTCAGACCCGTAGCAGTATATTTTCAAGTTCCTTCCTTCATTTTTTCTATTAAAGACACATTTTTATATTTAAAGGACCATGTACAAACCTTTGTACAAGTTTGTAACCCATCATCACCATGTACCTCTCCATCTCAGTCAAGAGTGACTTATTCAATCTTCTTTGCCCAACCTTCAAGTAGTATGAGGGTCTACAAGAGCTCAATGTACTCACTTTACACAAGAACTTAGTCCTTTAAGACATGAAATCTTCACATATCCTTGAAGAATCACTTTTCATATAATGCACTCTTCAGCTCTATTTGACTCTTATCATGTGCATTCCTTACATTTCAATTGTAGATGAAGATGACTAGAGATACACATCTCTAATATTGACTTGTGATCTAAAAACTTGCACTTGCAGAGACCAAAGCATATTTTTACGTTCAATCACAGATCCTCCAAAGATGAACAACACAAGCCTTAGGACTTTATGTAACTGAATTAACTACAGAGACATACAAGACCTAACATAGACTCCTCATAATATTGCAGAGATGTATTTTAATTACCATAGACATCCTTGTACCTTATCAACTTGGTCAAGACCTTTTGTTCCATTATTAGAACACTTTTCAAATACCTGTAGATTCTGATTTTGACTTCTAGGCCCTGGTACTCATGCTTCACATATAATCATGACAATCCTTATCACCCTTGATGTCAAAAACCTATAATATCAAATTCTAGAATTCACAGACTTGTATTAACACTTGAGGCTTTATAGAACACTGATCAATAGATCTATTGACATGAACATATGATCTCATAATGATGATCTTATCTTGCACAAAAACCTCATAGTATCTTCTTGTACTTGCATAGATTTATATGACCTCAATACACTATTCACCATCTCAGAACATAGTCAATGGTCAAATCATGCTATTATAAGTGTTGTAACACAGATATAACGCATCTCTGTATCCACTGGAAGATCACTGTAGCATCGACACAATTTTTACAAACCATTCAACACTTACCTCATGACCTTTTAAGGTCTCTACATACCTAAATGGAACATAATAGACATGTAGATACAACCTTTAGAGCAAGTAGAACATTCACCAAACCTTATGATGATATTAGAGCTTTGATCAACTTTACATCCACTGGTTGTAGCTTTGTAAACACTTAGGGGCTTGTAAGAACACTGTTCAAGCCTAGGAATACTGAAAATCACTGTTACAAGACTTCCTTTTCTCAATACTCTATTTCAACAACTTATCCATTCACTATATTGCATGTACACACTATATTTTTCAGTGTAGACCCATCATCTTCAAGTTGTCACTGTGACATATCATGATGAGAGAAACTATACCCTACAACCTGTAGCAACATTTCACATAACTGTCCAATCCATGATACACATTATAGTATTTAAAACTTTGATATTGCCTTTGAAAGGTACTAAGGTCATTTGAGCACTTCTATAGACTCATAACCTTCAAGATGAAATCTTCTTGTGTCTTTGAGGTATCAGACATTTCATGACTTACCCATAGACCTATCTCCTCTGATCTCAAGGCTTGACACCATATGTTGATATTCATTCATCCTTCTCATACTAGATCATCAACTATAGACTAACTTTCTTCATTATTTTATGAGCATAGACTATCTTTCACAATATTTTTATGTCAACATGCCTTCAAGAACCGACCTTCATTTCATCCTTTGGGAGAAACACTAATTCTTGATGGATTTAACTATTGCAAGCTCTTTTCTTAACACCTATAGATATATCTCTGTACACCAGGTCTGAAATACCTTGAACATATGCCATTGATACTCTAAGGACTATTACCATTCTTACAAGCTTGTGAAACCTATCCTGAACTCTTAAACTCATGCGGAGGTCACACACATATGGACTCATGAAAATACAAACCCAAACTTTAGAAACACAGAGACTTTGAGCAACATAACTTAAAAAAATAGAAAGTACTATTTACTTTTGATGATATGAGACCTAAATCCCCCTTGGAGAATCACTTTAGAGGACTGAGATTACCATGCTTCCCTCAAGATCTTCTTTAACATAGAGTACATTTCACATATTGTAAAATCTTAACTCCAATTACTGTAACTATCCAATTACTATAAAATTTACAATGTTAACTTGGGTTTTAACGTGGTTTAACTCCTTTGAATCTCAAATAAATTGCTTGTATTATCATGTAAGGAAAATGACAGGTCTGAAAGGCCATTTAGGATGTGTCACTCTCCATGTTCTACTTCAGGTTTTGAAGAGCGCTTAACCTGGTTGGTAGGTTTGTTTGACATGGGTCTATTTTTCCCACTCAACTTTTATATTTTTTGTTCAATACATGGAGAAAAAAACAACAGATACAATACTTTTGAAGTTATATGATTCATATAATAGCTTATTTAACCTATAATGGTACTGATTTTGGGACTACTATTAGCAAGAGCTCTGTTTAGCATAGTTCTACATAACTTTATATTTATTTAATTATGAGAGTACAAAATTACTTTACTGTTGTTAGTAAAGAAGACCTACGACTTTTGCACTCGTAACTATCTAATTACTGCAAAATTTACAATTTTAACTTGGGTTTTAACGTGGTTAAACTCCATTGAATCTCTAATAAAGTGCTTGTATTATCATGCAAGGAAAATGACAGGTCTGAAAGGCCTTTTAGGATGTGTCACTCTCCTTGTTATACTTCGGGTTTTAAAGAGCACTTAACCTGGTTGGTAGGTTTGTTTGACATGGGTCTATTTTTCCCACTCAAATTTTATTTTTGTTTAATACATGGAGAAAAAACAGCAGATACAATACTTTTGAAGCTATATGATTCATATAATAGCTTTTCAACTAGAATATTATCACTCTAAGGAGTATTTATATCAAATTCCCTTAAAAAAAATCTAAAATGTGTCTTAACTCTACAAACCCTAGATTTCCTACATTAAACTTGTCTTATTAAGAAAATATTGATAATGATGTACAAAATGAGGATAAATCTAAAATATCTATCACTAGGAAATTACAGTAGTAATTATTTGTTACAAAGAATCTAAAGTCTTGTTGTTTACTCATTCTTCTAAGTCTTCAAGTGGAGCTAATTAATATTCCCTACTAGAACATCAACTTAGACCTTGTACAACAAGGGCCCAATGCATTTTCAACATTATGTTGATCATACTATTCAGGGAATGTTTTCATAACACTTTTTTGATGAAATTAAGAGAACCTTGTGATATGGCCTCTAAGTTTTAACACTCTAGTATTAGTAGCTGTAAAACCAACTTTGCATATTTATTTATTAATATTTCTCATAGCTCACATTATGTTTTTGTTCAAATTACTTGCTTTGTAGTCTTAACTTATATTTTGTTTTCCAAGGATAACTTTTGTATTAAATATCTTGAGGCTTCATTGGTTTCTCTAATGTCCCCACTTATGACAAGTTGTAACATACATAAGTCATCTGTTTTTGATGTCTTTATCTTCTAAATTTCATTCTTTTAATTTCTATGTGTTATAGATTATTTAAAAATATTTTTGCATTTTCATTTATATTGATTCATTTGTAACACTATAATTTTAATTCTATATTTTTTGGTGTATGTGCAGTGAAAGGTTTGGAGAATAATGAAAACGTTGCTCGTTGAGAGTTTGATGGCATAATTGCAATAGCCATTAATTTTATATCATGAAACCATTGCCTTCTATGATGTCACGTGTATAACTCATTTTGTCAATGAGATGTAGTTTGTTTAATCTACCATAACATTTGGAAAAAAATTGTACTCAATTTTATTTAATTCACATTTTGATTTTATACCAAAGCTCCAAGTTTTGTACAAGATTTTATGATGCTAGCAAATAGTGATACGTCAAGATTTACATCTGTAATTTCATTTGATTAAAATTTTGTTGATCTTTTTTGACAATCTCCTTTTGTGCATATCCATAATTATTTGGAGACTATAAAATCACATTTTGTTATTTATATAAAAGAAACTTTGTTTATATATTACATTTTTAGATGGTAAACTAGGCTTACTTAAATAATTGAAGGATTTGAACCCTCATTCACTCTTTGATGAATTTTAATTCCTCATTAGGAAATTACATTAACCAAATATAAATAGTCTATTAATTAACTTGAGAAAAATGTGTGGGATTCAATTTAGAATGTACTTTGTTGTACTACTATAAGAGTTTAAAATAACTCATCTTCATCTTGTAACTAAAATTTAGTACAAGTAATTTCATGCCCAAATGATAAATTAGACATAAGCAAAGGGTACTAGTATTAGTCCATACAAAAGACGATAGAAAATAGTGCAAGGTAGGTTTAATCAAGGTTAAAGAGGTGTTATTTTCATCGTATCAAAGTGTTAACGGTTTTATAAATGGTGACTGAGAAATTTTTCTATTTTTATTCCTAGTATTGGTGTGTTGTGGAAACTTAGGGAGATGAGACTTCAAGACTTGTAAATGATGGTTAAATTTTGAAATGGGTATAGATAACTTAGTACATTTTTAAGATGTTCATCCACAACACATGCATACTTGTATAATATTAATGTAGATTTAGATTAATTTTTAAATATTCTAAACTAATAAAAAGATCTTTAAGATTATTTTTTTGGAATCTCAAGATTCCTTTTGTGCGCATGTCACATCAACTTGTTATGATATGAACTAGTTCATTTTGTCTATAGCAATGGATAAATTCTTGGCAAAAATTGATATATTTTAATTGATCCTTTACTTTTACTAAGTCATATTTCAAATTAGTTGGTTGTGTCGCATGTAATATATCTCATTTGAGGTTTTCTTTTATTATTACTTCAACAATGATTTTTAATCAATGACTCATCATTGTCCTCATTCATTTTAATGTCATGCATTAAATTTAATTCAATGCTTTGTGTAAATGAGTTTACATCCATTGAAATTATTTTATTTTATATGTAAATGCATTTTTTTAATTAGGTATTTATATGGACATATATTAATAGAGTCCATGACTAAATAATTGATAAGTGTTAATATAAAAATAGACTTATATTTGATAATCTCCCGATGCCTTCTCTCGATTTTGGCCCTAACCCTAATCACTATGGCCTCCCTGGTTTCGGAAGGGGGCATGGCAATGGTTTCAGTGGCCGTGGGGATGCTCTCATGGATCCCAGTAATAGCGATGCTACTTTTTTTTCTAATGGAGTTGTTTCCCCTGTTTCGACGGCACTGGTCAGTACATCCATGTTTTTTGAAGGACAACATGGCCATCTCTCTTCTCGGTTGTTGCCAGTTGTAGTTGTAGGGATATTTGTTGATGGAGGTGCAGTTGGAACCCCTTCTTTTGATGGTGACCCTATTTTGATCAATGAAACTACGACTACAACTAAGCCATGTGTTGTTTCCTCTGGCTTGGGCAAGGACATGGATATTGTTGTGAAGCCCCACTGTAATGAGGATTTGGGGGTTCTTACTCAGAAAAATGTTAGCGACGCTCCTATCCATGTCTCAGGTGCTCTTGTGTGCGGTAACTCAGTAGTGTATGAGGTGTTTTGTGGGATTGGATCTGAGCTTTAGCCTAGACAATAGATTTTAAAATCCCCTGCTCCATTTTTTTTTGTTACAAATCAACAGCACCCCTGGATGCAAGTCAAGGTTCTGAATTGATGTTTTAGGCATCCAGTGTGATTGCACAACATGGAAACCTCTCTCCAAGTGTGGGACTTGTGAAAATGAGAGAGGAATCTCTAGATTAGAGGCTGGTTCCTCAAAATCCTCTGATTTAGATCTATATTTTACACAACTACAGAGGTTCAGATCCTAATCCTACTCTAAATTGCAAGGAGACAAGGATAAAAATGCAAAAATGAAACTAAACTAAAGATGGTGATGCACTAAAAGGAGTGGTGAAACATTTTTTGCCATGTAAATAGACACAAATTCATGAAATGCAACAAGGGAAAACATACACAAGCTGATAGATGTAATTAGAGGTCTTAAAATGAAGTAAAAACAATACAAATAGAGGACTGAAAGCATTCACAGAGTTTGCACTGTCAATTCCATGTAAAAATCTCTTGCATTCCACCATCAAAGAGGTACAAACCTATTAAAAACTGTGAAAAAGGTCTGATTCTTACAAATATCACTTGTTGGAGGTGAAAGAAGAAGTTTTCAATGCCAAAAAGTGTTCAACCCTCAAGAAATGAGCCAAATCTGGCTTTTACAATGCATGGGTTGAGCCTAGGAGAGAGAAAATGTAAAAAATGAGGGAGCCCATTCCTCATTGATGGAAAATGCATTAAAACAGCATGGAGGACCTTACAAACCCATACCCTGTCATTTTTGACCATATTGGAGAAAAATACGACCCATTCTGTATCAAATTTGGTTGTTGAAATGTCATTTCTGGCCATGGACACGTACAAGAACTGTTTTTGAATTTTCTCTCTCCAAACTAAACCAAAATTAGAAATTGACCATGGAATCATGTAGAGAATTTTAACAGATTTCCAATGATATAAAGAACATGAAAATCTGAGCTCTGGATCAAAATATATGATCGTTTGAAGATTTAGGGCAAAAATGGCCCAAAAACGGATTGGCAGGAAAATTTTTCAAATTTTACCTCTTTTTTGTCTTTGGAAAATTTTTCAAAAATTCCCCACACCCCGAACTCCTCTGCCACGTGGCATCTTCCTATTGGCTACGGGCCTCAAATGGAAAAATTTTCCACAAAAACTCCGCCGAGCCATAACTTGAAAAATATAAGGAGTTAGGAGGCAATCTTTGCCTTTTTGGAAAGTTGAGAGAGAGCTCTATCTAATGGTGCCATTTCCAGAAAGCTTTGAGTGCCTAAAAATCAAAAAAATGTATACTGAGGCACAAGAGAGGCAAAAACACAAGGAGTTAGCCAAAAAAATGAGCTAGGGCACCATTTTAGATAACAATTTTCTTTTAAGGATTTGGTTAGGGGAGGAGGAAATATGAATAAGGTTTTTCCAGATGCCAGGAGGAGTAAGCCCATGGCTTATGCTAAATCTACCCCATCTGTGAGTTTTGGAAAAGAGGTGATTCAATCGGAAGAGGATTTCAAGAGAAATGGTCTGATTTGTAGATTTAACAACTTTTGCCCGGGTTTGTCAGTGCTTCATGCCTAGATTTCAAGTCTTTGGGGTCCTTGCTTGGTAGGTAGGGTGGATATCTTTCTTAGTTCTCGTGGATTTTTCATTATTGCGTTAGCTAGTGCTTTAGATAGGGATTTATTTTTGGGAAAGTTTGGGAGTTTGAGTCTTATATGCTTTTGATGAAACCCTGGTTCCCTTTGTTTAACCTGGTTTGTAATTATTTCCAAATTAAACTGGTGTGGATACATCTACCTTACTTGCCCCTCCAATTTTGGTTGAAGAGCTGTTTAATTGCTATTGGCAATTCTTTAGGGAAATGTTTAGTTCTTGACCCTAAAACTGAAGAGTTTGAGCATACCACTTATGCCCGAATCTTAGTTGATATGGATACATCTATGGATTTACCTTCTACTATTGAACTTAAAGTTGAAGATAGAATCTGGATTCAAAACCTGGATTACAAAGGGTTTCCCTTTAGATGTAGAATTTGCTTCTCTGTTGGCCATTTAGCAACAAATTGTCACTTGGCTCGTAAACATGCTAAAGGTAGAAGCTCTTAGTGGAATAACTCTCATTATAACCATTTGGTAGTGAATGATCCATTGGATTGCATTTCCATTTCAATTTCTTAGATTTTGGCTGATGTAAAAATGTTGGAAGTACATGAAGCATGTAAGGATGTTTTGAACCACTCATCTAGGTCCCTCGACTATGGGGAAAACATTGAAGTTTTGATTCCAATTCAATCTGAAAAATGTAAATCCAAATTTGAAAGAGGATTGGACTGTTATGAGTAGGAAGAAGAAAATGGCTATCTCTCCCCTTAAGATGCAGTTAAGATCTAAAGGGAAGGGGTCTAAAGATTGAGATAGCTATTGGTTTTATGTTTTTGTTGTTGGTTTACTACTGTTGGTTTGATCTCCTTTTCCGCTGGAAGAGGCAACTTTTTTCATTTCTTCATTGTCTTATATTTCTCTCCAACCTTTGTACAGGGTAGGCCCCCCTTAACCCTTTTTTTACCATTAATAATTTTTTTAACAATCTTCCCAATTTATCTCCCATTGTCTATTTGAAAGACTTGAAAAGTGCAAGAGAAGGGTGGTCAGAAAATTAAATTATAATCTCTTATTGAATAAGGAAATTCCAATTTGAAGATTATTAACTAGGAAATATTGAAATGCAAAGGGAAATTTTGACTTTGTCAGTGACTAATATTGAGTATGTTTTTCATCTTAAATAATATTGTTTCACCATCTTAATTATTTGAAGAATGATAAATTATTGAAGAATAACATTAGAGTAATTGGTAATATGTCTTGAATGTATTCAAATCCACTATCTAGAGAGGTGTATTAAGAAAATAATATTTGAGTGAGAAACATGATATATATTCTATTTAACATATACAGGTAGAAATAAAAAGGGGTAAATAAAATTGCAATGGAAAAATGGGTGAGGTACATGAAAAAAATAGGGGGTATTTTCATTTTAAAAATATAACGGGAGGGGTATTATTAATCGAATAAGTAGAGGTAAAAATTAAAATCAAGGGTATTCTTTAATACCCTCCAAACACGTGTTATACCATAGTTTTACTAGGTGACCCCTCGTGGGTATGAATGTCTAAATGGATCTATAAATCTTTAAATCCTCGACACACATGAAATCTGTAAATTCAAAGAAAAAAACCCTTCACCGAAAGCAAAAATAAAAAAAGCGTAAAAATGGTTTTTTTTTCCAAATTTTCTGCCACCCTGGCATGGATGTCAAAATGGATATATAAATCATTAAATCCTTGAGACACACTAACTCTACAAAGCCAAAGAAAAAATACATTATCGAACGCAAATAACCCAGAAAAATAGAAAAATAGTTTTTTTTTTTTTCAGATTTTCTTCCACCACGGCACAGATGTCTAAATGGATATATAAATATTCAAATCCTTGACACATAGAAACTCTACAAAGTCGAAGGAAAAAACCCATTACCAAATGTAAAAAACACAGAATCAGTTTTTTTTTCAAAAAATATTCTACACCAACACATATGTCTAAATGGATCTATAAATCTTCAAATCCTCGACACACAGGAACTCTACAAAGAAGAAGAAAAAACCCCCTTACCAAACCCAAAAAACCCCAAAAAACCCCATAAATGGTTTATTTTTAGATTTTCTACCACTCCAACACAAATATTTAAATTGATTTATAAATATTAAAATTCTCGATACGTATGAACTTTGCAAATCTGAAGAAAAAAACCCATTACCAAACGCAAAAAACCTAGTAAAAAATAAGAAATAGTTTTTTTGATATTTTCTGCCCCTTAGACATTGATGTCTGTTAGAATTTGAGGATTCTAATAAATACGGATTTAATCATCTTACATATTACATAATGTTACAATAAATATTTAAATAAAGATTACATCATAACATAAGTAAATAAAGAAATACTTATAGGAAATAAATAACATAGGTGACACATTATTTATAGTGGAAAACCCCAATAGGGTAAAAACCACTTTGAAAATGACCTTTTACTTCAGAAAACTTATTTTACATCCAGTAAAATCACTTTCTCATTTGAAACCCAATTTACTAAGGGTAAAACAAAATCACTTGATTTGCACACCTTTGATATCATCAAATATATCAAATGAGGACCTAAACTCCTTTTTATATAAGGTGATCAGGTATGTCTCTCGACCCACCTTTTCAACCTAAAATGGTTGACACATATTATAATATTTAATATTAGAAATATAATGATTTTATAATATTAAATATTTAACCTAAAGTATATACCTAGGTTAGTATATTTAATAATAGAAATATAAATATTTCATATTATTAAATATTAACCTATATATTAGTGATGGACCCATATACATTAAGGGTTGGCCAGATCACTTAATTATTATGTTCCAACACCCCCCTTAATGTTAAGTGGGATAACATAGCATATGCCAATAGATTAACTTCTCGTGGTACACGACAAGATTTACAATTCTTAAACCATAAAGGTTTTAGGCTAGCATATTGGTTGAATGAACTATAACACCTTCATCATACTCAAATTACCTTTTGGTATAAAAGGATTTGGAATCCCAAAGATCATCCCATGATCAGTGGCCAAGTATGATTTGTAAGTTTTACATGTTCTCATAGGTTCTCATAAAAGGTTATTGAACCCAAGCATATAGGAGCATTTTACAACCAATGACCTCCTTAACAATATGCTTGTACTGGATGTTTACCAATAAACTCAATAACACTAAGAGTTTAATGAAGACCACCTTTAAGATCTTTCTACACTTCTTTTTAAAAAATAAGCTAAAGAGGTATACATGCCCGAAGGTCTTTTTACAATTTCCTGAAGGTATTTTTTTACACTTACCCGAAGGTTTTTTACATATGCTCAAAGGTATTTTTACAAAACCAAGTTTCATTAGGAAGTGACATTGTCATGCACACTCCCCTTCAATGGCAACTCTGACACTCCAAGTTTTTCACTAAAGTGACAAAACTTTGTAGCACTCAGGGACTTTGTGAAGATGTCAACAACATGCTCTTCAGTCAACATGAACTTGAGATTTATCTGATCACTTTACACCTTCTCACTCTATGAGCTCTGATACCATGTTAAAATTTAAGGATTCTAATAAATATAGATTTAATCGACTTACAATCATAGTTTTCTTTACCAGTTTCTTCAAATCTATTAGGTTGAAACATGTAAAGTTTTTCTTTTAAATCACAATTCAAAAAAGTTTTTTTCTTATCCATTTGGTAGATTTATCACCTAAATTGAGCGGTGATTGCAAATAAGGCCCTAACAGTACTCATTTTAGCTACAGGAAATGTCTTAACATAATCAATACCAGGTTTTTGAGTGAAACCTCTAGTAACAAGTCTAGTTTTATGTTTGTTAATACTACCATCAACATTATATTTTACTTTTTATATCCACCTAGACCCTATAATACTTCATGACTCAGGTTCATACAAGGTAATTAATGCATGATACATATGATGACTTCTGGTCATTTTCCTAAGGTCAATAGGATTTGAACTTTCTAGCATAGATTGAGCTCAATTTAATTTTTTATCTAGGAAGATAAGAGTTTTAGAAAAATCTATAACATCAAAACATCATCATGACTATTTACTAAATTAGAATCAAAACCATCATTTAGAAGCATTTAATGAAGTAAATTCAAGAGAAGAAAACAACACATGTAAACTTTTCACTTGATTATACCTATACATTTCATATAAGTTTCGATAATTAACATATTAGGACATTTCATGCCATAGTTTTGAATTATTCAAACTTTGAGATATAAAACAAAATTCAGAAAAGAAATCATCAAAAATTTACAAAATATTTATTTGAATTCCTTCAGCTATTATACTCTTATTACTATCATTGATATACCAAGAATCCTTCATGCATGGATTCTAGTTGTGTCCATACCTCTTTCGGATGTTTGATATTACTAATGTGTAGAAGGTACTCATTATAGAATCATAGAAATAGCCTCCTGCATTCATTGTAAGAATGTATTCATGTTATCTACAGTTGCTTGATAATCGATGGGAGAAACCTCAGATCTAGAAACAATCTTCTAGAGTTTTTTTGCCATAAATTTTGTTTTGACCCAAATGTTGTAGTTAGTTTCATTCAGGATTTGGGTTTTCTCAAGACAAAAATAGTTAGATGCCATTATTTTCCTAAACTTGTAAAACACACCCTATTATAATATATAATATACCATAGAGTTAGATACATATTTATCGATAATAAAAACAACACTTTTAATAAAATCATATCTAAATTTTATAGATCTACAGAAACTATTTGATCATAACTAATTCGTTCATTACAATGCATACTAATTAACCTCCCATGATCAAAATAATAACTCACAATATAAAGGGCTCTGCATTATACCCCAGATCTATATAAATTTTTTTTTCAACCATATATAAGTGAAGAAGAGACCCCTAAGAATACATAACAACAAATTTTTGAAAAAATTAATGTAGACAAAAATATGGTCAGCTTAAATTTGACGTCTAAATGACTGTCATAATGGCTTATTTTTTGGTCTGTCGTGACGGTCATTTTACCGTCAATTTTAACACAGTTAAAGTTTCATAGAACCTATGAGCTTAAATTTGACGTCTAAATGACTATCATATTGTCTTATGTTTGGTCTACCATGACGGTAATTTGACCGTCAAATTTAATGAAGCCAAAAACTTGTGTATTTCCAGAATGTGAAATTCCAAAATTTCTTCTTCTGTATAATATTATGAAGGTTATATTTTAACACATTATAATAACCTATTATAATTTATAATGTAAAAATATATACACTTTTTAATTAAAAAATGTATATAATATATAAAATGAAAATAAAAAACAACATATAGTTCATAAAAATTATAAACTATAGTATATTATTTTTATATTAAAAAACACATAACCCTTATTAAAGGGGTTTTAAGGACATAAACCAGGTTAAAAGAATTTTACCAGGTGTAAGTAGATTTATGAGAGTATAGATTAACCTGTATATTTTATAGAGGGGATAAGTAATTTCACCCGACTAATGAAATAAATTGAAATCGCTATTTACATGAACCTTGTCTCCTCCCTTTATTTACTCTTAATTTTACCCTGCACACATTTAAAAGTATGGAAATATTGCAAAATATTTTATATAATTTTTGAAAGCTAAAAACATTAAAAAATTTATGTGGCTATAACTACCAATATTTTAATAAATATTTACCACACTCCACGTGGGCCACTAATAAACTAGCCCTTTTTTTAATTCTTCATTTATATTTGAGAGTTCCACATTTATACCTAAGATATTATCTCATTTTATTCTCCACTTCCACTCTTATATAAAAGAAAACCTTTAAATAAGTTTATTTATATAGTTTTTATAAACTATAAGATCTAAATGAATGGGGCCAACCCTTACATGGATAATATAAATGGTTAGGGACACATGTTAGGTTTTATTTAATGAGTATTAAGATTTAAAAAGTAATCCCTTCATGACCAAGCAATAAACACAAGTCGCCTTTCCAAAAAAAGTAAGCACTTAAATTTTTCAAAAATATATATAAACCAAATCTAATAAAATTTATATTTTAAGTGGTTTAAACTAACCATATATATAAAATATAGTTTAAACTTAGGTTTGTTTCTTTTTAAAAAAAACTATATATGCCTAGACTTATAAGTTAAATTTAAATATGATTTAAACTTAGGCTTAAAATATGGTCTGTTGACTCTTCCCTCAATCTCATGTAATTTTAATATGGTTAAAGACTTTTAATATATATTTTTTTCAAAACTATATAAATTTTAATATGATGTTTATATAAATTATTATATAAATCTTATTCTATATTATTATATAGGATATAGTTATAGATTAACTATAAACTATAGTTTTACAAATTGAATCCTTTTAGAGGGGACCAAATAACACAGGTATAAATTTACCTTCCGAAATATTTAACCTGCAAACATTTGAAATTATAGAAAATATGAAAATTATTTTATATAAAAATAAATCATTTCTTTTTCTATATGCGATTTTCACGCAGATAAATATTTGAAGCCCCTTTCATAGGTGCACATATCAATTTTCAAACAAACATTAATTCCATATAATTTACAAAATGTAAATGAAAGTAAGAATCATATCATATTACATTTCACCCCCCAAAAAAATTAGGGATTTAAAATTGAAAAACCCTAAATTTTTTACTGAGAGTTTAATTACACAAATGTAATGCCAAAATAAATTGGGAGAAAAAAGAAGGGGACAAATACTTTTAAATACCCTTTTGGGTTGGTTGAAAAAATCTGTATAAATTAAATAAATAAAATACACAACATTTGATCTTAATTTATTTAATTTACCTCACTCTGATACCATGTTAGAATTTGAAGATTCTAATAATATAGATTTAATCAAATTATATATTACATAATATTACAATAAATATGTAAATAAAGATTACATCATAACATAAGTAAATAAAGAAATACTTACAGGATATAAATAACATAAGTGACACATTATTTATATTGGAAAACTTCAATAGGGTAAAAACTACTTTGAAAATAACCTTTTACTTCTGAGAACTTATTTTACATCCAGTAAGATCACCTCCTCCTTTGAAACCCTATTTACCAAGGGTAAAACCAAATCACTTGATTTACACACCTTTGATATATTTCTCGAATATATCAAATAAGGACCTAAAGTCCTTTTAATATAATGTGATCAGGTATGTCTCCCGGCCCACCTTTTCAACCTAAAATGGTTGACACATGCACCTAGGTTTATAATATTTAATATTAGAAATATAATCATTTCATGATATTAAATATTTAACCTAAAGTATATACTTAGGTTAGCAAATTTAATAATAGAAATATAAATATTTCATATTATTAAATATTAACCTATATATTAGTGATGGATCCATATACATTAAGGTTTGACCAAACTACTTAATTATTATGTTCCAACAATGTCTAAATGGATCTATAAATCTTCAAATCATCGACACGTAGGAACTCTACAAAGTTGAATAAAAAAATCATTACTACACGCAAAAAACCCATAAAAATCTAGAAATAATTTTTTTCACATTTTTTACCACCACGACACTGATGTCTAAATTGATCTATAAATGTTCAAATAATCCACACAAGAAGTTTGCAAAGTCAAAGAAAAAACCCATTACCGTATGTAAAAAGCACAGAATTGGTTTTTTTTTCTAGATTTTCTACCACCCTTGGCACAGATATCTAAATGGATCTATAAATATTTAAATCCTCGACACAGAAAATCTGTAAAGCTGAAGAAAAAAACTCATTTATGAATGCAAAACACCCAGAAATAGTTTTTTTTTCATATTTTCTACAACCCCGACACAGATGTCTAAATGGATATGTAAATCTTCAAATCATCGACACACAGGAACTCTGCAAAGCCGAAGAAAAAAACCTATTAACAAATGCAACAAACCCAAAAAACCCACAAATATTTTTTAAATAGATTTTCTGTCACCCCGAAATGGATGTTTAAATGAATCTATTAATCTTGTAATCCTTGACACACAAAAACTCTTCAAATCCAGATAAAAAACCATTTCCAAACGTAAAAAACCCAGAAAAAATGAAAAATAGTTTTTTTTTTTTCAGATTTTCTGCCTTCCCAACACAAATGTCTAAATAGATATATAAATCTTCAAAGCCTCAACACACATGAACTCTGTAAAGATGATTGAAAAAACCCATTGTAAACTCAAAAATCTTAGAAAAACCTAGAAATGGTTTTTTTTTTCAGATTTTTTGCCACCTCGACACAGATGTGTAAATGGATATATAAATCTTTATTTCCTTGACACACAAGAACTCTATAAATTCGAAGAAAAAAATCATTATTGAACGTAAAAAACCTAGAAAAACCCAGAAATAGTTTTTTCGAATCCTTGACACACAAGAACTTTGCAAAGCCGAAGAAAAAACCCATTACCGAATGCAACAAACCCAAAAAACCTAGAAATGGTTTTTTTTTCCAGATTTTATACCTCCCTGGCACGGATGTATATTTGGATCTATAAATTTTCAAATCCTCACCACAGAGGAACTCTGTAATGAAGAAGAAGAAAAACTATTACTAAATGCAAAAAATCTAGAAAAACTTAGAAATGGTTTTTATCATTTTTTTGCCACCTCGACATGAATGTCTAAATGGATCTATACTATAAATCTTTAAATCCTCGACATGCAGGAACTTTGTAAAGCTGAAGGAAAAACCCATTAACGAACGCAAAATACATAGAAAAACTGAGAAATAGTTTATTTCATATTTTCTGCCACCCTGACACCGATATATAAACGGATCTATAAATCTTCAAATCCTCGACACATAGGAACTCTGTAAACCCGAAGAAAAAACCCATTAACAAATGTAAAAAACCTAGAAATGATTTTTTTTAGATTTTCCACCACCTCGGCACAAATTTCTAAATGGATCTATAAATGTTTAGATCCTCGACACATAGGAACTCTCCAAAGTCGAAGAAAAAAAACCATTACCGAAAGTAAAAAACCCAGAAAACCCATAAATGGTTTTTTTTCTTATTTTCTAACACCCCAAGATAGATGTTTAAATGGATTTATAAATCTTTAAATCCTTGACACACAGGAAATATTCAAAGCTGAAGAAAAAAACCATAACCTAACGCAAAAAACCTAGAAAAATTAAGAAATGTTTTTTTTCTTTAGATTTTCTACCACCTAGGCATGGATGTCTAAAAAAATATATAAATCTTCAAATCCTCAACACACAAGAACTCTACAAAACGAAAGAAAAAACCCATTACCTAATGCAAAAAACCCAAAAATGGTTTTTTTAGTTTTTTTGCCACTTTGGCACGGATGTCTAAATGGATATATAAATATTAAAATCCTAGACACACATGAACTCTGCAAAGTTGAAGAAAAAAACCATTACCGAACACAAAAACCCATAAAAATTCAAAAAAGGTTTCTTTTCATATTTTCTGCCACCTTGGCACAGATGTCTAAATGGATCTATAAATCATCAAATCCTTGACACACAGGAACTCTACAAAGCCGAAGAAAAAAACCATTACCGAACGTAAAAAACTAGAAAAACCTAAAAATAGTATTTTTTAGATTTTCTGCCACCCCAAGATGAATGTCTAAACGGATCTATCAATTTTCAAATCCTCGATACATGGGATCTCTGCAAAGCCTAAGAAAAAAAACCTAATACCGTATGAAAAAAAGTCAAAGAAAAAACTCATTACCGAATGTAAAAAACCCAAAAAACCCATGAGTGTGTTTTTTTCTTTAAATTTTCTTCCACCTTGGGACAAATGTCTAAATACATCTTTAAATCTTCAAATACTCACAACACATGAACTCTGCAAAGCTAGAAAAAAACAAATTATAGAATGCATAAAACCAAAAAAAACTCAGAAATGGTTTTTTTCAGATATTCTGCCACCCCATCACAGATGTCTAAATGGATCTATAAATCTTTAAATCCTTGACACATAGGAACTCTGTAAGTCGAAGAAAAAACTCATTACCAAACACAAAAAGCCCAGAAAAACCCAAAACTAGTTTTTTTCATATTTTCTGCCACTCCGACATGGATATAAATGGATCTATACATCTTTAAATCCTCGACACACAGGAACTCTGCAAAGCTGAAGAAAAAAACACATTACCAAACACAAAAAACCTAGAAATGGTTTTTTCATATTTTTTGCCACCTCGACATGGATGTCTATAAAGATCTATAAATCATAAAATAGTTGACACATAGGAACCCATTACTGAACGTAAAAAACTGACAAATGATTTTTTTCAGATTTTTTACCACCTTGACACGGATGTCTAAATGGATCTATAACTCTTCACATCCTTGACACAGAAGAACTCTACAAAGCCGAAGAAAAAAACCCATTACATAACACAAAAACCCAAAAATAATTTTTTTTCCATATTTTCAGCTTCCCTAGCACGGATGTCTAGATGGATCTATAAATATTCAAATCTTCAACACACAGAAACTCTACAAATTCGAATAAAAAACCCAATACCGAACGCTTAAAAGCCATAAAAATCTAGAAATAGTTTTTTCAAATTTTCTTCTACCCAACACTAATGTCTAAATGGATGTATAAATTTTCAAATCCTCAACACATAGGAACTCTACAAAGTTGAAGAAAAAACAAACCCACCATCAAATGTTAAAAGCCCAAAAATAAGTTTTTTTCAAATTTTCTACCACCATGGCACAAATGTATAAATGGATCTATAAATCTTACAATCCTCGATACACAGGAACTCTGCAAATCTGAAGAAAATAACCCATTACCGAACATAAAAAACATAGAAAAACTAGGAAACATTTTTATTAGTTTTTCTGCCACCCTGACACAAATGTATAAATGGATCTATATATCTTCAAATCTCTAACAAATAGGAACTCTGTAAAGCCGAAGAAAAAAACACATTACCAAACATAAAAAACCCAGAAAGAGTTTCTTTTCAAAATTTTAGCCACCCCAGCATGGATGTCTAAATGGATCTATAAATCTTCAAATCCTCGACACATAGAAAATATGAAAAGTTGAAGAAAAAAAACCCATTATCGAATGCAAAAAACCCATAAAAATAGAAAAACAATTTTTTTTATATTTTCTGCCACCCCGACATGGATGTCTAAATAAATCTATAAATCTTCAAATCCTCAACACACAAAAACTCTACAATGAATTAAAAAACCATTACCGAACTCAAAAAACCTAGAAATAGTTTTTGTTATCAGCGAATCATAACACCCCTATGTTTATACAAGCGCATATACTTGAACACACGGTGTGATTGGATAACATGGGTACTATCTCCAAGTTATGGGACTTGCTACTTGAGATAGACCTCCAGAGAAAGTTGGTTCTTACTCCTAAACTACCTGCCACAATCTACTCTAATGCAGGGGAAACTAAATATTCTAATCTAAATTTCTAAGAGACCAGGGAGAGAGAATGCATAAAATGAAATCCTACACTAAAGCGGTGATACACTAGAAAAGGAGGGTGTGAGATTAGTCTTCAAATGCGTGAAATACAGAAGCAAAGTGCACACTAGAAGAGGTGATGACAGTTCTCCATAATCTAGCAAAACACATTCACAACAATATTTCAAACATACACAATGATAATAGATCCCTGCATGAACATAATAATAGACACAATATTCTTGTAATCAAGGTTGAAGGGGCAAGAAGAATGTAAGAAAATACAGCAGGGGAAGATATATCCACAAACTTATATTTTATTGCTTCATGATATACACAGTTCAATCTATTACAAGATAAGGACCTGGATCACCATGCAAGGAGTCCACAACAAGGGCCTGTAACACATCAACTTCACAAAACAATTTTGGCAGAGCTCTACTACAAAAAAAACTACCTCCCTTTACAATGATCCCAACACTCCAATTTATAGAAAAATGAGAAGAGAGGGAGAAGGGAAAATGGAAATCCTGAAATCTGTCCTTCAAACACTTGTAAGAGGCATTAAATGGAGTAAAATGATTGTATATTACTTGTAAAAGGCTCCCCATACTGTCCCAGGTGCTGTAGTAGAGAAAGAATGATGACCATGCCTCTTAATTACACTCCTAACCACCAAATAAAACACTGTTATGAACTTAGCCACGTTTTCTAAAAAATCTCAATCAATCTCTCATCAAATCTAGAATTTCTTGATTACTATGCATCGGGATTGAAGCCATGATTCCAACGGTATCAATTTTGTGCAATTTCATTGAGAAATGTAAAATTTATGGCCTTCTGAGTATGGGCAGTTGTTTTGGGTCTGGCAGGTATTTTCTGTCATTTGACGAGAATGAGCATTAACTGACTGGAGCTGAATATGTTTCTTTTAATTAAATATATCTACCCTCATTAAAAATAAGAAATATAGTTTTTGTGGAGTAGAGGACGTCATGCGCGTTCCAGAAAGTCTAATTTTGTGAAAATCGGAGCTCGGAGTCAAAAGTTATGGCCATTTGAAGTTTCACGGGTCAAACGTTGACTTTTCTTCTTTGCCTTCGGCTATTTCAGCTTTTCGCGTCCCGTGCATACTTTTTTCCCGGTTGTCCCGCGGACTACATGGGACACATTCTCCTACATCGGCCAATTCAAGCTTCCTTGTCCCTTTTGTGGCCTTTTCACCTTTTCGCGTCCCGCGCATACCTTTGTTCCGGCTGTCCCAGATGAAAATTTCTGAACTGCCTGAAATGGACTGTCTTTCAGCAAATCGGCCGATCCACGTCCCGCGTGTACTTTTGGTCTGAATGTCCCAAACCGTGTGAAAAAAAAACTTGACGATTTTTCCCACTTTCGGCCATTTCGGCTTTTCGCGTCCCGACGTCCCAACTGTCCCGCAACGTACGACCCAAGCTTGGTACGACCCGCATTTTGGCCCCAAGCTTGGTACGATCCGCACCCTTCAGACCCAAAATGCTTTAAAACAATCATGCAACCTTATTTTTTACATTTTTTCCATTTTTTCTAACTCGTTGGGATTTCTTCTTGGATGGGAGAGTTAGAGAAAAGCCGAGGGGGCCCCAAAAACATGATTTCAGGCCTTGAACCAATCTACTTGCTCAGAACTGAAGAATTTGATGCATGTTATCAAAATTACCTTTAGGGGTGAATTTTGGATAATAGTTTTTTTAGATTTTCTACCACACTGTTACGGATGTCTAAATGGATCAATAAATCTTTAAATCTTAAAAAAATAGAAATTCTGCAAAGTTGAAGAAAAAACCCATTACCAAACATAAAAAACCTAGAAAAAACCCAAAAATAGTTTTTTTAAAGATTTTTAACCACCCAAACAAGGATGTCTAAATGGATATATAAATCTTCAAATCCTCGACACACATGAAGTCTTCAAAGCCCAAGAAAAAAACCATTACCGAATGCAAAAAACCTAGAAATAGTTATTTTTCAAATTTTTTGCAACCCCGACATTGATGTTTAAATTGATCTATAAATATTCAAATCCTCGACACACAAGAACTCTACAAAGCCGAAGAAAAAACTATTACCGAATGCAAAAAAATGAATTAAACCCCAAAAATGGTTTTTATTAGATTTTCTTTCAACCCCAAACGAATGTCTAAATAGATCTATAAATATTATAATCCTTGACATACAAGAACTTTACAAAGCCGAAGAAATAAACCCATTACTGAACGCAAAAACCCCATAAAATCCCTGAACTAGTTTTTTTATGATTTTCTATCACCCCGACATGGATGTCTAAATGGATCTATAAATCTTCAAATCCTTGACACACAAGAAATCTATAAAGCTGAAGAAAAAAACTCATTGCCGAACAAAAAAACCAAGAAATGGTTTTTTTTCAGATTTTTTGTCACCCTGACACAGATGTGCAAATGGATCTGTAAATCTTCAAATCCTCGACACACAGGAATTCTGCAAAAGCCCAGAAAAACTCATAATTTTTTTTTTCAGATTTTCTTCCACCCCTGTATGGATGTCTAAATGGATCTTTAAATCTTCAAATCCTCGACACACATGAACTCTGCAAAGTAGAAGAAAAAAACCCATTAACTAACACAAAAAACCATGAAAAACCTTGAATTGGTTTTTGTTTTTAGATTTTTGCTCCACCCCGACACAGATGTCTAAATAGATGTATAAATCTTCAAATCTTCGACACCGAGAAACTCTACAAAGCTGAAGAAAAAAACCCAATACCGAACGTAAAAAACCCAAAAAAAACTTTGAAATAGTTTTTTAGATTTTCTGCCACCCTAACACGCACGTCTAAAATGATCTATAAATCTTCAAATCCTCAACACAGGAACTCTGCAAAGCTGAAGAAAAAAATCCATTACCAAACACAAAAAAAAAGATGTCTAAGTGAATCTATAAATATTCAAATCGTTAACACACACGAATTCTGCAAAGTTGAACAAGAAACACATTACAGAACGTAAAAAACCCAGAAAAACATATAAATAGATTTTTTTCATATTGTCTGTCACACTGACACATATGGCTAAATGGATCTATAAATCTTCAAAATTTCGATCCACAACAAATCTGTAAAATTGAAGAAAAAAACTCATTACCGATTGCAAAAAACCCAGAAAAATCCACAAATGGTTTTTTTTTTCCAGATTTTCTACCACCCCGGCACATATGTCTAAGTGGATCTATAAATCTTCAAATCCTCGAATCATAGGAAATCTGAAAAGTTGAAGAAAAAACCCATTACCGAATGTAAAAACTAAGAAATAGTTTTTTTCATATTTTTTTCCACCTAGACACAGATGTCTAAATGGATCTAAAATTTTCAAATCCTTGACACATAGAAACTCTGCAAAACCAAAGAAAAAAAACTCATTACCGAAAAAAAAAACCCAGGAAAACCTAGAAATGGTTTTATTTTCAGATTTTAAACCACCCCAACACAGATGTCTAAATGAATCTATGAATGTTCAAATCCTCAACACACAAGAACTCTACAAAGCCAAATAAAATACCAATTACTGAATGCCAAAAAATGAGAAAAAACCCATAACCGAGTTTGCAAAAAACCTAGAAAAATCTAGAAATCATTTTTTTTCAGATTTTCTGCCACCTAGGTACGGGTGTCTAAATGGATCTATAAATTTTAAAATCCTTAACACACAGGAACTCTGTAAAACTAAAATAAAAAAACCCATTACTCAATGCAAAAAACCCAAAATTTGTATTTTATTATTTTTTTGCCACCTCAAAATTGATGTCTAAATGGATTTATAAATCTTCAAATCCTCAACAGATAGGAACTCTGCAAAGACGAAGAAAATATCCCAATACCGAATGCAAAAACCTAGAAATGATTTTTTTTTCAAATTTTCTGCCACCTTGGCACGAATGTCTAAATGGATCTATAAATCTTCAAATCCTCAACACACAAGAACTCTGCAAAGCTGAAGAAAAAACCCATTACCAAACACCAAAATCACAATAAAACCCAAATATGGTTTTTTTCAAATTTTCTACCAATCCCAACACAGATGTCTAAATGGATCTATAAATCTTCAAATCCTTGACACACAGAAACTCTGCAAAGCCAAAGAAAAAAACACATTACCAAATGCAAAAAAATCAAAAACCCCAGAAATGATTTTTTCAAAATTTTCTAACTCCCCAAAACGGATGTCTAAATGGATCTATAAATATTCAAATTCTTGAC
This sequence comes from Taxus chinensis, assembly GCA_019776745.2. NCBI lineage: Eukaryota > Viridiplantae > Streptophyta > Pinopsida > Cupressales > Taxaceae > Taxus > Taxus chinensis. The sequence goes on from CM034148.1 coordinate 467,409,052, forward strand.
ACTCAGAAACTCTACAAATCTAGATAAAAAAACCATTACTGAATGCGAAAAACCCAGAAAAACCTAGAAATGGTTTTCTTTAAGATTTTCTACAACCCTGACACAGATGTTTAAATAGATCTATAAATCTTGAAATCCTCGATACATAGGAAATCTACAAAGTTGAAGAAAAAAGACCATTACTGAATGCCAAAAACCTAGAAAAATGAAGAAATGGTTTTTTCATAATTTTATGCCACCCCGGCAACGCACAAGTGTCTAAATGGATCTATATATCTTCAAATCCTCGACACACAGTAACTTATTAAAGGCAAAGAAAAAAACCCAATACCGAACGCAAAAAACCTAGAGAAACTCAGAAATGGTTTTTTTAAAAGATTTTCTGCCACCCCGGTATGGATGTCTAAATGGATCTATAAATCTTCAAATCCTTGACACACAGGAACTCTACAAAGCCAAAGGAAAAAACAAATTAGGAAAATGCAAAAAACCTAGAAAAATATAGAAATGGTTTTTTTAAGATTTTCTGCCACCCTGACACAAATGTCTAAATGGATTTCTAAATCTACGAATCCTCAAACAATACAAACTCCTAAAATATGAAGAAAAAAATCCATTACCGAACACAAAAAACCCATATAAACCCTGAAATGTTTTTTTATATTTGAGGCCACCTAGGTATGGATTTCTAAATGGATCTATAAATGTTCAAATCCTTGAAACATAGGAAATCAGCAAAGGTGAAGAGAAAAACACATTACCGAACGTAAAAAACCCATAAATGGTTTTTTTTCATATTTTCTACCACCTAGGCATGGATATCTAAATGGATCTATAAATTTTCAAATCGTCGACACAAAGGAACTCTGCAAAGCCAAAGAAAAAACCCTTTACCGAAAGTAAAAAACTCAGAAAAACCGATAAATGTTTTTTTTTTCATATTTTTTGTCGTTCTGGAACAAATGTTTAAATTGATCTATAAATCTGTAAATCCTTGACACACATAAACTCTACAAAACTGAATAAAAAAATCCATTATTAAACATAAAAAACCTGAAAATAATTTTTTTATAGATTTTATACCACCCCGTCATGGATATATAAATGGATCTATAATTATTCAAATCCTCAACACACAAAAACTCTGCAGATCCGAAGAAAAAATCCCATTACTGAAAGTAAAAAATCCTTAAAACTTAGAAATGTTTTTTCCTTTAGTTTTTCTACCACCTTGGCGAAGATGTCTAAATAAATCTATAAATCTTGAAATCTGTGACACATAGGAATTTTGCAAAGCTTAAGAAAAAAATCCATTACCAAATGCAAATAACCCAGAAATAGGTTTTTTTAGGTTTTTTACCACCCTGACACAGATGTCTAAATAGATCTATAAATCTTCAAATCCTTGACTCAAAGGAACTCTGCAAATCCAACAAAAACCCCATTAGTGAATGCATAAAACCCACAAAAACCCATAAATTATTTGTTTCATATTTTCTTCCACCACAACACAGATGTCTAAATGGACATATAAATCTTCAAATCCTCAACACAGAAGAACTTTGTAAATCCGAAGAAAAAAACCCATTACCGAACGTAAAAACCTTTAAAAACCCAGAAACATTTTTTTCCATATTTTTTGCCACCTCGACAAGGATGTCTAAATGGATCTATAAATCTTCAAATCCTCAACACACATGAACTCTTCAAAACTGAAAAAAAAAAAAAAAACCATTACTGAACGTAAAAAACCCAGAAAAACCTAGAAATGGTTTTTTTCAAATTTTCTGCCACTCCAACATAGATGTTTAAATGTATTTATAAATGTTCAAATCCTTGACACATATGAACTCTTCAAAGCTGAAGATTAAAAACCTATTACTGAACACAGAAAAAAAACCCAGAAAAACACATAAATGGGTTGTTTTAGATTTTCCACCACCCCGACACAGATTGTCTAAATGGATCTATAAATCTTCAAATTCTTGACACACAAGAACTCTATAAATATGAAGTAAAAAAACCCATTACCAAACAAGAAAACCTAAAAAAAATTAGAAATAGTTTTTTTAGATTTGTTGCCACCTCGGCACCCATGTCTAAATGGATCTATAAATCTTCAAATCCTTGACACATAGGAACTATACAAAGCCAAAGAAAAAAACCATTAACAAACCAAAAAACCTAGAAAAAAATAGAAATGGTTTTTTTCAGGTTTTTAGCCACCCTGGTACAGATGTCTAAATGGATCTTTAAATCTTCAAATCCTCGACACACAGGAACTTTGTAAAGCTGAACGAAAAAACTCATTACCGCATGTAAAAAACCCAGGAAAAATCAGAAATGGTTTTTTTCATATTTTCTGTCACCCCGACACGGATGTCTGAATAGATCTATAAATCTTCAAATCCTTGACACACAAGAAGTCCTAGAAGCCGAAGAAAAAACCCATTACTGAATGCAAAAAACCCAAAAATGTATTTTTTTTCAGATTTTCTGCCACCCAGCACCAATGTCTAAATGGATCTATAAATTCTTCAAATCCTGCAAAGTTGAAAAAACACAATACCGAACTTAAAACTACAAAGTTTTTTTTCAGAAGAAAAAAACAACCATTACTGAAGCCGAATAAAAAAAATCCATTACCATAAAAAACCTAGAAATGTTTTTTTTCAGTTTTTTTTTTCAATTTGATTTTCTGCCACGCCAACACGGATGTCTAAATGGATCTATAAATCTTTAAATCCTAGACACAAAGGAACTATGTAAAGCCAAACAACAAAACCCATTACTGAATGTAAAAAACCTAGAAAAAAAATGCAAAAATGATTTTGTTCAGATTGTTTGCCACTGTGGCATGGATGTGTAAATGGACATATAAATCTTCAAATCCTCAACACATAGGAACTCTGCAAATTGAAGAAAAAACCCATTATCGAACGAAAAAACCTTTAAAAACCCAAAAACGATTTTTTTTCATATTTTCTACCACTCTAGCACATATGTCTAAATGGATCTATAAATATTCAAATCCTTGACACATATGAACTCTACAAAGCTGAAGAAAAAACCCATTACTGAACACAAAAAACCCATAAAAATTCAGAATTAGTATTTTTTTTTTCAGATTTCCTGTTACCCGACACAGATGTCTAAATGGATCTATAAATTTTCAAATCCTTGATACACAAGAACTATACAATGTTAAAAAAAAAACCCATTAACGAATGCAAAAAACCTTGAAAAGCTCAAAAATTATTTTTTCTGATTTTCTACCATCCCAACATAGATGTCTAAATGGGTCTATAAATATTCAAATCCTCAACACACAGGAACTCTATAAAGCCGAAGGAAAAAACCCATTATTGAACGCAAATAAACCTGAAAAACTCATAAATAGATTTTTGTTTTAGATTTTCTGTCATCCTGGCAAGGATGTCTAATTGGATCTGTAAATATTTAAATCCTCAACACATAGGAACTCTGCAAATCCGAAGAAAAAATCCCATTACCGAATGCTAAAAATATTGAAAAACCTAGAAATGATTTTTTTCTTAAGATTTTCTACCACCCGTGACACAGATTTTTTTTCCAAATCCGTGACACAGAGGAACTCTGCAAAGACGAAGAAAAAAACCCATTATCAAATGTAAAAACCTTTGAAAACATAGATACAATTTTTTTAGAATTTTTGCCACTCTGGCATGGATGTCTAAATGGATCTATAAATCTTCAAATCCTTGACACACAAGAACTTTGCAAAGATTAAGAAAGAAAATCATTACCGAATGCAAGAAACCCATAAAAATCTAGAAATAGTTTTTTTTTTCATATTTTCTGTTACCCCGACATGGATGTTTAAATGGATCTATAAATTTTCAAATCCTCGACACATAGGAACTTTACAAAGCTAAACAAAAAAACCCATTACCGATTGCAAAAAACCTAGAATAACTCATAAATTGTTTTTTCTGATTTTCTACGATCCTGACATAGATGTCTAAACAGATCTATAAATCTTCAAATCTTTGACACATAGGAACTCTACAAATTCGAAGAAAAAACCCATTATCGAACACAAATAACCCCGAAAAATTAATAAATTATTATTTTTAGATTTTTTGTCATCTCGACACAAATGTCTAAATGGATATATAAATCTTCAAATCCTTGACACACAGAAAATCTGTAAAGTCAAAGGAAAAAACCCATTACTGTATACAAAAAACACAGAAATAGTTTTTTTTCTAGATTTTCTACCAACCTGACACAAATGTCTAAATGGATCTATAAATCTTCAAATCCTTGACACACAGGAACTCTATAAAAAATGATTACCAAAAGTAAAAAACCTAAAAATGATTCTTTTTTAGATTTTCTACAACTCCGACATGGATGTCTAAATGGATCTATAAATCTTCAAATCCTCAACACACAGGAACTCTGCAAAGCCAAAGACAAAAAACACATTACCAGAAACAAAAAACCCAGGAAAACCGAGAAATAGTTTTTTTGAGATTTTATACTACCCTAACATTGATGTCTAAATGGATCTATAAATCTTCAAATCCTTCACACACAGGAACTCTATAAAGATGAAGAAAAAAACCCATTACCGAATGTAAAAAACCTAAAAATGGTTTTTTTAAGATTTTTTGTCACCCTAGTAGGAATGTCTAAATGGATCTATAAAATTTCAATTCCTTGACACACAAAACTCTGTCAAGCTGAAGAAAAAACCAATTACCGAATGCAAAAAACATAGAAATGGTTTTTTTTTCAAATTTTCTGTGACCCCAACATGAATGTCTAAATGGATCTATAAATATTCAATTCCTTGACACACAAGAATCTATAAAGCAAACAAAAATAACCATTACCGATTAAAAAATACCTAAATAAAACAAAAAATGGTTTTTTCAGAATTTATTCCACCATGGCATGGATGTCTTAATGGATCGATAAATCTTCAAATCTTCGACACACAGGAACACTGCAAAGCCGAAGAAAAAAATATATTACCAAACGCAAAAAATGTAGTAAAACCTAGAAATGGTTTGTTTTTGATTTTATGCCAACATGGCATATATGTCTAAATGGATCTATAAATCCTCAAATCCTTGACACACGAGAACTCTACAAAGCCGAATAAAAAGTCCCATTACCAAATGTGAAAAACCTAGAAATGGTTTTTTTTAGATTTTCTGAGACCCTGACATGAATGTCTAAATGGATCTATAAATCTTCAAATCCTCAACACATAGGAACTCTGTAAAGCCGAAGAAAAAAAACCTTAATAAACGTAAAAAACAAAGAAATTGATGCTTTCATATTTTCTGTCACCCCAACACGGATGTCTAAATGGATCTATAAATCTTCAAATCCTCAACACACAAAACTCTGTAAAGCCGAAGAAAAAAACCCATTACCGAACACAAAAAACCTAGAAAAACCAAGAAATGTTTTTTTTCATATTTTCTACCACACTTGCACGGATGTCTAAATGGATCTATAAATCTTCAAATCCTCAACACACAGGAACTCTGCAAAGCTGAAGAAAAAAACCCATTACCGAATGCCAAAAACCTATAAAAATTGAGAAATGGTTTTTTCATATTTTTTTCAACCTCAGCACAGATGTTTAAATGGATCTATAAATATTCAAATCCTCGACACACAGGAACTTTGCAAAGCCGAAGAAAAAATACATTACCGAATGTAAAAAAATGAGAAATATTTTTTTAGGATTTTTCAGCCACCCCGGCATGGATGTCTAAATGGATTTATAAATCTTCAAATTTTTGACATACAAGAACTCTACAAAGTCGAAGAAAAAACCCATTATAGAAAGTAAAAAACCTAGAAAAAATAAGGTTTTTTTCAGATTTTACTACCACCCCGGCACAGGATGTCTAAATGGATCTATAAATCTTCAAATCCTAGAACACATAGAACTCTCCAAAGCCGAAAGAAAAAACCCATTACTGAACCCAAAAAAAAAAAACCAAAGAAATGGTTTTTTCATATTTTCTGCCACCCCAGCACATATGTCTAAATGGATCTATAAATCTTCAAATCCTCGACACACAGGAACTTCTGCAAATCCGAAGAAAAAAACCCCTAACCGAACGCAAAAAACCCAGCAAAATAAAGAAATAGTTTTTTCAAAAATTTTACCACCCCAACATGAATGTTTAAATGGATCTATATATCTTCAAATCCTCGACATGCATGAACTTTCCAAAGCTGAAGAAAAAAATCATCACCGAATGCAAAAAAAAACCCAGATCAACCATTAAATGGTTTTTTTTCAGATTTTTTGCCACTTGACACAAACGTCTAAATGGATATATAAATATTTAAATCCTCAACATACAGGAAATCTGCAAGACCGAAGAAAAAACCCATTTCTGAATCTAAAAAAGTGTCTAAAAATCGAGAGAAATTTTCAAATTTTTTACCACACACGCAAGAACTCTCCAACGCAAAAGAAAAAAACCCATTACCAAACGTAAAAAACCCAGAAATGGTTTTTTTTTAGATTTTCTACCACCCCGACACGGATGTCTAAATGGATCTATAAATCTTCAAATCCTTGACACATAGGAACTCTACAAAGCCAAAGAAAAAACCTTATTACTGAACGCAAAACACCCAGGAATATTTTTTTTCATATTTTCTACCACTTTGGCATAAATGTCTAAATGGATAAATAAATCTTCAAATCCTCGACACAAAGGAACTCTACAACACTGAAGAAAAAAACCCATTACCGAAAGTAAAAAATCTAGAAAAACCTAGAAATGGTTTTTTCAGATTTTCTGCCACCCTAACAACAGATGTCTAAATGGATCTATAAATCTTCAAATCCTCGACACACAGGAATTCTGTAAAGCCAAAGAAAAAAACCCATTACCGAATGCAAAAAAATCCAGAAAAATTGAAATTTTTTTTCACATTTTCTGCCACCCGACACGTATGTCTAAATGGATCTATAAATCTTCAAATCCTTGACACACAAGAACTCTGTAAAGCCGAAGAAAAAAACCATTACCGAACGCAAAAAACTCAGAAAAAAAATGGTTTTTTTTCAGATTTTCTGCCACCTTGACACAGATGTCTAAATGGATCTATAAATCTTCAAATCCTTGACACACAGGAACTCTGCAAAGCTGAAGAAAAAAACCATTATCGAACTCAAAAAACTTTTTTGTTGAGAAAAAACTGCACCGAAATATTTTTATTATAAATTTTTTCTGCCACCCTGACAAGAATCTGCCACCCTAGAATAGATATGTAAAACTTTAAATCTTTGACACAAAGGACTGTGTAAAGATGAAGAAAAAAAACCCATAACTGAACACAAAAAAACTAGAAAAATCGAGAAATATTTTTTTTCATATTTTCTGCCACCTAAGCATGAATGTCTAAATGGATCTATAAATCTTCAAATCCTCAGCACATAGGAACTCTACAAAACTGAAGAAGAAATTCATTACCGAATGTAAAAAAATAGAAAAACCTAGAAATGGGTTTTTTTTTCAGATTTTCTGCTACCGTGTCATGGATGTCTAAATAGATCTATAAATCATCAAATCCTTGACACACAGGAACTCTACAAAGCCGAAGAAAAAAACCCATTACCGAACGTAAAAAAAGAAGAAAAACCAAAAAATGATTTTTTTCATATTTTCTGCCACCCCGACACGGATGTCTAAATGGATCTATAAATCTTCAAATCCTAGACACACAGGATCTGTACAAAGCTGAAGAAAAAAACTCATTACCGAACGCAAAAAATGTAGAAATGATTTTTTTTATATTTTCTGCCACCCTAACACGGATGTCTAAATGGATCTATAAATCTTCAAATCCTCGACACACAGGATCTTTGCAAAGCTGAAGAAAAAACCCATTTAGAAAAACCTAGTAAAAAACCTAGAAAAAATCATAAATGGTTTTTTTTCAGATTTTCTTCCACCCCGGTAAGGATGTCTAAATGGATCTATAAATCTTCAAATCCTCAACACATAAGAACTCTACAAAGCTGAAGAAAAAAACCCATTACCGAATAATAAAAACCAGAAATGGTTTTTAAAGAAAAACTCCCCAGCACAGATGTCTAAATGGATCTATAAATCTTCAAATCCTCGACAAACAGGAACTCTTGCAAAGCCAAAGAAAAAACCCATTAAACGTAAAAAATGCAAAAAACCCAGAAATGGTTTTTTTTTTCAGATTTTCTGCCTCCCTCGACATGGATGTCTAAATGGATTTATAAATCTTCAAATCCTTGACACACAAGAACTCTGCAAAGCTGAAGAAAAATACATTACCGAACGTAAAAAACCCAGAAAAACCTAGAAATGGTTGTTTTAAAATTTTCTGCCACCTCGGAAGGGATGTCTAAATGGATTTATAAATCTTCAAATCTTCGACACACATGAACTCTGCAAAGCTGAAAAAAAAAACCATTACCAAACACAAAAAACTGAGAATAACCTAAAAATGGTTTTTTTCTTATATTCTGCCACCCCACCATGGATCTTTAAATGGATTTATAAATCTTCAAATCCTCAACACAAAGGAACTCTAAAAGGTTGAAGAAAAAAACCCATTACCGAACACAAACAACCCAAAAAAACTCAAAAAGATTTTTTCATATTTTTTGCCACCCCAACACAGATGTATAAATATTCAAATCCTTTACACATGTGAAATCTCTAAAGCTGAAAATAAAAACCCATTACCGAACGCAAAAAACCTAAATAAACCCATAAATGTTCGACACAATTTTTTTCAAATTTTCTACCACTAAGCAAAGATGTCTAAAACTCTAGAAATTTCCAAGGCCGAAGAAAAAACCCATTACCGAACACAAAAAACCTAGAAATGGTTTTTTTTTCATATTTTCTGCCACCTTGACACGAATGTCTAAATGGATCTATAAATCTTCAAATCCTTAACACACAGGAACTCTGCAAAGCCGAAGAAAAAAACCCATTACCAAATGCAAAAAACCTAGAAAAAACCCAAAAATTTTTTTTTAGATTTTATACCACCCTAACATGATATGTCTAAATGGATCTATAAATATTCAAATCCTCGACACAAGTTTAACTCTATAAAGCCGAAGAAAAAACCCCTTACTGAACGTAAAAAACCCAGAAAAATGAAATGATTTTTTTTCATATTTTCTGCCACCTTGGACACGAATGTCTAAATGGATCTATAAATCTTCAAATCCTCGACACAAAGGAACTCTATAAATCCAAAGGAAAAAAATCATTATCGAATGCAAAAAACCAGTAGTAAAAACTAAAAAACCACAAATGGTTTTTTAAAGATTTTTCTGCCACTAAAACTCGGTACGGATGTCTAAATGGATCTATAAATCTTCAAATCCTCTGACACACAGAGGAACTCTGCAAAGCCAAAGATAAAAAACCATTTACTGAACGCAAAAAACCTAGAAATTTGATATTTTTTTTCAGATTTTTCTACCTCCCTCGCACATGATGTTAAAGTGGATTTATAAATTTTCAAATCCTAACAATTAGGAACTCTACCCCATGATATTTTCACAGATGTTTAGCACGAATGTTAATTGATCCTGAAGAAAAAAAATCCATTAATTGGATCATAAGATAATTTTAAAATCCTCAACACATAGGAACTACAAAACCGTAGAAAAAAAAAGCTGAAGAAAAAAAACCTGATGTCTAATTACTAAACACAAAAAAATACCTAGAAATGGTTTTTTTCAAAAATACATGATTGAATCCAAATTCTGACACAGATGTCTAAATGAGAAAAAAACCCATCTATAAATCTTCAAATCCTCGACACATGAAATGTCTAAACAAAGTCTTCAAATCCTTGAACAAACCATTACCGAAGCTGAAAAAAAAATCCCATTATCGAATGGGTAGAAAAAAAAACTAGGAAATGTTTTTTTTCAGATATTTTTACCACTCCTGACATGGATGTCTAAATGGATTTATAAATCTTCAAATCCTCGACACACAAAAACTCTACAAAGCCAAAGAAAAACACCCATTACCGAATGCAAGAAACCTAGAAAAATCCAGAAATAGTTTTTTTTTTCCAGATTTTATGCTACCTCGACACAGCTGTCTAAATGGATCTATAAATTTTCAAATCCTCGACACAATAGAACTCTGCAAAGCAAAGAAAAAACCCATTACCGAACGTAAAATACAAAAAACCCAGAAATGGTTTTTTTTCATAATATTTTCTGTCATCCCGACATAGATGTCTAAATGGATCTATAAATATTCAAATCCTTGACACATAGAAAATCTGCAAATCCAAAGGAAAAAACCCATTACCGAACGCAAATAATCCAAGAAAAACTCATTTAAATAGATTTTTTTTAGATTTTCTGCCATCCCTGACATAGATATCTAAATAGATCTATAAATCTTCAAATCCTTGACACACAAGAACTCTGCAAAGTTGAAGAAAAAACCCATTACTAAATGTAAAAAACCCAAAAAAATCTAGAAATGGTTTTTTCAGATTTTCTGCAATCCCGACACAGATGTCTAAATGGATCGATAAATCTTCAAATCCTTAACACACAAGAACTCTGGAAAGCTGAAGAAAAAAACATTACCGAACAATAAAAACCCAGAAAAATGGAAATGGTTTTTTTTCAGGATTTTCTTGCCACCCTTAGGTACAATGGATGTCTAAATGGACCTATAAATCTTCAAATCCTTGACACACAAGAATTCTGCAAAGCTGAAGGAAAAAAACTCATTACCAAACATAAAAAACCCTAGAAATGGTTTTTTTCAATTTTCTACCTCCCCGACACGGATATCTAAATGGATCTATAAATATTCAAATCCTCAACACACATGAACTCTGCAAAGACCGAAAAAAAAACTAATTACCGAACGTAAAAAATCCTCCATAAATGGTTTTTTCAAGATTTTTTGCCACCACGCGATACAGATGTCTAAATGGATCTATAAATGTTAAAATCCTCAACAAACAGGAACTCTGCAAATCCAAAGAAAAAACTCATTACGAAACATAAAAAACCCATAAATGGTTTTTTTTTAGATTTTCTACCACTCTGGAAATGGATGTCTAAATGGATCTATAAATCTTCAAATCCTTGACACACACGAAATCTGAAAAAGTAGAAGAAAAAAAATCTCATTACTGAATCGCAAAAAACCCAGAAAAACCCCAGTTTTTTTTTGGATTTTTTGCCTCCCCGAAATGAATGTCTAAATGGATCTATAAATATTCAAATCTTCGACACATAGGAAATCTTCAAAGTAGAAGAAAAAAACTCATTACCAAATCTTGCAAAAAACCACTGAAAATTTTTTTTCAGATTTTCTGACTCCTGACACAGATGTCTAAATGGATCTATAAATTTTCAAATCCTCGACACACATGAACTCTATAAAACAAAATGAAAAAATTGTCATTATCAAATGTAAAAATCCCAAAAAAACCTAGAAATGGTTTTTTTTTCAGATTTTCTTCCAACCTGACATGGATGTCTAAATGGATCTATAAATCTTCAAATCCTCAACAGGACACCCGAAGAAAAATTCCAAAATTACCGAATGAAAACTCTACAAACACATTGGCCGAAACTTTAAAAAATGGATCTATAAATTTTCATCTCAAAACATATGAACTCTGCAAAATGAATAAAAAAACATTAAGAAATCAAGCCATTTTTTTAGATTTTCTGCCACCACTTAGACATGGATGTCTAAATGGATCTATAAATCTTCAAATCCTCGGCACACAAGAACTCTTGCAAAGACTTGAAGAAAAAAACCTATGTACCCATATAGGAGGAGAGAACCAAACATGTAAAAAACCCAGAAAATCTCACTAAATGGTTTCATTTTTCAAATTTTCTACCATCGTGGCAAGGATGTCTAAATGGATCTATAAATCTTCAAATCCTTGACACACAAGAACTCTGCAAAGCCTGAAGAAAAAAAACCCATTACTGAATGTAAAAACCTAAGAAAAAAGAAATGGTTTTTTTTTCAAATTTTCTACCACCCTGGACGTGGATGTCTAAATGGATCTTAAAATTTTCAAATCCTCAACACACAAGAACTCTATAAAGCCAAAGAAAAAAAACCATTACCAAAATGTAAAAAACCTAGAAATATTTTTTTTAACAGATTTTCTGCCACACCACCACGGATGTCTAAATGGATCTATAAATCTTCAAATCCTTGACACAAGAACTCTTGCAAAGTAGAAGAAAAAACCCATTACCGAAACAAAAAACCTAGAAAAACCAGAAATAGTTTTTTTCAGATTTTCTGCCACCCCGGCACAGATGTTCTAAATGGATTATAAATCTTCAAATCCTCGACACACAGGAACTCTGTAAAGCTGAAGAAAAAAAAACCCATTACCAAACGTAAAAAACCCAGAAATATTTTTTTTCATATTTTCTGCCACCCCAACAGATGTCTAAATGGATATATAAATCTTCAAATCCTCGACACATAGGAAACTCTACAAAGATGAATAAAAAAACCCATTACCGAATGCAAAAACCGAGAAATAGTTTTTTTTTTTCAGATTTTCTGCCACCACGACACAAATGTCTAAATGGATCTATAAATCTTCAAATCCTCGACACATAGGAACTCTACAAAGCCGAAGAGAAAAACCTATTACCGAACACAAAAAAACCTAGAAAAATCTAGAAATAGTTTTTTTTTTTAAAATTTTCTGCCACCCCAACATGGATGTCTAAATAGATCTATAAATATTCAAATCCTCGACATACAGGAACTCTACAAAGTTGAAGAAAAAAACCCATTACTGAATGCAAAAAAAAAAAAACCTAGTAAAAGTTTTTATTCAAATTTTCTGCCACCCCACATAATGTCTAAATGGATCTATAAATCTTCAAATCCTCGACACACAAGAACTCTACAAAGCCGAAAAAAAAACCCATTACCGAACACAAAAAACCCATAAAAAACCTAAAATTATTTTTTTACAGATTTTCTACCACCTCCGACACATGGATGTCTAAATGGATCTATAAATCTTCAAATCCTCGACACACAGGAACTCTACAAAGCCTAAGAAAAAAAACCATTACCGAACGAAAAAAAACCCTAAAAAACCAAAAAAATGGTTTTTTCAGATTTTCTACCACCCTGGCACAAAAGTCTACATGGATCTATAAATCTTCAAATCTTTGACACACAAGAACTCTGCAAAGCCAAAGAAAAAAAACCCATTACCGAACTAAAAAAACGTAAAAAACCCAGAAATAATTTTTTTCAGATTTTTTGCCACCCTGACACAGATGTATAAATGGATCTATAAATATTTCAAATCCACGACACACTGAAACTCTACAGAGATGAAGAAAAAAAACCCATTACTGAACGCAAAAAACCCAGAAAAACTTAAAAATTGTTTTTTCAGATTTTCTGCCACCCCGGCATGGATGTATAAATGGATCTATAAATCTTCAAATCTTCGACACACAGGAACCCTACAAAGCTCGAAGAAAAAAACCCATTACTGAACGTAAAAAATGAGAAAAAACCTAGAAAGTTTTTTTCAGATTTTTTGCCACCCAGACATGAATGTCTAAATGGATCTATAAATCTTCAAATCCTCGACACACAGGAACTCTACAAAGCCGAAGAAAAAAACCATTACCGAATGCAAAAAACCTAGAAAAACTTTGAAAATATTTTTTTCATATTTTCTGCCACCCTGACATGGATGTCTAAATTGATCTATAAATATTCAAATCCTTGACACACAAGAACTCTGTAAAGTTGAAGAAAAAAAACCCATTACCAAAATGCAAAAAACCAAGAAAAACACTAGAAATGGTTTTTTTCAGATTTTCTACCACCCTGACATGGATGTCTAAATGGATCTATAAATCTTCAAATCCTCGACACACAAGAACTCTGCAAAGCCGAAGAAAAAAAACCATTTCGAATAAAAAAACGTAAAAACCCAGAAATGGTTTTTTTTCAATATTTTTTACCACCCCGACACAAATGTCTAAATAGACCTTTAAATCTTCAAATCCTTGACACACATGAACTCTGCAAAGTCAAAAAAAAAAACCCTTTACCAAACGTAAAAATACCTAGAAAAAACTAGAAATGGTTTTTTTTCATATTTTTTGCTACCCCGACATGAATAGCTAAATGGATCTATAAATCTTCAAATCCTCTCCACAAGAAGAACTCTACAAAGCCGAAGAAAAAAACCCATTACACAAAAAACCTAAAAAACCCTATAAAATGGTTTTTTTCATATTTTTTGCCACCCCGGACATAGATGTCTAAATGGATCTATAAATATTCAAATCCTCGACACATAGGAACTCTGCAAAGCCTAAGAAAAAAATCCATTACCGAATGCAAAAAACCTAGAAAAACCAACAAATGATTTTTTCATATTTTCTGCCACCCCAACACGGATGTCTAAATGGATCTATAAATCTTCAAATCCTAACACATAGGAACTCTGCACAAAGCTGAAGAAAAAACCCATTACCGAATTTAAAAATCTCAGAAAAACCCAGAAATTTTTTTTTTAGATTTTTTCTACCTCCCCTAGACATGGATGTCTAAATGGATATATAAATCCTAAAATCCTCGACACACAGGAACTCTACAAAGCTGAAGAAAAAAACCCATTACCGAACGTAAAAAACCTAGAAAAACCTAGAAATGGTTTTTTTTCATATTTTATGCCACCCCAACACGGATGTCTAAATGGATCTATAAATCTTCAAATCCTCGACACATAAGAACTCTTAAAATCTGAAGAAAAAAACCATTACCGAATGTAAAAAACCTAGAAAAAACATAAATGGTTTTTTTTCATATTTTTTGCCTCCCCAGCACGAATGTCTAAATTGATCTATAAATATTCAAATCCTTGACAACAAGAACTCTGCAAATCAAAGAAAAAAACCCATTACTGAAACAAAAAACCAGAAAAACCCCAGAAATGTTTTTTTTTTCATATTTTCTACCACCTTTCTACATGGATGTCTAAATGGAATCTATAAATCTTCAAATCCTTGAACACAGGAACTCTACAAAGCTGAAGAAAAAAACCCATTACCGAATGCAAAAAACCTAGAAAAACCCAGAAATTGTTTTTTTCACAATTTTTACCACCCTGGCATGGATGTCTAAATGGATCTATAAATCTTCAAATCCTCAACACACATGAAAGTCTATCAAATCGAAGAAAAAACCCATTACTAAATGCAAAAAACTTTTAGAAAAACTAGAAATTTTTTTTTCAAATTTTCTGCCACCCCAACACGAGATGTCTAAATGGATCTATAAATCTTCAAATCCTCGACACACAGGAACTCTGCAAAGCGAAGAAAAAAATCCATTACCGAACGCAAAAAAACTAGAAAAACCTAAATTTTTTTTTTCAGATATTCTGCCACCCTGGCATGGATGTCTAAATGGATCTATAAATCTTCAAATCCTCAACACATACAAAATTTGCAAAGCCGAAGAAAAAAATCCATTACCGAACACAAAAAACCCAAAAAAACCCAGAAATGGTTTTTTTCATATTTTCTATCCACCCTCTGACAGATGTCTAAATGGATCTATAAATATTCAAATCCTCGACACACATGAACTCTGCAAAGCCGAAGATAATAAAACCCATTAGGTTTGCAAAAAAAAAAAAACCATATTGTCCACCGAAATCTAAATAGATCTATAAATGCTTCAAACATCAACAAGAAAATGTACAAAGCCGAAGAAAAAACCCATTACTGAAGAAATAAAGTTTTTTTTCAGATTTTCTTACCACCCTACAACACAGGATGTCTAAATGGATCTATAAATCTTCAAATCCTCAACACACAGGAACTCTGCAAATTGAAGAAAAAACCCATTAACGTAAAAAGCAAAAAAAAGAAATTTTTTTTTTTCATATTTTATGCCACCTACACGGATGTCTAAATGGATCTATAAATCTCCAAATCCTCAACACATAGGAACTTCTGCAAAAGTGAATAAAAAACCCATTACCAAACGTAAAAAAATAAAGAACCCAGAAATGGTTTTTTTTACAAATTTTATGCCACCTTGACATGGATGTCTAAATGAATCTATAAATCTTCAAATCCTCGACATAAAGATTTCCACAAAGCAAAGAAAAAACCCATTACTGAATGATAAAAAAGCCTAGAAATTTTTTTTTTATTCAGATATTCTTCCATCTTGGCACGGATGTCTAAATGGATCTATAAATCTTCAAATCCTTAACACATAGAAGAAATATTCAAAGCTGCAAGAAAAAACCCATTACCAAATGCAAAAAACTTGTACAAAAAAACCAAAAATTTTTTTTCATATTTTCTGCCACCCTGACACAAGATGTCTAAATATATATATAAATCTTCAAATCCTTCACACACAAGAACTCTACAAACCGAAGAAAAAAACCCATTATGAACGTAAAAAAAACCCAGAAAAATTAGAAATTTTTTAAGATTTTCTGCCAACCCCGACATGGATGTCTAAATGGATCTATAAATCTTCAAATCCTCGACACACAAGAAAATCCAAGGTACAAAGTTAAAGAAAAAAACCCATTACCTGAACAAAAAACCCAAAAAAACCATAGAAATATTTTTTTTCAAATTTTCTATGCCACCCGACATGGATGTCTAAATAGGTCTATAAATTTTCAAATCCTCAACACACAAGAACTTTGCAAAGGTAAAAGAAAAAACCCATATACCGAATGTAAAAAACCCAGAAAAACCCATAGAAATATTTTTTTTCAGATTTTTCTACCACCACGACATAGATGTATAAAGGGATCTATAAATATTCAAATCCTCGACACACATGAACTTTGCAAAGATGAAAAAAAAACCCATTAGAGAACGCAAAAAACCTAAAAAAGTTTTTTTAAACAGATTTTTTGCCACCCCAACATAGAGATGCCTAAATGGACTATAAATAGTGTTGTTATAAAAATCCTGACACACAAGAACTCTAGTTAAAATCTGAAGAAAAAAAATCCCATTACCGAATGCAAAAAATACAGAAAAAACAGAAATGTTTTTTTTTTCAGATTTTCTGCCATCGACACAGATGTCTAAATGGATCTATAAATCTTCAATTCCTTGACACATAAGAACTCTATAAATCGAAGATTTAGAAAAAACCCATTACCGTAAAAACTAGAAAAACCCAGAAATATTTTTTCTCAAATTTTCTGCCACTCGACATGGATGTCTAAATGCATCTATAAATATTCAAATCCTCAACACACAGGAACTCTACAAATCCTAAGAAAAAAATCCATTACCGAATGTAAAAAAACCTAGAAATGTTTTATTTTTTTAGATTTTTTGCCACCCTAACACGAGATGTCTAAATGGATCTATAAATCTTCAAATCCTTCAACACACAAGAACTCTGCATAAAGCCAAAGAAAAAAACCCATTACCGAACAAAAAAACCAAAAAATAAAGAAATGGTTTTTTTTCAGATTTTTTGCCACCCCGACATGGATGTCTAAATGGATCTATAAATCTTCAAATCCTCGACACACAGGAACTCTTCAAAGATGAAGAAAAAAACCCATTACCGAATGTAAAAAACCCAAAAATGGTTTTTTTCAAATTTTCTGCCACCCCGACATGGATGTCTAAATGGATATATAAATCTTCAAATCCTCGACACACAAGAACTCTGCAAAGCCGAAAAAAAATCCATTACCGAACACAAAAAATCTAGAAAAACCCAGAAATGGTTTTTTTGGTTCGGTAATGGGGTTTTTTTCTTCAGATTTTCTACCACGCTGACATGGATGTCTAAATGGATATATAATTCTTCAAATCCTCGACACACAGGAACTCTACAAAATCTGAAGAAAAAACCCATTACCGAATGTTTTTTTATTAAAAAAACCAGAAAAATGGAAATTTTTTTTTCATATTTTATGCCACCCCAGCATGGATGTCTAAATGGATCTATAAATCTTCAAATCCTCAACACACAAGAACTCTGCAAATCTAAAGAAAAAATCTATTACTGAACGCAAAAAACCCAGAAATGTTTTTTTTTTTTAGATTTTATGTGACCACGACATAGAATGTCTAAATAGATCTATAAATCTTCAAATCCTTGACACACAAGAACTCTACAAAGCCGAAGAAAAAAACCCATTACCGAATGAAAAAAACCCAAAAATATTTTTTTTCAAATTTTCTGCAACCTCGACATGGATGTCTAAATGGATCTATAAATCTTCAAATCCTTAACACACAAGAACTCTGCAAAGCCGAAGAAAAAAACCATTACCGAACGTAAAAAACCTAGAAAAACCTACAAATGATTTTTTTTTTAGATTTTCTACCTCCCCAACATGGATGTCTAAATGGATCTATATATATTCAAATCCTTGACACATAGAGGAACTCTGCAAAGCCAAAGAAAAAAATGCATTACCGAATGAAAAAAAGAAAAACTAAGAAATGGTTTTTTTTTCAAATTTTTTGCCACCCCGACATATATGTTTGAATGGATCTATAAATCTTCAAATCCTCGACACACAAGAACTCTGCAAAGCCAAAGAAAAAACCCATTACCGAAAGTAAAAAACCTAGAATAACCTAGAAATGGTTTTTTTTCAAATTTTCTGCCACCCTGGCACGGATGTCTAAATGGATCTATAAATATTCAAATCCTTGACACACAAGAACTCTACAAAGCTGAAGAAAAAAACCATTACCGAACAAAAAACCCAAAAAACCTAGAAATGTTTTTTTTCATTTTTTGCCTCCCCTTGACATGGATGTCTAAATGGATCTATAAATCTTCAAATCCTCGACACACAGAACTCTACAAAGCCAAAGAAAAAAAAACTCATTACCAAATGTAAAAAATAGAAAAACCTAGAAATGTTTTTTTTTCTAGATTTTCTGCCACCCCAGCACATGGATGTCTAAATGGATCTATAAATCTTTAAATCCTTGACATACATGAAGTCTGCAAAGCTGAAGAAAAAACCCATTACTGAACCCAAAAAATAAAAAAAAAACAAAAATGGTTTTTTTTCAGATTTTCTGCCTCCCCGACATGGATGTCTAAATGGATTTATAAATCTTCAAATCCTTGACACACAAGGAACTCTATAAAGTCAAAGAAAAAAACCCATTACCGAATGCAAAAAAAAAAAAACCCAGAAATTGTTTTTTTTTAGATTTTTTATTTCCCTTGACACGGATGTCTAAATTGATTTATAAATCTTCAAAATCCTAGACACATAGGAACTCTTTAAAGCTGAAGAGAAAACTCATTACCGAACGTAAAAAACCAAGAAAAACATAGAAATGGTTTTTTTTCAAATTTTATGCCTCCCTAGTACGGATGTCTAAATGGATCTATAAATCTTCAAATCCTCGACACACAGGAACTTTGCAAATTTGAAGAAAAAAACCCATTACCGAACGCAAAAACCCCAGAAAAACCAAGAAATTGATTTTTTAGATTTTCTGCCACCCTTGACAAAGATGTCTAAATGGAGATATAAATCTTCAAATCCTCAACACAAAGGAATTCTACAAAGGTAAAGAAAAAAACCCATTATAAAACACAAAAAACTTAGAAATAGTTTTTTCATAAATTTTCAATCCACCGTCGACATGGATGTCTAAATGGATCTATAAATCTTCAAATCCTCGACACACAAGAACTCTACAAAGTCCGAAGAAAAAAACCCATTACCGAATGCAAAAAACCTAGAAAAACCTAGATATTATTTTTTTAAAGATTTTCCACCACCTGACACAGATGTCTAAATTGATCTATAAATATTCAAATTCTCGACACAAGAACTCTTTGCAAAGCTGAAGAAAAAAAACCATTACCGAACATAAAAAACCCCCCAGAAATGGTTTTTTTCATATTTTCTACCTCACCCTGGCATGGATGTCTAAATGGATCTATAAATCTTTAAATCCTCAAGACACACAAGGAACTCTGCAAAGCCAAAGAAAAAAAACCCATTACCTGAAGTGCAAAAAACCTAGAAAATGGTTTTTTTTTTCCAGATTTTTTGCCACCCTAACAAGATGTCTAAATGGATCTATAAATCTTAAATCCTCGACACACAGGAACTATAGAAAGCTAACTAAAGTAAAAAAATTACTAAAAAAACTACAAAAAAACCACAAAAAAGTGTAGGGTTAAATTTTTCTTGTGAAATATTCAAATCCTACCACATCAGGCACGGATGTCTAAATGAAGATAAAAATAACCATTTAGCACAAAAAATAATTTTTTTACATCAATTTTTAAACCGACATGAATGTCTAAAGCCGATCTATAAAAAAATCCCATTATAGAAAATATTCAAATGGGAAAAAAAACAAAAACCAAATGTAAAAAATTTTTTTCAAATAGATTTTAAAGATTTTCTGCCACCCCGACACAAGATGTCTAAATGGATCTATAAATATTCAAATCCTGACACACACTTGGAACTTACAAAGCTGAAGAAAAAAATCCATTACCAAACGTAAAAACATAGAAAAACCTAAAAAATGGTTTTTTTTCATATTTTCTGCCACTCTGGCATGGATTTCTAAATGGATCTATAAATCTTGAAATCCTCGATAGACAAAAACTCAGCAAAGCCGAAGAAAAAAACCCATTACAGTAGGAAAAAAAATGAGGAATGGTTTTTTTCAATTTTTTTGCCACCCCAACACAAATGTCTGAATGGATCTATGAATCATTAAATCCTCAACACATACGAACTTTGCAAAGCTGAAAATAAAAACACATTACCAAATGCAAAAAACCTGAAAAAACCTAGAAATGGTTTTTTTCATATTTATTGCCACCTAGGCACAAATGTCTAAATGGATCTATAAATTTTCAAATCCTTGACACAGAGGAACTCTGCAAAGCCGAAGAAAAAACCCTTTATACGAATGGCAAAAAAACCCAGAAAAATTAGAAATGGGTTTTTTCAAATTTTTTTTTCAAATGTCTAAATGGATCTTAAATTTCAAATCTTTAACACACAGTGAACTCTGACAAAGATGAAAAAAAAACCCATTCTGCAAAAAAAACTAGACAGGTTTTTTATTCTAGATTTTTTAGCCACCCCAACTGTCACAATGTATAAATGGATCTAAAAATCTTTAAATCCTCGAAAAACAATTTTGCAAATGAAAAAAACCCTTTTACCAAGTGCATGTTCTTAGAAATAATTTTTTTTTCAGATTTTTTGCCACCTCATCATGCATGTCCAAATGGATCTATAAATCTTCATATTCTCGACATAGAGGAACTCTAAAAAGTCGAAAAAAAAAATTTACAAAAAATCAAAAAACCTAGAAATTTTTTTTTTAAATTTTATGCCACTTTTGACATTATGTCTAAATGGATAAATCTTCAAATCCTCAACACAAATGAACTCTGCAAAGCCAGAAGAAAAAAACCCATTACCGAATGTAAAAAACCATAGAAAAATAGAAATTTTTTTTCTAGATTTTCTACCACTCTGGACACGGATGTCTAAATGGATCTATAAATCTTTAAATCCTTGACACATAGGAGCTCTGCAAAGACAATGAAAAAAATCATTATCGAAAGCAAAAAAACCCAGAAAAACCTAGAAATGGATTTTTTTTTTCAGATTTTCTATCCACCCTGACACATGGATGTCTAAATGATCTATAAATCTTCAAATCCTCGACACACAAGAACTCTGCAAATTGAAGAAAAAACTCCTTTACCGAACGCAAAAAACCTAGAAAAACACGAAAATGATTTTTTTCTGATTTTTTGCCACCCTAGAAAGGATGTCTAAATGGATCTTATAAATCTTCAAATCCTCAACACACAAGAACTCTACAAATTCGAAGAAAAAAAACCATTACCGAATTCAAAAAACCTAGAAAAAAAGAAAAGGTTTTTTTCTAATTTTTAGCCACCCTTCGAGATGTCTAAATGGATCTATAAATCTTCAAATCCTCGACATACATGAACTCTACAAAGTCAAAGAAAAAAACCATTACCGAGTGCAAAAAACCTAGAAAAAACCAGAAATAGTTTTTTTTTAAATTTTCTACTTCCCGACACGGATGTCTAAATGGATCTATAAATCTTCAAATCCTTGAACATAGGAACTCTGCAAAGATGAAGAAAATAACCATTACCGAACGCACAAAACCAAGAAACATTTTTTAAAAATATTTTTTACCACCCCGATATAGATGTCTAAATGGATTTATTAATCTTCAAATCCTCATCACACAAGAACTCTGTGTCGAAGCAAAAAACCCATTACCGAACATAAAAAAAATAGAAAAGTTCAAATTTTTTTTTTTTTTTTCAGATTTTCGAAACCCCGACACAAATGTCTAAATGGATCTATAAATATTCAAATCCTTGACACACAAGAACTCTACAAAGCCAAAGAAAAAAATCCACTACTGAACGTAAAAAACCTAAAAAAACCCTAGAAATGAATTTTTCAAATTTTCTACCACCTCATTATAGATGTCTAAATGTATCTATAAATCTTTGAATCCTCAAAAAATAGGAACTCTGTAAAATCTGAAGAAAAAAAACTCATTACCGAACAAAAAAAAGAGCTAGAAAAACCCATGGAAATTTTTTTAGATTTTTTTCCACCCCGGCATGAATTTCTAAATTGATATATAAATCTTCAAATCCCTGACAAACATGAACTCTACAAAGCTGAATAAAAAAACCCATTACTGAATGCAAAAAACCCAAAAATGATTTTTTTCAGATTTTCTGCCACCCCCCTGACATAGATGTCTAAATGGATCTATAATTCTTCAAATCTTTGACATACAAGAACTCTACAAAGTCGAAGGAAAAAACCCATTACCGAACACAAAAAACCCAGAAATAGTTTTTTCAGATTTTCTAGCACCCCGACATGGATGTCTAAATGGATCTATAAATCTTCAAATCCTTGACACACAAGAACTCTACAAAAGAAAAAAAAAACCCATTACGAATGCAAAAAAAAAAAAATCTAGAAATGGTTTTTTTCATATTTTCTGCCATCTTGACATGGATGTCAAAATGGATCTATAAATCTTCAAATCCTTGACACACAGAACTCTACAAATCTGAAGAAAACAACCCATTACCGAATGTGAAAAACATAGAAAAACCAAGAAATATTTTTTCCCCAATTTTCTGTGACCCCGACATGGATTTCTTAATGGATATATAAATCTTCAAATCCTTGACACATAAGAACTATGCAAAAAAAAAAAAAACCCATTACCGAAACGTAAAAAACCAGAAAAACTGGTAAATGTTTTTTTCATATTTTCTGCCACCCTGGCACATGGATGTCTAAATGGATATATAAATCTTCAAATCCTGACACACAAGGAACTCTGCAAATCCAAAGAAAAAAAACTCCTTACCAAACACAAAAAACCTAGTAAAACCCAGAAATGGTTTTTTTCAAATTTTCTACAACCGCGACACGGATGTCTAAATGGATCTATAAATATTGAAATCCTCGACACACAAGAACTCTACAAAGACAAAGAAAAAAACCCATTATCCAAATGCAAACCCTAAAATATGGTTTTTTTTTGAATTTCAGATTTTTTTTCCACCCTGGCATGGATGTCT
This sequence comes from Taxus chinensis, assembly GCA_019776745.2. Taxonomy (NCBI): domain Eukaryota; kingdom Viridiplantae; phylum Streptophyta; class Pinopsida; order Cupressales; family Taxaceae; genus Taxus; species Taxus chinensis. Next base: position 467,432,754 of record CM034148.1, read on the forward strand.
AAATGGATCTATAAATCTTCAAATCCTCAACACACATGAACTCTACAAAGCTGAAGAAAAAAAACCTTACCGAACACAAAAAACCCAAGAAAACCTAGAAATGATATTTTTTCATATTTTCTTCCAACCGGAGATGGATGTCGAAATGGATCTATAAATAATCAAATCCTCAACACATAGGAACTTTGCAAAGCCGAAGAAAAAACCCATTACCGAATGTAAAAAACCTTTAAAACTGAGAAATAGTTTTTTAAAGATTTATACCACACCAGCACGGATGTCTAAATGGATCTCTAAATCTTCAAATCCTCAACACACAAGAACTCTGAAAAGCTGGAAAAAATACATTACCGAATGTATAAATCTCGAAAAACCTAGAAATGGTTTTTTTTTTCAGATTTTTTACCATCTCACCACAGATGTCTAAATGGATCTATAAATCTTCAAATCCTCAACACATAGGAACTCTACAAATCCGAAGAAAAAAACCCATTACCGAATGAAAAAAACCCATTAGAAATGGTTTTTTTTTTAAATATTTTCTTCCACCTTGACATGGATGTCTAAATGGATCTATAAATCTTCAAATCCTCGACACACAGGAACTCTTCAAAGATGAAGGAAAAACACATTTACAAAAAAAAAAAAACCATAAATCCTTTTTTTCTAATTTTATGCCCCCCCAACAAGGATGTCTAAATGGATCTATAAATCTTCAAATCCTCGACACACTGGAACTCTGCAAAGCCGAAGAAAAAACCCATTATCAAACTCAAAAAAACCCAGAAAAAATTTGAAATGGTTTTTTTCATATTTTTTGCCACCCTGACATGGATGTCTAAATGGATCTATAAATCTTCAAATCCTCGACAAAAATGAACTCGGTAAGCTGAATAAAAAACCCATTAACAATTGCAAAAAAAAAAAAAAAACCAAGAAATGGTTTTTTTTAGATTTTCTGCCACCCCTGACACAGATGTCTAAATAGATCTATAAATCTTCAAATCCTCAACACACAAGAAATCTTTAAATCCGAAGAAAAAAACCCATTATCGAACGAAAAAAAATATTGAAAAAACTAGAAATGATTTTTTTCATATTTTCTACCACCCTAGCATGGTTGTCTAAATGGATCTTTAAATCTTCAAATCCTCGACACACAGGAACTCTGTAATTCCGAAGAAAAAACCCATTACCAAACGTAAAAAAATAAAAATGGTTTTTTTTAGATTTTCTCCCACCCTGACACAAATGTCTAAATGGATCTATAAATCTTCAAATCCTTGACACACAGGAACTCTGCAAAGCCAAAGAAAAAACCCATTACCGAATGAAAAAAACCCAGAAAAACCCACGAATGGTTTTTATCATATTTTTGCCACCCAGACACATGGATGTCTAAATGGATCTATAAATCATCAAATCCTTGACATAGAAGAACTCTGCAAAGCTGAAGAAAAAAACCCATTATCGAACACAAAAAACCCATAAATGGTTTTTTCATATTTTTGCCTCCCCTGACACGGATGTCTAAATGGATCTATAAATCTTCAAATCCTTGACATACAAGAACTCTGCAAAGCTTAAAAAAAACCATTACCGAACGCAAAAAACCTAAAAACTAAAAATGGTTTTTTTTAGATTTTCTGCCACCTCTAGCATGGATGTCTAAATGGATCTATAAATCTTCAAATCCTCGACACACAAGAACTCTACAAAGCTGAAGAAACAAACCCATTATTGAACGTAAAAAACCTAGAAAAACCAAGAAGTGATTTTTTTAAAGATTTTCTGTCAACCGACACAGATGTCGAAATAGATCTATAAATCTTCAAATCTTCGACACACAGGAACTCTGCAAAGCCGAGGAAAAAAACCCATTACCGAACGTAAAAAAACTATGAAAAACATAGAAATTGCTTTTTCATATTTTTTGCCACCTTTGCACGGATGTCTGAATGGATCTATAAATATTCAAATCCTCGACACACAGATCTCCGAAAAACCAAAGAAAAAAAACCCTTATTGAACATAAAAAACAAGAAAAACCTAGAATTTTTTTTTCTGATTTTCTGCCACCCCAACATGGATGTCTAAATGGATCGATAAATCTTCAAATCCTCGACACACAGGAACTCTGCAAAGCCAATGAAAAAAACCCATTACCGAACACAAAAAACCTAAAAAAATCTAGAAATAAATTTTTTTTTTTCAGATTTTGTGCCATCTTGGCATGGATGTCTAAATGGATCTATAATTATTTAAATCCTTGACACACAAGAACTCTACAAAGCAGAAGAAAAAAATCCATTACCGAATGTGAAAAACCAAAAAATCCTAGAATTTTTTTTTTTTTCATGGATATTTTCTGCAATAAAATGGATTTATAAATCTTCCTCGATACACAGGAATGTAGAAGATAAAAAACCCTTACTGAATGTGAAAAATAGAAAACCAAGAAATCAGTATAAATGCCATCCTTCAAATCCTCAACATGACATAGGAACTCTGCACACAAAGGAGAAAAAACCCTTACTGAATGTAAAAAACCCAGAAATGGTTTTTCTTAGATTTTCTGCTACACTGACACATGTATACTTAAATATATATAAATCTTCAAATCCTTGAAACATAGGAACTCTCTAAAGTCGATGAAAAAAACCCTTTACTAAATGTAAAAAAACTAGAAAAATAGAGAAAATGGTTATTTTTTTTGGATTTTCTGCCACCTTGGCATGAATTTCTAAATGGATCTATAAATATTTGAAATCCTCAACACACAAGAAATCTTTAAAACCCAAGAAAAAATACCATTGCTAAAAGAAACAAACCCATAAAAAACACATACATGGTTTTTTTAGGATTTTGTGTCATCCCGACATGGATGTCTAAATGATCTATAAATATTCAAATCCTCGACACACAGGAACTCTGTAAAGTTGAAGATAAAAATTCATTGCAACAATGAAAAAAAACCCAGAAAAAAATTAAATGTTTTTTTCATATTTTCTACCACCCTGAAAAGGTTTTCTAAATAGATCTATAAATCATCAAATCCTCGACACATAGGAACTTTGCAAATCTGAAGAAAAAACCCCATTACCGAACATAAAAAACCTAGAAAAACCCATAAATTGTTTTTAAAATATTTTCTACCACCTGGCATAGATGTCTAAATGGATTTATAAATATTCAAATCCTCGACACATAGGAAATATGCAAATCTGAAGAAACAAACCCATTAGCGAATGTAAAAAACATAGAAAAACATAGAAATGGTTTTTTTTAAATTTTTCTGCCACCCTGACACAGATGTCTAGACGGATCTGGATTTTCAAATCTTAAATCTTTTCACACAAGAATATCTACAAACCCTAAAGGAAATCTATTTACCAAATGCAAAAAACTGAAATGTTTTTTAAAACATATTTTCTTTCATTACATGGAATCTAAATGGATTTAATAAATCCTCAAATCCTCGACACACAAGAACTCTACAAAGTCGGACAAAAAAAAACCATTACCGAAAACGTAAAAACTAAAATTTAGTTGATTTCATATTTTCTGCCACCCTCGCATGGATGTCTTAATGGATCTATAAAGGTTCAAATCCTCAACACAGAGGAAGTCTATAAATCTGAAGAAAAAATCTATTAGTGAACGTAAAAAAACTAGAAAAACCTAGAAAAGGTTTTTTTTTTTCAGATTTTCTGCCACCCTGGCAAGGATGTCTAAATGAATTTATATATGTTCAAATCCTTGACACATAGGAATTTTGCAAAACCGAAAAAAAATCTCATTACCAAATGCAAAAAATCTAGAAAAATTCAGAAATGTTTTTTTTTTCATTTAGATTTTCTGTGACCTCGGGACAAATGTCTAAATGGATCTATAAGTCCTCAAATCCTCGACACACATGAACTCTGTAAAGCTGAAGAAAAAAACCCATTACCAAATGCAAAAAACCAGAAATGGTTTTTTTTTCAGATTTTTTGCCACCCCAACACGGATGTCTAAATGGATCTATAAATCTTCAAATCCTCGACACACAGGAAATCTGCAAAATTGAAGAAAAAACCATTACAGAACGCAAAAAATCCCAAAAAAACCCAGAAATGTTTTTTTTTTCATATTTTCTGCCACCCCAACACAGATGTCTAAATGGATCTATAAATCTTCAAATCCTTGACACACAGGAACTCTGCAAAGCCGAAGAAAAAAACCCATTACTGAACATAAAACCTAGAAATGGTTTTTTTTTCTAGATTTTCTACCACCTCGACATGGATGTCTAAATGGATCTATAAATCTTCAAATCCTTAACACACAAGAACTCTACAAAGTGAAGAAAAAACCCATTACCGAATGCAGTAAACACAAAGAAACCCATAAATGATTTTTTTCATAATTTTTGCAACCCAGGAATGGATGTCTAAATGGATCTATAAATATTCAAATCCTCAACACATAGGAACTCTGCAAAATCGAAGAAAAAAACCCATTAACGAACGTAAAAAAACTAGAAAAACCTAGAAATGGTTCTTTCTTTCAGATTTTCTACCACCCTGGCACAAAAGTCTACATGGATCTATAAATCTTCAAATCCTTGACACACATGATCTATGTAAAGATGAAGAAAAATACCGATTACTGAACGTAAAAAACTCAGAAAAACCAAAAAATAGTTTTTTTCATGTTTTCATCCACCCCGACATGGATGTCTAAATGAATATATAAATCTTCAAATCCTCAACACACAGGAACCCTGCAAAGTCAAACAAAAAAACCATTACTGAATGCAAAAACCCAGAAATGGTTTTTTTAGATTTTCTACCACCCTAACACATATATCTAAATGGATCTATAAATCTTCAAATATTCGAAACACGGGAACTCTGTAAAGCTAAAAAAAAAAATCCCATTACTGAATGCAAAAAACCCAAATAGACCTAGAAAAATGGTTTTTTCAGATTTTTTACCACCCCGACACGAATGTCTAAATGGATCTATAAAAATGAAATCCTTAGTACATAGGAACTCTACAAAGCCGAAGAAAAATACCCATTACTGAATGCAAAAAAACCATAAAAACCTAGAAACAGTTTTTTTTTTCCATATTTTTTGCCACCCCGACACGGATGTCTAAATGGATCTATAAATTTCAAATCCTCAACACACAAGATCTCTCCAAAGTCAAAGAGAAAAACCCTATACCGAATGCAAAAAACCTAGAAAAAACTAGAAATGATTTTTTTTCAAATTTTTTGACACCTCGGCAAGGATTTCTAAATGGATCTATAAATTTTCAAATCCTTAACACATAAAAATTCTACAAATCTAAAGAAAAAAAATACATTACCGAATGCGAAAAATCTAGAAATAGTTTTTTTTCATATTTTCTACAACTCTGACATGGATGTCTAAAAGGATCTATAAATCTTCACATCCTCAACACATAGGAACTCTGCAAAGCCGAAGACAAAAACCAATTACCCAACACAAAATACCAAAAAAACCTAGAAATGGTTTTTTTCAAATTTTCTTGCACCTCGGCACATATTTCTAAATGGATCTATAAATCTTCAATTCCTCGACACACAGGAACTCTGCAAAGTTGAAGAAATAAAAACCATTACCGAACGTAAAAAAACTAGAAAAACTGAGAAATGGTTTTTTTTTCCAGATTTCTACCACCTCGTCATGAATGTTTAAATGGATGTATAAATATTTAAATCCTTGACACATAGGAACTCTATAAAGTTAAAGAACAAAACCCATTACTGAATGTAAAAAACCCAAATTTTTTTTTTTCATATGTTCAGCCACCACGGCACAAATATCTAAATGGATATATAAATCTTCAAATCCTTTACACACAATACTCTATAAAGCATAAGAAAAAAAACCCATTACCGAATGTAAAAAACCCAAAAAAACCAACAATGTTTTTTTTCAAATTTTTTGCCACCCTGACATGGATGCTTAAATGAATCTTGAAATCTTGAAATCCTTGACACACAGGAACTCTGCAAAGCCAAAGAAAAAATTTTCTGTTACCCTAGAATGGATGTCTAAATGGATATATAAATCTTCAAATCCTTGACACACAAGAACTCTGTAAATCTGAAGAAAAAAATCATTACTGAACGTAAAAAACCTAGAAATAGTTTTTTTTTCATATTTTCTGCCACCCCAACATAGATGTCTAAATGGATCTATAAATCTTCAAATCCTCGACACACAAGAAATCTGTAAAGCTGAAGAAAAAAAATCATTACCGAATGCAAAAAACTCAGAAAAACCCATAAATGGTTTTTTAAAGATTTTTTGCCACCCCAGTATGGATGTCTAAATGGATCTATAAATCTTCAAATCCTCGACACACAGGAAATCTGCAAAGCTAAACAAAAAAGTCCTTTACCAAACGCAAAAAACATAGAAATAGATTTTTTTTAGATTTTTTGCCACACTAGCACGGATGTCTAAATGGATATATAAATCTTCAAATCCTCGAGACACAAGAACTCTTCAAAGCATAAGATAAATCACATTACCGAATGCAAACAACCCCAAAAATTCCAAAAATGATTTTTTTCATATTTTCTCCCACCCAGGAATAAACTTCTAAATAGATTTATAAATATTCAAATCCTCAACACACAGAAACTCTGAAAAGCCAAAGGAAAAAAACCATTACTGAATGCGAAAAACCCAGAAATGGTTTTTTTCCAAAACATTTTCCACCTTAGCATAGATGTCTAAATGGATCTATAAATCTTCAAATCCTCGACACACAGGAACTCTGCAAAGATGAAGAAAAAACTCCATTACCAAATGCAAAAAACCCAATAAAACCCAAAAATGGTTTTTTTTCAATTTTCTACTACCCTGACACAAATGTCTAAATTGATCTATAAATCTTCAAATCCTTGACACACATGAATTATAAAAAGAAGAAAAAAACATATTACCGAACCAAAAAAACCAAGAAATATATTTTTTTGAGATTTTCTGCCACTTTGACACTGATGTCTAAATGGATCTATAAATCTTCAAATTCTCAACACAGAAACTCTGCATATATGAAGAAAAAAACTCATTACCAAATGCTAAAACCTAAGAAAAACCCAGAAATGGATTTTTTTGATTTTCTACCACCCCAGACATTGGATGTCTAAATAGATCTATAAATCTTCAAATCCTTGACATACAGGAACTCTTACAAAGCTGAAGAAAAAAACCATTACAGACGAATGAAAAAACTAAAAGTTTGGTTTTTTCAAATTTTCTACCACCCTGACACAGATGTCTAAATGGATCTATAAATCTTCAAATCCTCGACACACAGGAACTCTACAAAGCCAAAGAGAAAAAAACATATTACCGAATGCAAAAAACCCAGAAAAACCAAAAAATGTTATTTTTTAGATTTTTTGTCACCCCGGAACAGATGTCTAAATGAATCTATAAATCTTGAAATCCTTGACACACAGGAAACTCTGCAAAGCATGAAAGAAAAAAACTTCATTTCGAATGACAAAATGCATAAAATTTAGTTTTTTATATTTTATTCGACCAACCTCGACATGTCTAAATGGATATTCTAAATATTCAAATCCTCGACACACAGAGAACTCTGCAAAGACTGAAAAAAAAACCACATTAGAATGCAAAAAACCTAGAAAAACCCATAGAAATGGTTTTTTCAGATTTTTTGCCACCCTGGCATGAATGTCTAATTGGATTTATAAATCTTCAAATCCTTGACACATAGGAACTCTGCAAAGCTGAAGAAAAAAACCCATTACCGAACACAAAAAACTTCGAAAAACCTAGAAATGGTTTTTAAAATATTTTCTTGCCATCCCTGGCAAACACGATCATCTAAATGGATCTATAAATATTCAAATCCTCGACACATAGAAGAACTCTTCTCGAAGAAAAAAACTCATTGCCGAACACAAAAAAACTCAGAAAAACCTAGAAATGTTTTTTTTTTCAGATTTTCTGCCACCCTGGCACAGATGTGTAATAGAATCTATAAATTTTCAAATTCTCGATACACAGGAACTTGGTAAAGCCAAAGAAAAACCCCCATTATAGAACGTAAAATAAACTAGGAAAAACCCAGAAATAGTTTTTTCTAATTTTCTGCCACCGTAGCATGGATGTTTAAATGGATCTATAAATCTTCAAATCCTCGACACATAGGAACTCTGCAAAGCCAAAGAAAAAAACCCATTACTGAATGCAAAATACCCAAAAAAACCCAAAAAATGGTTTTTTTTAAGATTTTCTGACACCCCGACAATGATGTATAAACGGATCTATAAATATACAAATCCTCGACACACAGAAACTTTGAAAAGTTAAAGAAAAAACCCATTAACAAATGTAAAAAATGCAAAAAACCCAAAAATGGTTTTTTTCAGATTTTTTGCCACCCTGGCACAAATGTCTAAATGGATCTATAAATCTTCAAATCCTCGACACACAAGAACTCTACAAAGCTGAAGAAAAAAACTCATTACCTGAATGTAAAAAAACCCAAAAAAACCAATAAATGGTTTTTTTCATATTTTATGCCACCCCAACATGTATGTTTAAATGGATCTATAAATCTTTAAATCCACAACACAAAGGAACTCTGCAAAGCCAAATAAAAAAACCCATAACCAAACACAAAAAAACCAGAATAAAATAGAAATGGGTTTTTTTATTCAGATTTTCTGTCACCCTGGCACGGATGTCTAAATGGATATATAAATCTTTCAAATCTTGACACAAAGGAACTCTGCAAATTCAAAAAAAAAAACCCACTGAACTAACAAAAAAACCATAAATGGTTTTTCTCTTCAGATTTTTTACCACCCCAGCACGTATCTCTAAATGGATCTATAAATATTCAAAATCTTTGACACACAAGTTTACTCTGCAATGGTCTAAGTGAAAAATCCATTTGCTCAAATGAAAAAAAAAACCTAGAAATGGTTTTTTTTTTTAGAAGATTTTCTGCCATGCCTGGTACACGGATGTATAAATGGATCTATATATCTTCAAATCCTCAACACATAGGAACTCTGTAAAGCTGAAGAAAAAACTCATTACATGGAACGAAAAACCAAGAAATGGTTTTTTTCAGATTTTCTGCCACCCCGACATGGATGTCTAAATGGATCTATAATTCTTCAAACACTCGACACATAGGTACTCCGAAAAGCCAAAGAAAAAATCAATTACCAAATAGGCCAAAAAACCTATGATCCAAAACAATAGAAAAGGTTTTTTTCAATTTTCTACCACCCTACAGGATGTCTAAATTGATCAGATCTATAAATCTTCAAATAGGACACACAAGAAATATTGCAAAACCGAAGAAAAAAAACCCATTACCAAATGCAAAAAACATAGAAAAACCCAAAAATGGTTATTTTCATATTTTTTGCCACCTCGACACAGATGTCTAAATGAATATTCAAATCTTTAAATCCTTGACACAAAGGAACTTTGCAAAGCCGAAGAAAAAACCCATTACCAAATGCAAAAAATCCAAGAAATACTTTTTTTTTTCAGATTTTTTGCCACCCCGACATGGATGTCTAAATGGATCTATAAATTTAAATCCTCAACACAAAGAAATCTACAAAGCTGAAAAAAAAACCCCATTATTGAATGCAAAAAAATAGAAAAAATAAATGATTTTTTTTAAGATTTTCTATCACCCCTGACATGGATGTCTAAATGGATCTATAATTTTTCAAATCCTTGACACACAGGAACTCTACAAAACTAAAGATAAAAACCCATTACCGAATGTAAAAATTCTAGAAAAACCTAAAATGGTTTTTTCTACTGAAACTGCCACCTTGCACAGAATGTATAAATGGATCTATAAATTTTCAAATCCTTCGACACATGAAATCTGCAAAGTCGAAGAAAAAACCCATTACCGAAATGCAAAAAACCCAAAAATGTTTTTTTTTCATATTTATTTTATGCCTCCTTGGCATGGATGTATAAATGGATCTATAAATTTTTAAATCCTCGACACACACAGGAACTCTCCAAAGCCAAAGAAAAAACCCATTATCGAACGCCAAAAACTAGAAAAAACCCAGAAATGGTTTTTTTCTTTTGATTTTTTGCCACCCTCAACACGGATGTCTAAATGGATCTATAAATATTCAAATTCCTGCAACACACAGAAACTCTTTAAAGCGGAAGAAAAAAATGCATTACCAAATGCAAAAAACCCTAAGAAAAAACTTAGAAACCATTTTTTCCATAGATTTTCTACTACCCCGGTACATGAATGTCCCTAAATAAATTTGTAAGATCTATAGAATCTTCAAATCCAGAACACAGATGAACTGTTGCAAAGACTGAAGAAAAAACCCATTACCGAACGTACAAAAACATTAGAAAAAACTTAAAAACATTTTTCATATTTTTTCCACTCTCTTACACGCGAGGTCTAAATGGATCCCTATAAATCTTCAAATCCTCAATTTGTACAGTTTGTGTCTACCTCTGCAAAACGATGAAAAAAAAATCGCATCAAAAACACAAAAAATTGTAAACCTTCAAGACCCATAGTTTTCAACTTATTCTGCCAACTTGGGCACAGATGTCCTAAATCCAATGTATGAATCCTTCAAATTTTCGACACACATGGAACTCTGCAAAATAGAAGAAGACAAACCCATTACTGAACATCCAAAAAACACAGAAAACCAATAAATGATTTCTTTTCATATTTTCTACCACACCTTGAACAAATGGATACCTAAATGGATCTATAAATCTTCAAATCCTCAATACATAGGAATGATGCAAAAATGAATAAAAAACCCGATCTATGATAATAGCACACAAAACGTTAGAAAAACCCACAAAGAATTATTTTTCTTATATGGAAATGCCATCCTCGATCCATGAATGTCTAAATGGATCTATACAATGAATTAAATCCTTGACTCAATAAGAAATATGTACATATAGCCGAGGAAAGAAGTGAACCCAATACCGAACATAAATAAGTGGTGAAGAACTCCCACTAATGGTTTTTTAATATTGGTAAGTTAAGTCAACTCCACAATACCTAGTAAGCTAACTCCACATAAATGAGATTTTTTAAAATTTTTTGCCACCATAACTAGTAAGCCTAACTCCATCTATAACTAGTCAAATCATCCTCATACTAAGAACTTTACCCAAAGCTAAATGAAAGGGCTCATTACCAAGAGCGCAATAATTATCCTAGATAAAACCCAATAAAAGGTTTTTTTAAATAATAACTTGTCATCCTAACACCCCTGTGTAAATGCATAGCTAAATAGGTGAATCCGGAAAAGATAGGTAATGTTCGGAAATATGAAGAAACTAACCGAGGTACCAAACGTACAATAACCCAGGGAAAACCTAGGGACAACTTTCTTAGATTTTCAGTCACCCAAAACTACGTAATGTCTAAAGTAGATCTATAGAATCTTTAAATCCTTGACACTATAAGATACTCTGCCAAGATAATCGGCTCAAAAAACACTTTATTGTACGTAAAAAATGTTGAAGATGGTTTGGTGTGCTTATTGTGGTCTGACGTCCACTACTCGGATCACTAAATGGATCTAAAAAAAAACATAACACTGGGCTTCACCAGAATAGCTCCATGCAAAGCCGAGACTGTTAATAGAGTGATGTACGAAATGTTAATAACCTAGAAAAACTCAAAAATAATTTGATCAACTGGTAAAAATATGTGTGCCACGATCCAAGAACAACTAAAACAACAAGGATGTAAGAACATGAGATATCAAATAAATATTGGAGTGCCATTTACATCTAAGAATTCAATAAAACTGTAAAAAGACAAGGACCCATTACCAAACACTGAAGAACATAAGATTAACTACTATAAATAGGTGTGCCGTGATTTCCAAGAACAATAACCAAGGAAAAATGTCTTAATGGACCGATAGATCTTCAAATCCTTAACACATAGGAAGTGTGCATGATCCTAAGTAAAACTAATCCAGGTAACAAAGGCAATGAACCTAGAAAATTTGAGAAATGGGTTTTTTGATATTTTCCGCCACCCCAGTATGGATATCTAAATGGATCTTTAAATATTCGAATCCTCATCACACACAAACTCTGTAAAGCAAAAGAAAAAAGCTGATTACCAAACGAAAAAAACCTAGAAATAGTTTATTTCAAATTTTCTCTGCCATCCCGACACAGAATGGATCTATAAAATTCTCGACATACAAAAACTCTTCAAAGCTGAAGAAAAAAACTCGTTAGCGAATGCAAAAAACCCAAAATAACCCAGAAATGGTATTTTTTCTAGATTTTTAGCTACCCTAGTATGGATGTCTAAATGGATCTATAAATCTTAAAATCCTTGACTCAAAACTCTACAAGGCCGAAGAAAAAACCAATTACCGAACGTAAAAAACAAAGAAAAAATCATAAATGGTTTTTTCAGATAAATTGTGACCTAGGCACGGATCTCTAAAATGATATATAAATCTTTAATTCCTCGACACACAAGAACTCTAAAAAGCAAAAAAAAATCATTTTCAGAATGAAAAAACCCAAAAATGGTTTTTTTAGATTTTATTCCACCACGACATGGATATCTAAATGGATCGATAAATCTTCAAATCCTTGACACACAGAAACTCTGCAAAGATGAAGAAAAAAACCCATTACTGAACACAAAAAAATCAAGAAAAACCTAGAAATGCTTTTTAAAAAATATTCTACCATCTCAGCACGGATGTCTAAATGGATCTATAAATCTTCAAATTCTTGACACACATGAAATCTGCAAAGCCAAAGAAAAAAACCCAATACCGAATACAAAAAGCCTAGAAATGGTTTTATTCAGATTTTATGTTACCCTGAGGCAAATCTCTAAATGGATCTATAAATCTTCAAATCCTAAACACACATGAACTCTGCAAAGAAAAATAAAACCCAATACCGAATGAAAAAAACCTAGAAATGGTTTTTTTCAGATTTTATGTGACCCCACAATGAATCTCTAAATGGATCTATAAAGCTTTAAATCCTCAACACACAAGAACTCTACAAAGCCTAAGAAAAAAACCCTTACTAAACACAAAAAACCCAGAAATGGATTTTTTCATATTTTTTGCCACCCCGACACAAATGTCTAAATAGATCTATAAATCTTTAAATCCTCGCCACACAAGAACCTTGCAAAGATGAAGAAAAAAAACCAATACCGAACACAAAAAACCTAGAAAATCCAAGAAATTGTTTTTTTTCAGAGTTTCTACCACCCTGACAAGGATGTCTAAATGGATCATTAAATATTTAAATCCTCGACACACAGGAACTTTGCAAAGTTGAAGAAAAAAACCTATTACCAAACGTAAAAAACCTATAAAAACTGAGAAATGGTTTTTTTCATATTTTTTCCACCCTGACACAGATGTTTCAATTGATATCTAAATATTCAACTCCTCGACACAGAGGAATTTTACAAAGCTGAAAAAAAACCCATTACTGAATGCTAAAAATAAAGAAAAACCAAAAAAACATTTTTTACAGATTTTCTGCCACTTTGGCACCGATGTTTAAATGGATTCATAAATCTTCAAATCCTCGACATACAAGAATTATTCACAAGCGAAGAAAAAAACCTAGAAAAATTGAGAAATGGTTTTTTTCACATTTTCTACCAACCTAGAAGGGATGACTAAATGTATCTATAAACATATTCAAATCCTTAATACACTGGAAGTCTTTAAAGCCAAAGAAAAAAACCTATTAGCAAATGAAAAAAACCCAGAAATGGTTTTTTTAAGATTTTCTGCCACCCCGTCACGAATGACTAAATGTATCTATACACATTCAAATCCTCAACACACAGGAACTTTACAAAGCCAAAGAAAAAAGATGTTATCGAATGTAAATAACCCAGAAAAAATCATAAATGTTTTTTTCAAGATTTTCTATCACCCTGTCATGAATGTCTAAATGGATGTATAAATCTTCAAATCCTCAACACACATGAACTCTGCAGAGCTGAATAAGAAAACCTATTACTGAACGCAAAAACCCAAAAATATTTTTTTAAATTTTTTTTGTAACCCTGACACAGATATCTAAATGGATCGATAAATTTTCAAATCCTCGACACACAGGACCTCTGCAAAGCTGAAGAAAAAGCATATTACCAAATGCAAAAAACCCATAAAACCCCAAAAATAGTTTTTTTAAAATTTCCTACCACCCCAACATGAATGTGTAAATGGATCTATATCTATTCAAATGCTAAACATTAAGCAACTATGTAAAGCCAAAGAAAATAACCCAATACCAAACATACAAAACCCATTAAAATCAAGAAACGGTTTTTTTCGAATTTTCTAGCACTCCGACCTGGATGACTAAATGGATCTATAAATATTTAAATTCTCAACATACAAGAACTCAACAAATCCAAATAAAAAATTCATTACCAAACGTAAAAACCCAAAAAACCCAGATACACAGAAGTCTAAATGGATTTATAAATCTTCAAATCCTTGACACATAGGAACCTCTGTAAAGCCAAAGAAAAAAACTCATTACTTAACACAAAAAAACCTAGAAACATTTTTTTTCAGATTATCTGCCACCCTGACATGAATGTCTAAATGGATCTATAAATCTTTAAGTCCTCGATAAACAAGAACTCTGCAAATTCGAAGAAAAAACCCATTACTAAATGTAAAAAACCTAGAAATAGTGTTTTTCATATTTTCTACCACCCCGATATGGATGGGTAAATGGATCTAGGAATCTTAAAATCCTCGACATGCACGAAATCTTCAAAGCCAAAGAAAAAAACCCATTACTGAATGTAAAAAATATAGAAAAATCCAGAAATGGTTTTTTTAAAAAAATTTCTTCCACCTTGGCATGGAAGTCTAAATGTATCTATAAATCTTCAAATCCTTAACACACAAGAACTTTATAAAGCCGAAGAACAAAACCCATTACAGAACACAAAAAACCTAGAAAATCATAGAAATGGCTTTTTTCAGATTCTCTGCCACCTCGACATGGATTTCTAAATGGATCTATAAATCTTCAAATCCTCGACACACAACAATTCTACTAAGCCGACTAAAAAAACCATTACCAAATGCAAAAAACCTAGAAAAACTGTGAACTGGTTTTTTTAGATTTTCTTCCACCCTGACATAGATGTCTAACTAGATCTATAAATTTTCAAATCCTCAACACATTGGAACTCTGTAAAGCCGAAGAAAAAACCTATTACCAAACGTAAAAAACCTAGAAAAACCCAAAATCTATTTTTTCAAATTTTCTACCACCCTACTAGGGATGTCTGAATGGATTTATAAATCTCAAATCCTCAACACGTATGAACTCTGCAAAGCCGAAGAAAAAAACCCATTACCGAACGCAAAAAAACCTAAAAAAAACAAAAATAGTTTTTTCTTATTTTTTGCCACCCTAACACGAATATATAAATAGATCTATAAAATCTTCAAATCTTGGACACAAAGGAAATCTTAAAAGCCGAAGAAAAAAACCCATTACAAAACGTAAAAAAAATAGAATTGGTTATTTTCACATTTTCTGCCACACCGATACGAATGTATAAATGGATCTATAAAAATCTTCAAATCCTCGAAATATATGAACTCTGCAAAGCCAAATAAAAAATGCATAACTAAACGCAAAAAAACATAGAATTGGTTTTTTTCATATTTTCTTCCACTGTGACACAGTTCTCCAAATGGATCTAAAAATATTCAAATCCTTAACATGTAGGAACTCTACAAAGTCAAAGAAAAAAACTCATTACCGAACGCAATAAACCAATAAAAACTCAAAAATGATTTTTTTTTCATATTTTCTTCCACCCCGGTACATATGTCTAAATGGATCTATAAATTTTTAAATCCTCGACACAGGAATTCTGATAAGCCGAAGAAAAAACCCAGAAAAATCTAGAAATAGTTTTTTTTAAAAATTTTCTACGACCCGACACAGATGTCTAAATGAATCTATAAATCATAAAATACTCGACACACAGGAACTCTATAATCCTGAAGAAAAAAACACATTATCGAGTGTAAAAAAAAGAAATAATTTTATTCAGTAATTATGTCTCCCCGACACGGATGTCTAAATGGATCTATAAATCTTCAAATTATCGATACATAGGAACTCTGCAAAACTGAAAAAGACCATTACTAAATGTAAAAATACCCAATAAAACCATGAATTTTTTTTTTAAAAATTTTCTGCCACCCCGACACGGATGTCTAAATGGATCTGTAAATCTTCAAATCCTTAACACACAGGAACTGTGTAAAGAAGAAGAAAAAAAATCATTACCAAATGCAAAATCCTAGAAATGGTTTATTTCAAATTTTCTACCACCCTAATATGGATCTATAAATCTTCAAATCCTCAACACACAGGAACTTTGCAAAGCTGAAGAAAAAATCCCATTACCGAACACAAAAAATAAAGAAAAACTCAGAAATGGTTTTTTTATATTTTTTGCCACCCCGACACGAATGTCTAAATGGATCTATAAATCTTCAAATCCTTGACACACCGAAACTCTACAAATTGGAAGAAAAAAACCCATTACCGAACACAAAAAACTCAAAAAAACTCAGAAATGAGTTTTTTCAGATGTTTTGCCACCCTAGTAAGGATGTCTAAGTGGATCTTTAAATATTCAAATCATCGACAAACAAGAACTTTGCACAGCCGAAGAAAAAATTTCATTACCGAAAGCAAAAAAATAATAAATGGTTTTTTTTCAAATTTTCTCCCACCCTGGCATTGATGTCTAAATGGATCTATAAAACTTTGAAACCTCGACACGAAGGAACTCTACAAATCCGAAGAAAAAAACCCATTACCAAACTTAAAAACCCAGAAATCATTTTTTTCATATTTTCAGCCACCTGGCACGTATGTCTAAATCGATCTATAAATATTCAAATCCTCGACAAACAATAACTCATCAAAGACGAAGAGAAAAACACATTATCATACCTGAAAAACCTAGAAATGTTTTTTTTTCAAATTATCTGACACCCCGACACAAATGTCTAAATGGATCTATAAATTTTAATTACCTTGACACACAAGAACTCCTCAAAGCTGAAAAGAAACCCATTACTGAATGTAAAAAACCTAGAAAATTCAAGAAATGGTTTTTTTTTTCAGATTTTCTACCACCTCGGCATGAAAGTCTAAATGGGTCTATAAATCTTCAAATCCTCGACACACAGTAACTTACAAAGTTGAAGAAAAAACCCATTACCAAACACAAAAAACACAGAAAAACCTAGAAATGGTTTATTTTCATATTTTCAACCATCCCAACAAGAATTTCTAAATGGATCTATAAATATTTAAATCCTTGACACATTGAAACTCTGCAAAGATGAAAAGAAAAACACATTATTGTACGTAAAAAAACCAGAAATAGTTCTTGTCAAATTTTCGACCTTTCCAACACGGATGTCTAAATGGAGCTATAAATCTTAAAATCCTTGACACACAGGAACTCTGCAAATCCGATGAAAAACACCCATTACCAAACTCAAAAAACCTAGAAATGGTTTTTTTCAGATTTTTTGCCATCCCAACATATATGTAAAAATAGATCTATAAATCCTCAAATCCACAACACATAAGAACTCGACAAAGCCAAAAAAACCCCATTACCAAACAAAAAAACCAAGAAATGATTTTTTCATATTTTCTACTACCTAACATGGATGTCTAAATCGATCTATAAATTTTCAAATCCTTTACACACAAGAACTCTACAAAGCCTAAAAAAATCCTTTATCGAACGCAAAAAACCCAAAAAAATCGAGAAATGACTTTTTTTGAGATTTTTTGCCACCCCAGCATGGATATCTAAATGGATATTTGAATCTTAAAATCCTCAACACACATGAACTCTAAAAATCTGAAAAAAAAACTGATTACCAAATGTAAAAAACACAGAAAAACCCAAAAATAGTTTTTTTTTTAATTTTCTGCCATCCCGACACGGATGACTAAATGGATCTATAAATCTTTAAATTCTCGACATACAAAAACTCTGCAAAGCCGAAGAAAAAAACTCGTTACCAAACGCAAAAAGCCCCCGAAAATCCCATAAACGGTTTTTTTTCATATTTTTAGCCACACCAGCACATATGTCTAAATAGATTTATAAATCTTCAAATTTTTGACACACAAAACACTACAAAGTAGAAGAAAAAACCAATTACCGAACGTAAAAAAAAAGAAAAACCCAAAAATGGTTTTTTCACATTTTTTGTGATCCCGACACAGATGTCTAAAATGATCTAAAAATATTCAATTTCTTGACACACACGAACTCTACAAAGCAAGAAAAATACCCATTACCGAATGAAAAAAACCCAAATAAACCCATAAAAGGTTTTTCTAGATTTTATTCCACTCTAACATGGATGTCTAAATGGATCAATAAATCTTCAAACCCTCGATGCATAGGAACTCTGCAAAGCCGAAGAAAAAAACCCATTACCGAATGGAAAAAATCAAGAAAAACCTAGAAATGGTTTTTTTAGAATATTTCACCTTCTCGACATGTATTTCTAAATGGATCTATAAATCTTCAAATCCTCGACACACAGGAACTCTACAAATCCGAAGAAAAAAACCCAATACTAAATGTAAATAACTCAGAAATAGTTTTTTTTTCAAATTTTATGTGACCCCAAGACAAATCTCTAAATGGATATATAAATCTTCAAATCCTCAACACACAGAAAATCTACAAAGCTAAAGAAAAAAACCCTAACCGAATGTAAAAAAACCATAAAATGGTTTTTCTTAGATTTTTTTCCACCCTGGTACGGATGTCTAAATGGTTCTTTAAATATTCAAATCCTCGACACACATGAACTCTGCAAAACTGAAGAAAAAACTCATTACCGAACACAAAACCTATAAAAATTGAGAAATTCTTTTTTCAAATGTTTTGCTACCCTAACATGGATGTTTAAATTGATCTCTAAATATTCAACTCCTCGACACAGAGGAACTTTGTGTAGCCAAACAGAAAACCCATTGGCGAATGCAAAAAATGCAAAAATGGTTTTTACAGATTTTCTGCCACTCCGGCACCAATGTCTAAATGAATTTATAAATCTTCAAATCCTTGAGCTACAGGAACTCTACAAAGGTGAAGAAAAAAACCCATTACCGAAAGGAAAAAACCTAGAAAAATTGAGAAATGGTTTCTTTTAGATTTTCTGCCACCCCAGAAGGGATGACTAAATGCATCTATAAATCTACAAATCCTTGACACATGGAAACTCTTCAAAGCCAAAGAAATAAACGTATTACCGAAAGAAAAAAAACCCAAAAATGGTTTTTTTTAGATTTTCTACTGCCCGAGCACGGATGACTAAATGGATCTGTAAATCTTTAAATCATTAACACACAGGAACTCTTCAAAGTCGATGAAAAACAACCATTACTTAACGTAAATATCCCAGAAAAACTCAGAAATATTTTTTTTTAGATTTTCTACCATCCTAACACGGATGTAAAAATGGATCTATAAATCTTCAAATCCACAACACACATGAACTCGACAAAGCCAAACCAAAAAACTCATTACTGAACACAAAAAACACAAAAAAACCAAGAAATGGTCTTTTCATATTTCGGCCAACTGACATAGATGTCTAAATGGATCTATAAATCTTCAAATCCTCAACACATAAGAGCTCTGCAAATTCTAAGTAAAAAATCCATTACCGAACGTAAAACACCTAGAAAAATAGAGAAATGTTTTTTTTGGATTTTCTTCCACCCCAGCATGGATATCTAAACGGATCTTTAAATCTTCAAATCCTTGACACATATGAACTTTGCGAATCTGAAATAAAAACTTATTATCAAACGCAAAAGACCCATAAATGGTTTTTGTCTAATTTTCTACCATCCCTACATAGATGTCTAAATGGATCTATAAATCTTAAAATTCTTGAAACATAGAAAATATGTAAAGTTGAAGAAAAAACCGTTACCAAACACAAAAAACCCAGAAAAACCTAGAAATAGTTTTATCATTTTTTCTACCGCCCTGACACAGAAATCTAAATGGATCTATAAATCTTCATATCCTTGACACACAAGAACTCTGCAAATATGAAGAAAAAAATCAATTACCGAACGCAAGAAACCCAAAAATGGTTTTTTCATATTTTCTGTTGCCCTAGTATGGATGTGTGAATGGATCTATAAATCTTCAAATCCTCGACACATAAGAACTTTGTAAAGCAAGAGAAAAAAAACCCATTACCGAACACCAAAAACCTAAAAAAACCCAGAAAAGGGTTTTTTCAGATTTAATGACACCCTGCCATGGATGTTTAAATGGTTCTATAAACATCCAAATCCTCTACACATAGGAAATCTGTAAATCTGAAGAAAAAAACTGATTACCGAACGTAAAAAAAACCCAGAACAACCCAGATATGATTGTTTTTAAAGATTTTTCTACCACCTCGGCTCGAAAATCAAAATGAATCTATAAATCTTCAAATCCTCAACATACATAGGAACTGTGCAAAGACGAAGAAAACAAACCCACTACCGAACGCAAAAAACCCAAAAATAGTGTAGTTTTTTTCTAAGGAATTTTCTGCTACCCCGAGCATGGATGTCTAAATGGATCTATAAATCTTTAAATCGTCGACACACATGAACTCTACAAAGCCATAATAGAAAAAAACTCATTACCGAATGTAAAATAACTAAGAAATAGTTTTTGTTTTCAAATTTTCAACCAACTTGACAACACGATTGTATAAATGGATTTATAATTAATCTTAAAATCCTCGACACACAGGAAATATGCAAAGTTGAAGAAAAAACCAACTATGAACATAAAATACCCAGAACAAACCAAGAAATGGTGCTTTTTCATAAGTTCTACTACTCCTGCCACAGAATGTCTATTTGAATATATATATATTCAAATCCTCAACACACAGGAACTTGGCAAATCCACTTTCACAATCCACTACTGATTATCTAAAAACCCCAGAATAACATAGAACACTATATCTATTTACATAAATCTTGTCACCCCAACATCGGATGTATACGAATCACATTCAGATCATCAACACACATGCACTCTGCATATGATGAGATTAAAAAACCCATGACCAAATGTCATCGACATTCAGTACATTCAGACAGATGATCGGATTCCATGGTTATTTACCAAGCCCTTCATGGATGTCTGAATGGATTTATAAATCACTTCACGGTCATCGACACACAAAAATTTTGCAAAGCTAAATAAAAAAGTTCATTACTGCTCAAAAAAATCTTCTTACCGAAAAAAAAAATCTATGAAATAGTCCTTTTCTTCTTCTTCTTGCCACTCGAGCACGGAAGTTTAAATGTGTCTATGTATATGGGCAAATCCTCAACACATGAGAAACTCTACAAAGCCGAAGACAAAAACCCATTGATTGAATGCAGAAACCCCATAAAACCCAGAATTATCTTATTTTTCATCGTCTGTCTCATAGCGGCTACCCCAACTTTGATGAAGGGGGTGTATAATTGTGAGTGTATAAATATGCAAATCCTTGATGTACATATTGGAGGGTCATCTCATAACTCTAAAGAAAAAAGTCATTAGGGAACGTCATTGAACCCATGCACTAGGGTTTACTCAACACCCTATATGTACCCTTTACCACTCTTCATTTATGAGTATGCCAAGACACTCTGCTATCTATTTCTCTATGTGCAAGCTTTGTTTATGTTGAGTAAGTTCTTCCATTACCTGAATCGATTCTTCCTTGCGATTACGCTGGAGTTATGCACAATTCCGTTGGAGTGCAAAAATAGTTTTTTTCATATTTGCATAGTCACCCCGATTCAGATGTCTCGCAAATGGATCTATAAAAATCTCAAATCCTTCGACACACAGGAACTCTACAAAGTCTGAAGAAAAAAAACTCGTTACCAAACACAAAAAACCTAGAAAAACCTAGAATGTATGTTTTTCTTTCCATTTTTTCTGCCACCCTGGCACGGATGTCTAAATAGATCTATAAATCTTCAAATCTTGGACACATAATAACTTTGCAATGCCGAAGATAAAAAATCTCGATTATCGAACGCAAAAAAAATAAAAAAATCACAGAAATGTTTTCTTTTGTATTTTTTGCCACCTCTCATAAGAATGTATAAGTGGATCTATAAATCTTCACATCCTCAACACATAGGATCTTTGTCAAATCCTGAAGAAAGAAACCCCTTACCGAATGCAAAAAAACCCAAGATAAACCCTGGATAAATGGTTTCAATTTTCAAATTTTCCACAACCCAGCATGGATGTCTACATGAATTTATAAATCTATCAAATCCTCGACACGACATGAAATCTGTAAAGCCTAAAGAAAAAATCCAATTACCGAACATGCAAAAAACCCAAAAAAACCCAGAAATTTATTATTTTTAGATGTTTTTACCTCTCTTGACATGAATGTTTGTATGGATCTATAAAATCTTCAAATCTTTAACACACATGATCTCAATCAAAGCCAAAGAAGAAAACCCAATACTGAACGCAAAAAAAACAGAGAAAACTCAGAAATGGTTTTTAAAAAAAAAATCTACCTCCCCCGTCACATAGATGTCCTAAATGAATTTATAAATATTTACATCGTTGACAAATAGGATCTCTACAAAACCGAAGAGAAAAAACTCATTACCAAACAACAAAAAGCCTAGAAAAACCCAGAAAATGGTTTCTTATTTAAATTTTCTTCCTCCTCAGCACATGAATGTGTAAATGGAATCTATTCAAATCTTCAAAACACTTGGCACACAGGTAACTCCGCAAAGCTAAAGAAAAATACCACATTACCGAACTAAAAAATCCTAGAAAAATCCTAAAAATGGTTTATTTTTCAGATTTTATACCACCCCAAAATAGTATATCTAAATGGATCTAAAAATATTCAAATCCTCAATACATAGGAAACTCTAACAAAGGTCAAAGAAAAAAACATCATTACCTGAATGCAGAAAAAACGCTAGAAAATTTAAGAAATGGTTTTTTTTTTCTAGATTTTCAGCCACCTCGACATGGATGTCTAAATGAGATTTATAAATCTTCAAATCCTTGACACACAAGAACTCTTAAAATTAAAGCCGAAGAAAACATACCCATTACCTAATGTCAAAAAACCTGGAAAAACAAAGAAATGGGTTTTTTTCCAAATTTTACTACCACCCCAACACAGATGGCTAAATGGATGTCTAAATGTTCAAATCCTTGATACATTGGTAACTCTACAAAGCTAAAGAAAAAAACTCATTATCCGAACGCAGAAAACCCAGAAAAAACTAAGAAATATGGATTTTTAAATTTTTTTTACCACCCGGGCATGAGATGTCTAAATGGATCTATAAATCTTGAAATCCTCAACACACTGGAATTCTATAAATCCTGAACGAAAAAAGCTCTATTAACTAAATGTAAAAAACTCAGAAAAACCAATAAAAAGTTTTTGCCAAGATTCTCTGCCACATTGAAACGGATGTTTAAATGTATCCATAAATCTTCAAATCCTAGACACACGGCAACTCTGACAAAGATCAATGAAAAAACCCCATTACCAAACATAAATATCATAGAAAAACCTAGAAATAGTTTTTCATATTCAAAATTTTTGACACCTCGGTATAGATGCCTAAATGAATCTAAAAATTTTCAAATCCTCGACACAAAGGAACTCTTCAACAGCTGAAGTAAAAAATCTCATTACCCAATGTAAAAATAACAAAAAAAAACTAAGATATACTTTTTTTCAGATTTTATGCCACCCCGATCACAAATATCTAAATGAATCTATAAATTTTCAAATTCTTGACACACATAGGTACTCTACAAAGCCAAAGAAAAAAACTTATTACTGAACACAAAATTAATAAAGAAAAACCTAGAAATGGTTTTTTATTTTTATTTTCTTCTACCTCTAGAATGGATATCCAAATGGATTTATAAATCCCCAAATCCTAGACACACGAGGAACTCTACAAAAATCCAAAGAAAAGAAACCCATTACCGAATGTCAAAAGACCATTAAAAAAACCTTAGAAATGTTTTTTTTTTCAAATTGTTATGTCCACCCCGACACAAATTTATAAATGAATCTATAAATCTTCAAATTCTCGATACACACATAAACACTGCAAAACACAAAGACAAAAAACCATTACCATGAACACAAAATTACCCATAAAACCTCATAAATGGTGTTTCTTTAGATTTTCAGCTAACCCTAACATGGATATCCAAATGGATCTATAATTTTTCAAATCCTCAACACACTAGAACTCTACAAAGCCAAAGAAAAAAAATCTATTACCGAACTCAAAAAAAGGAATAAAAACCCAGAATATGTTTTTTTTTTATCAGATTTTATGCCACATTGGCACATGGATCTTTAATTAGATCTATATATCTTCAAATCCTTGACAGATAGGAACTCTGCAAATCCAAAGATAAAACACTTAATACCAGAATTCAAAAAACCAAGTAAAATCAAGAAATAAATGGTGTTTTTAGATTTTTTACCTCCCCAACACGGATGTCTAAATGGATCTATAAATCTTTATATTATTTTTCACACAGAAACTCTGCAGAGCGGAAGAAAAAAACTCATTACCGAACATGCAAAAAACCTAGAATAACACAAGAAATGGTTTTTTTTCAATATTTTTTACCACCCCAGGCATGAATGTATAAATGGATGTATAAATCTTCAAATCCTTGACACTTGGGAAGTTTGCAAAGTCGAAGAAAAAAAACCTCATTACCGAATGTTACAAAACCAATGAACCCTTAGAAATGGTTTTTTTTCAGGTTTTATACTTCCTCAGGCCTGGATGTTTAAATGGATCGATAAATGTTCAAATCCTTGACACACAAGGAAGTGTGCAAAGGCAAAGAAAAATACTCATTACCGAACACAAAAAACTCATAGGAAAATCCCAAATGGTTTTTTTCAAATTATCTCCTACCCCAGAATGAATTTCTAAATGGATCTATAAATATTTAAATCCCCTACACACAGGAATTTTGTAAAGTCAAACAATAAAAACCATTTATCGAAATGTATAAAACCAAGAAATATATATTCTTTTCCAGAATTTTCTACCACTGCCAGCACAAATGTATAAACGGATTTATAAAATTTTTAAATCCTCGAAACACAAGAACTTTATAAAGCCTTGAAGAAAAAACCATATTATCGAACGTACAAAAAACCTAGAACAACCCAGAAATGTTTTTTTTTGTTTTTTTGTTTTTTGTTTTTGTTTAAAAGATTCAGATTTTCATCCCCCTAGCACAAATTGTTTAAATATATCTTATAAATATTTAAATCCTCCACACATAGTAAAATCTTTAAATTCAAAGTCAAATAATAAATTATCCAACGCACCAAACCCAGAAAACCCTAGAAATGTTTTTTTTTCCAGATTTTTCTACCACCCTCAGCATGAATTTTTAAATGGATCTATAAATCTTTAAATCCTTGACACACATGGCAACACTTCAAAGCTAATGAAAAATACCCATTACCGAATGCTAAAAACCTAGAAACCCCAAAAATATTTTTCTCATATTTTTCTGCTTGTGGCATGAATGGTCTAAATGGATCTATAAATCTTCAGATTTTCTGCCACCCAGACACAAATTTATAAATAGATTCTATAAATATTCAAATCATCGACACACAGGAACTATAAAGAGCTGAAGAAAAAAACCCATTACCGAACAAAAAAACCCACAAAAAGCCAGAAATGGTTTTTTAATAAAATTTTCTACAACCCTGGCATGGATGTCTAAATGGATCTTTGAATTTTCAAATCCTTGACACATAGGACCTCTGTAAACCCTAAGAAACAAACCCATTACCAAATGTAAAAACCTATAAAAATTGAGAAATGTGTTTTTTCAGATTTTTTGCCACCCTAACACGGATGTTTAAATCGATATCTAAATATTCAACTCCTCGACATAGAGGAACTTTGCTTTGCCAAAGAAAAAAATCATTACCAAACGCAAAAATCCTAGAAAAACCTAGAAATGGTTTTTTAGAAATTTTCTGCCACTCTGGTGCTAACGTTTAAATCGATTTATAAATCTTCAAATCCTCGACATACAATAACTCTGCAAAGGTGAAGAAAAAAACCCACTGGATCTATAAATCTTCAAATCCTTGACACACAAGAATTCTGTAAAGCTGAAGAGAAAAAACATAGGAAAAAATTAGAAATGGTTTTTTCAGATTTTCTGCCACCTCAGCACGGATGTCTAAATGTATCTATAAATCTTCAAATCCTCGCCACACAAGAACCCTACAAATCCTAAGAAGAAAATCTATTACTGAACACCAAAAAACCTAGAAAAACATATAAATGGTTTTTTTCACATTTTCTATCACTTTGGCATAGATGTCTAAATGGATTTGATCTATAAATCTTCAAATATTGAACACACAAAAAATTTATAATACCGAAGAAAAAACCCAATACCGAACCTAAAATACACAAAAAACCCATAAATAGTTTTTTTTCATATTTTCTGCCACCCCGACATTGATGTATAAATGAATCTATAAATCTACAAATCTTTGGCACACAGGAACTCTGCAAAGATGAAGAAAAAAATCCATTAACAAACTCAAAAGAACTAGAAAAACCCATAAATGTTTTTTTAGATTTTCTGCTACCCCGACAAAGATGTCTAAATGTATCTATAAATGCTCAAATCCTCAACACAAAGGATCTCTATAAATTCAAAGAAAAAAATAGAATGGATCTCTATAAATGATTTTTTCTTATTTTCTGCCACATCAGAATGGATGTTAAATTGGATCTATAAATCTTTAAATCCTTGACACATAGGAAATTTGCAAAGCCAAAGAAAAAAACCCATAATCGAACGCAAAAAACTCAAAAAATTGAGAAATGGTTATTTCTTCTGATTTTCTGCCACCCTGGCACAAATGTCTAAATGGATATATAAATCTTTAAATCCTTGAGACACATGAACTCTGCAAAGACGAAGAAAATAAACCCATTACTGAATGTAAAAAACCCAAAAATTGTTTTTTTAGATTTTATGCCACCTCAGCATAGATGTTTAAATGAATCTATAAATTTTCAAATTCTCGACACACAAGAACTCTTTAAAACCGAAGAAAAAAACCCATTACCAAACGTAAAAAACCTAGGAAAAACCCAAAAATGGTTTTCTCATATTTTTTACCACCCCGGCACGGATGTCTAAATAGATCTATAAATCTTCAAATCCTCGCCACATAGGAACTCTGTAAATCCCAAGAAAAAAAATCCATTACTAAACGCCAAAAACCCTAGAAAAACTTAGAAATATTTTTTTCCATATTTTTTGTCACCCTGACACAAATGTCTAAATAGATTTGATCTATATATCTTCAAATCCTCAACATATATGAACTTTTCAAAATCGAAGATAAAATTCATTACCAAACACAAAATACATAGAAAAAACTGATTTTTTTTTAATAATTTTTGCCACCCTGGTACCGATGTATAAACGGATATATAAATCTACAAATCCTCAACACACAAGGACTATGCAAAGCTAAAGAAAAGAAACCCATTAAAAATACAAAAAACTAGAGAAACCCAGAAATGATATTTTTCAAAATTTCTGCCAACTTGGCACAGATGTCTAAATGCATCTATAAATGTTCAAATCCTTGATAGACATGAACACTGCAAATTCGAAGAAGAAAACCCATTACTGAACGTAAAAAACCCAGAAAACGGGCAATAAATGAATTTTTTCTTATTTTCTGCCACCCTTGAACAAATGTTTAAATGGATCTATAAATCTTCAAATCTTGAATACATAGGAACTCTGCAAAACCGAATAAAAAAACCATTACCGAATGTAAAAAACCCAAAAATTATTTTTTTAGTTTTTTTACCACCTTGACACTTATGTCTAAATGGATTATAAATATTTAAATCATCAACACATAAGAACTCTAAAAAGCCGAAGAAAAAAACCCACTACCAAACGTAAAAACCTAGAAAAACCCAAAAATGGTTTTTTCAGATTTTTTATAATTTTCTGCCACGTAAAAAACCCAAAAAAACTAAGAAATGAATTTTTTAGTTTTTTTTGCCACCCTAACAAGGATGTCTAAGAGGATCTGTAAATATTCAAATAATCATCAAACAAGAACTTTAAAAAGCTAAAGAAAAAAACTCATTACCGAACAAAAAAAATCTAGAAAAACCCAAAAATAGTTTCTTTTTGGATTTTCTGCCATCCCGACACCGATGTCTAAATGGAACTATAAATATTTGAATCTTCAACACATAGTAATCTAAAAATCTTATAAGAAGAAACAAACCCATCACCAAACGCAAAAACCCAGAAAAACCTAAAAGCATCTTTTTTCATATTTTCAGCCATCCTGACACGAATGTCTAAATGGATCTATAAATCTTTAAATCCTCGACACACAGGAACTCTGCAAAGCCGAAGAGAAAAACCCATTACTATACATAAAAAATCTAGAAATGGTTTTTTTTCATATTTTCTACGTCCCCGACACGAGTGTCTAAATAGATCTATAAATCTTCATATCCTCGAAACACAGGAACTCTACAAAGTTGAAGAAAAACACCCATTACCAAATGTAAATAACCCATAAAATCTTAGAAATGGTTTTTTGTTCATGTTTTCTGCCATCCTTGCATGGATGTAAAAATGGATATATATAAATATTCAAATCCATAACATATAAGAATTCGACAAAACTGAACAAAAAAAACCCATTACCAAACAAAAAAAACACAAAAAAACCCAATAATTATTTATTTTCATATTTTCTACCACCCGACATGGATGTCTTAATGGATCTATAAATCTTCAAATCCTGAACACAAGAACTCTGCAAAGCCTAAGCAAAAAATCCATTACCAAATGCAAAAAACCTAAAAAAATTGAGAAATGGTTTTTTTGATATTTTCCGCCACCCCAGCATGGATATCTAAATGGATCTTTAAATATTCAAATCCTCAACACACATGAACTCTGTAAAGCCAAAAAAAAAACTGATTACCAAACGAAAAAAACCCAGAAATAGTTTATTTCAAATTTTCTCTGCCATCCCAACATAGATGTCTAAATGGATCTATAAATCTTTAAATTCTCAACACACAAAAACTCTACAAAGCCAAAGAAAAAAACCCATTAGCGAATGCAAAAAACCCTAGAAAAACCCAAAAATGGTATTTTTTCTAGATTTTTAGCTTCCCTAGTATACATGTCTAAATGGATATGTAAATCTAAAAATCCTTGACACATAGAACTCTACAAAGTTGAAGAAAAAACTAATTACTGAACGCACAAAATAAAGAAAAAATCAGAAATGGTTTTTTCAGATAAACTGTGACCTGGGCACGGATGTCTAAAATGATCTATAAATTTTAATTCCTCGACACACAGGAACTCTACAAAGTAAAAAAAAAAATCATTTACAGAATGAAAAAAACCCAAATAAACCCAAAAATGGTTTTTTTAGATTTTATTCTACCACGACATGGATATCTAAATGGATCGAAAAATCTTCAAATCCTTGACACACAGGAACTCTACAAAGCTAAAGAAAAAAACCCATTACTGGACACAAAAAAATCAAGAAAAACATAGAAATGAATTTTTTCAAATATTCTGCTATTTTGGCATAGATTTCTAAATGGATCTATAAATCTTCAAATCCTCGACACACATGAAATCTACAAAGCCAAAGAAAAAAACCCAATACCGAATGTAAAAAACCTAGAAATGGTTTTTTTTCAGATTTTATGTGACACCGAGATGAATCTCTAAATGGATCTATAAATCTTCAAATCCTCAACACACATGAACTCTGCAAAGAAAAAAAAACCCAATACCAAATGAAAAAACCTAGAAATGTTTTTTTTCATACTTTATGTGACTCCGCGTTGAATCTCTAAATGGATCTATAAATATTCAAATCCTCAACACACAGGAACTCTACAAAGCCTAAGAAAAAAACCCTTACTAAACACAAAAAACCCAGAAATGAATTTTTTCATATTTTTTGCCACCCCGACATGAATGTCTAAATGGATCTATAAATATTTAAATCCTCAACACACAAGAACCTTGCAAATCTGAAGAAAAAAACCAATACCAAACACAAAAAACCTAGAAAAACCGAGAAATTGTTGTTTTTAAAGATTTTCTACCACCCCGACAAGGATGTCTAAATGGATCATTAAATCTTCAAATCCTCGACACACAAGAACTCTATAAAGTCGAAGAGAAAAACCTATAAAAACTGAGAAATGGTTTTTTCATATTTATTGCCACCCTGAAATAGATGTTTATATCAATATCTAAATATTCAACTCCTCGACACAGAGGAACTTTGCAAAGCCAAAAGAAAAACCCATTACCGAATGCTAAAAACAAAGAAAAACCCACAAATTACTTTTTACAGATTTTCTGCCACTTTGGCACTAATGTTTAAATGGATTCACATATCTTCAAATCCTTAACATAAAAGAATTATGCACAGGAAAAGAAAAAACCATTACCGAAAGCAAAAAACCTAGAAAAAATGAGAAATGGTTTTTTTCATATTTTCTACAAACCTAGAAGGGATGAATAAATGTATCTATAAACATATTCAAATCCTTGATACACTGGAAGTATTTAAAGGAGAAGAAAAAAACCTATTAGCAAATGAAAAAAACCCAGAAATGGTTTTTTTTTAATTTTTTGCCGCCCTTGCACGAATGACTAAATGTATCTATAAGTCTTCAAATCCTCAACACACATGAACTTTAGAAAGCCAAAGAAAAAAATATATTACCAAGCGTAAATAACCTAGAAAAACTCAAAAATGGGTTTTTCAAGATTTTCTACCTCCCCATCACGGATGTCTAAATGGATGTATAAATCTTCAAATCCTCGACACACATGAACTCTGCAAAGCTAAATAAGAAAACCTATTACCGAATGCAAAAACCCAGAATTTTTTTTTAACTTTCTACAACCCTGACACAGATGTCTAAATGGATCTTTAAATCTTCAAATCCTTGACACATAGGACCTCTGCAAATCCGAAGAAAAAACATATTACCGAATGCAAAAAACCCATAAATCCCAAAAAATAGTTTTTTAAAAATTTCCTACCACCCCAAAATGAATGTCTAAATGGATCTATAAATATTCAAATGCTCAACATATAGGAAGTCTGTAAAGCCAAAGAAAAACATAGAAATGACTTTTGTTAGATTCTCTGCCACCTCGACATGGATTTCTAAATGGATCTATAAATCTTCAAATCCTCGACACACAACAATTCTACTAAGCCGACTAAAAAAACCATTACCAAACGTAAAAAACATAGAAAAACTGTGAACTGGTTTTTTTAGATTTTCTTCCACGTTGACATAGATGTCTAACTAGATATATAAATTTTCAAATCCTCAACACAAAGGAACTTTGTAAAGCCGAAGAAAAAACCTATTTCCAAACGCAAAAAACCTAGAAAAACCTAGAATCAGTTTTTTCAAATTTTCTACCACCCTACCAAGGATGTCTGAATGGATTTATAGATCTTCAAATCCTCAACACACATGAACTCTGTAAATCCGAAGAAAAAAAACCCATTACCGAATGCAAAAATACTTAGAAAAAAATAGAAATAGTTTTTTCATATTTTTTGCCACCCCGACACGAATATATAAATGGATCTATAAAATCTTCAAATCCTAGACACAAAGGAAATCTTAAAAACTGAAGAACAAAATCCATTACAGAATGTAAAAAAATAAAATTGGTTATTTTCACATTTTCTGCCACACCAACACGAATGTCTAAATGGATATATAAAAATATTCAAACCCTCGAAACATAGGAACTCTACAAAGCCAAATAAAAAATGTTAGGATTTCATATTATTAGTGCTCACATTATTATTAAAGTTAGATTATAATTATGTGATGTAATTGAGTTGGTATTACAACTCATATTGTTTTTTTTATTATTGGCAAATAGTTTTTTGAAAGGGACTATACCCTTATACAAGAAGGCTCTAGAAGCTAGATGCGAACGAAACATAAACAAAGAAAAAGAACAAGATCACGGTAAAACATGAAATCCTAGAAGCAGGAAACAACCTGCTCAGAATAAAACCCAAAACCAACAGCAAATCAACAAAAAAATAGCTGATTTAAAGCGACTAGACAGCTGCTGCCCAACAAAGCAGCCGTGTAACACTTGTGACACTAGTAAGGTGGAGAACTGGTATTCTTGGAGATTTTTTTTTCATTTTACGCACCGTTATCCAGCCTGTAGAAGCCTCCATGAATGGAGGATTAAATAAAGGAGTCATATTTTCCTTATCCTCCAACGACCCAACTAGGGCAGTGGAATCATTAACATCTTTTGTATTTTCCATACCATCGCCAACTGGATGAGATTCATTGGCGCCTTCAACAACTGGAATTTTCGAGAGAGGAATTTCTGGGACAGAAACATCTTCAGTATCAGTATTTGAATCCTCTTTGGCTTTGAAAATTAGGTGTTCTAAGAGTGCATTTTTCCACTAGTTTTTTTTTTTCCATTTTTTCACTTTTCCATACCTCAAACATTAGCAGTGTGTCCGGTAGCAAAACACTTTCTGCACCTAAAGGGAAAGCGTTCATAATCTAAAGATTGTGTCCAATTTCTACTTTGGACTTTAAGCTCTATATTAGTAGGGAGATTTTTGGATGTGTCAAGCTCAACAAGGATTTTGGCGAAGGTTGTGTGCGTGAAATAAATGGTTTGGGGGTCAATGAAAAGGATATGACCCAAAGTATTTCCAATAGTGGTTAGGTAGGTACTATCCCAGAATTGGAGCGGTAGATGGGGCAGTCTAATCCAAACTAGTTTGCAAGCAAATGATTCAGTAAGTGGGTTAAAAGAAGGGAACCAGGGTTTCAAAACCAGGTAGTGGGATTGAAAAGCCCAGAGTTTTTTAGCTATGACTTCATTATCCCTAATTGAGGAAAAAGCAACAATAAACGTGCCTTTCACACATGGATAAAGATCTAGCTTACCAGATAGAATCGGGATCCAGTGCTTTGTAATCCAGTCATGAAGAGTAGCTAGGTTTGGCCATAGCCTGCTGAATCTCCCGATCAGGGAATGCTCTTGGTAGAAACATTCTGAATCGAGGACTTCATCCCAAAAAGAAACGATAGGATTAATAGCCGTAGGGGTCATGGGTGTGATGGGACTCATCCCCTGTGTGAGGCTCCTGCCCTATAAAATATCCTTAAATGTATTTGGTCTATTTGATTTATTATTCAGGATGTGATTCACATCATCCCTGGTATCTGGAAGGCCTGTCCTAGTGGTCTTCGGGTGTAGATCCACTGAAGAATAGCGGTTAGGGAACCCATAACCAAAAGTTCTATCATTTTTATAGTCACCAGTAGCAGCTAAGGGTAGCTGTGCCTTTTGAATAGAGGTCAGTTGAGTTCCATCCCCATGAGAGGATCTAACAGGGTAAGGGTTCGAAGAGGCCGCCTTAGCACCATAAAATACCTGGTCAATCCATGAAAGAACCTCAGTTTGTGCGCCTCTGACAGCACTACCTCCACCAGATCCATGACCACCAAAACAACCATGGGTTTGCGGCCGTTTGACCATTTAGGGGTAAGTTGTTATAATATATTGTTTCAACAATATATTATTATAGAGTTTTGTTGTACCCGTAAAATTATAAATGGGTAAGTTGTTTGTTGACTTCCTATTTTCTAGGAAGTATTTCTTCTATTCTATTGGCTATATATTAGCCAAACATGTTGTGTCGATATATAGAAAATATAATATTACTGTGTGTTATTTCTTATGTAAATATTTTGCTGCAATTATATTTGGTATTCGAGCGATATGAGTATATGAGATCATGTGAGGGATAATAGTATCATGCTTCATCCCTATGAATGAGAGGAATTTTATGTAGGAGAATTAGTATTTCAGAATATAGGTATATTTTTATGTTTTGTTCAAAGTTCTGCACTGAACTATAGCTACGCATTATCAAAACTTTGTCTGTTGTATTTGATTCAATCTTGTACGCATGTGGAAAATATTTTTCTAGTGTCTATCTGAACAAGACATCAACGAATTGTATGCACATTATATTCGGGCCATGGAAGATGATTTGGTCGCATAAAACATTCAGCGTTTAAATTCCTATGTTTTCCTTCCACATCATATTCATTCAACGTTCATCTACCAGATATGATTGTGTTTTTTAATTAGTGCATGTAGTCAAAATCTATATGTAGTGAATTTTATGTTTTCATAGCAGATGCCTTCGTAATAGATGATTTGGTCGCATAAAATGTTCAGTGTTTAAATTCCTATGTTTTCCTTCCAAATCGTATGCCTTTGTAATATGATTGCACTCAGGAGGCACACGAGGAGTCAAAATCTATTACGAAGGCATCTGCTATGAAAACAATTAAACAGTGCATGGAGAAAGATGTGGATGAAGTGGGGAAAATTACACAGAATATCAAACAAAAAATTGAATCTCTAGATGCAGATAATGTAAGCAACCGAAAAAAGGCTGGATGCGAGAAGGGCACTAGTGTTGATCGTTCTCGAATGTCAATGACTGCAACCTTGAAAAAGAAATTGAAGGATCGCATGTCATATTTTCAGATTCTAAGGTAGATGATTCAAGATGAATATTGAGAAGTAGTTGAATAGAGAGTGTTTACTACTCAATCCTCTCCAATCTCATCCAACTTGGCTCTCTATAGCAATGCGACCCCTGTCCACCGCATACACAGTTTTTAAATTGAAATTCATGGTATTTAGTTCCTGGTTTTTGGTGTTATAGGTGATTTTAGTTTTTTAAATTTAGTTGTATAATGATTTTTATTTGAAGTCATTTAATTGTTGGATGCATAATCAAGTCTAGTGAGTAAAGTTTATTTGTTGGTCAAACACCTTGTGTTATTTGAGTAACCATTACTCACTAAATCCAATTTTTTATTGAATTGAAGTTTTGTCCCTTTAGTGTTGTAATTCTCTATTGATACTTATTTCTTTGTTAAGATAGTGTCAAAGTTATCCTGTCATTGTTCCATTCGTGTCATTAAATTGTCATTTTCAAAAGTCTTGTAGTCATCAAAATTGATTCAAAAGTGTGAAAAGTTGTGAAAATCCAATCTTTAATTGGATTTTGTTATCGTCAATATAGTTTCCATCATTGATGTCGTTTTATTTTAGTCTTTATAGTGTCAATATTGTCAAGTTTTCATGACAATACAAAAGTGTTAGTTTTTGTTTATGTCTTGTTATCAAATAGGTGATTTTAGGTTGTCATCATGAGTCAGAGTCAAAAATTGTAAAAGTCTTAATTTTTTTTTTTGACTTACGGACGCATTTTTGGTGTTACCCGACGTCTGGAAAAATGTTTCACATTGTGGGAGGAAAGAAAAGAATAAAATCAATGTGGAAACAAATGTGCTTCATGTTCACATCTTGCTGAGTTAGTAGCGCATAAATCAGAGGATGGAGGCATAGGAGGTTGGAGGTCATTCAATGACCTCTCGTTAGTTGCCAACAATGGGGCCGCATATCAGCTTTGGTGACATGTATGTGCAATTTGATTTTAGTTCTTCCAGTGTGGTACAGTTTGTAGTTTTCAATAAGTGTAAATTTCACATTGAGGGGGGGAACATGATCCAATATTCCATTTCCATTATGTCAGCTTTTTCTATGTATGTACGAGCAGTAGATTTTAGTAGAATTCCCTATGTTATTCCCTGTAGTGAAATGTGATGAGGGATGATGATAGTACTTGGCACATCATGATGTGGTTGTAGGTAAACCACTTGAAAACCTTCATTTGTGGTTTGTACCAATAACAAAAGCACCATTCTTGGTTGTTGGTAATCCATTCGCAAAACCATCACTTTGTGGTTTGTGGTAGACCAATTGCAAAACCACCATTCTCGGTTTGTGGTCAACCATTTGCAAAACCATCCTTTAGGTTTGTGATCATCCTGTGAAAATCACCAGATCATGATCAGGTGCAAGTATAAGGCAAGTTTTCCCCATGTTCGCACTAAGGGGGGGGAATGTTAGGATTTCATATTATTAGTGCTCACATTATTATTAAAGTTAGATTTTCAAATCCTCAACACACAGGAACTCTGCAATCCTAAAGGAAAAAAACCCATTGCTGAGTGTAAAAAAAAAAGAAATAATTTTTTTTTCAGTAATTATGTCTCCCCGACATGGATGTCTAAATGGATCTATAAATCTTCAAATCCTCGATAGATAGGAACTCTGCAAAGCCAAAAAAAAACCATTACTGAATGTAAAAATACCCAGTAAAACCATGAAATGATTTTTTAAAAAAATTTCTACCACCCAACACGGATGTCTAAATGGATCTGTAAATCTTCAAATCCTTGACACA
The DNA here is from genome assembly GCA_019776745.2 of Taxus chinensis. NCBI lineage: Eukaryota > Viridiplantae > Streptophyta > Pinopsida > Cupressales > Taxaceae > Taxus > Taxus chinensis. Next base: position 467,469,389 of record CM034148.1, read on the forward strand.
CAGGAACTGTGCAAAGCAGAAGAAAAAAATTCATTACCGAATGCAAAAAACATAGAAATGGTTTATTTCAAATTTTCTGCCACCCTAATATGGATCTATAAATCTTCAAATCCTCAACACACAGGAACTATGCAAAGCTAAAGAAAATATCCCATTCCTAAACGAAAAAAACAAAGAAAAACCCAGAAATGGTTTTTTCATATTTTTTTCCACCCCGACACAAATGTCTAAATGGATCTATAAATCTTCAAATCCTTGACACACCGAAACTTTGCAAATTCAAAGAAAAAAACCCATTACCAAACACCAAAAACTCTAAAAAACCCAGAAATGAATTTTTTTAGATTTTTTGCCACCCTAACAAGGATGTCTAAGTGGATCTTTAAATATTCAAATCATCGACAAATAAGAACTTTGCACAGCTGAAGAAAAAATCCATTACCAAATGCAAAAAACCCATAAATGGTTTTTTTTCAAATTTTGTCCCACCCCAGCATCGATGTCTAAATGGATCTATAAAACTTCAAATCCTCAACAAGAAGGAACTCTACAAAGTCGAAGAAAAAAATCCATTACCAAACAGAAAAACCTAGAGAAAATCCATAAATCATTTTTTTTTTAGATTTTCAGTCACTCAGCACGCTTGTCTAAATCGATCTATAAATATTCAAATCCTCGATAAACAAGAAATCATCAAAGACGAAGAGAAAAACGCATTATTATACCCAAAAAACATAGAAATGTTTTTTTTCAAATTATCTGACACCCCGACACAAATGTCTAAATGGATCTATAAATTTTCAATACCTCGACACACAGGAACTTCTCAAAGCTGAAAAGAAACCCATTACTGAATGTAAAAAACCTAGAAAATTCAAGAAATGTTTTTTTTTTTTAGATTTTCTGCCACCTCGACATGAAAGTCTAAATGGGTCTATAAATCTTCAAATCCTTGACACACAGTAATTTGCAAAGCAGAAGAAAAAACCCATTACCAAACACAAAAAACACAGAAAAACTTAGAAATGTTTTTTTTTCATATTTTCAACCATCCCAACAAGAATTTCTAAATGGATCTATAAATATTTCAATCCTCGACACAATGGAACTCTGTAAAGACGAAGAGAAAAACACATTATTGTACGTAAAAAACCAGAAATAGTTCTTGTCATATTTTCTACCTCCCCAGCACAGATGTCTAAATGGAGCTATAAATTTTCAAATCCTTGACACACAGGAACTCTGCAAAGCCAATGAAAAACACCCATTACCAAACTCAAATAACCTAGAAAAAAACTCGTTACCGAATGCAAAAAGCCCCCGAAAATCCCAGAAACGGTTTTTTTTTCAAATTTTTAGCCACCCCGGCACAGATGTCTAAATGGATTTATAAATCTTCAAATTATTGACACAAAAAACACTACAAAGTAGAAGAAAAAACTAATTACCGAATGTTAAAAAAAAAGAAAAACCCAAAAATGGTTTTTCCACATTTTTGTGATCCCGATACGGATGTCTAAAATGATCTATAAATATTCAATTTTTCGACACACATGAACTCTATAAAGCAAGAAAAATATCCATTACTGAATGAAAAAAACCCAGATAAACCCATAAATGGTTTTTCTAGATTTTATTCCACCCTAACACGGATGTCTAAATGGATCGATAAATCTTTAAATCCTTGATGCACAGGAACTTTGCAAAGCCGAAGAAAAAAACCCATTACCGAACGGAAAAAATTCAAGAAAAACCTAGAAATGGTTTTTTTTTTTCAAATATTTCACCTTCTCGACATGTATTTCTAAATAGATCTATAAATATTCAAATCTTTGACACACAGGAACTCTACAAAGCCGAAGATACAAACCCAATACCAAATGCAAATAACTCAAAAATAGTTTTTTTCGAATTTTATGTGACCCCGAGACGAATCTCTAAATGGATATATAAATCTTCAAATCCTCAACACACAGGAACTCTACAAAGCTGAAGAAAAAAACCCTAACTGAATGCAAAAAACCCATAAAATGTTTTTTTAGATTTTCTACCACCCTGGTATGTATTTCTAAATGGATCTTTAAATCTTCAAATCCTGGACACACATGAACTCTGCAAACCTGATGAAAAAACTCATTACCGAACACATAAAACCTATAAAAACTGAGAAATGCTTTTTAAAGATTTTTTGCTACCCCAACATGGATGTTTAAATCGATCTCTAAATATTCAACTCCTCGACACAGAGGAACTTTGTGTAGCAGAAGGAAAAACCCATTGGCGAATGCAAAAAATGTAGAAATGGTTTTTACAGATTTTCTGCCACTCCAACACCAATGTCTAAATGAATTTATAAATCTTCAAATCCTCAAGCTATAAGAACTCTACAAAGGTGAAGAAAAAAACCCATTACCGAAAGGAAAAACCCTAGAAAAACCAAGAAATGGTTTTTTCAGAATTTTCTGCCACCCCGGAAGGGATGAATAAATGCATCTATAAATCTATAAATCCTTGACACATGGAAACTCTTCAAAGCCAAAGAAATAAACGTATTACCGAAAGAAAAAAAACACAGAAATGGTTTTTTTCAGATTTTCTGCCGCCTGGGCACGGATGACTAAATGGATCTGTAAATCTTAAAATCCTTGACACACAAGAACTCTGCAAAGCTGATGAAAAACAACCATTACTTGACGTAAATATCCCAGAAAAAATTAGAAATGTTTTTTTTTCAGATTTTCTACCATCCTGACACGAATGTAAAAATGGATCTATAAATCTTCAAATCCAAAACACACAGGAACTCGACAAAGCCAAACAAAAATAACTCATTACCGAACCCAAAAAACATAAAAAAAAAAAAATGGTCTTTTCATATTTCTGCCAACCGACACAATGTCTAAATGGATCTATAAATCTTCAAATCCTCAACACATAAGAACTTTGCAAAGTCTTAGAAAAAAATCCATTACCGAATGTAAAACACCTAGGAAAATAAAGAAATGGTTTTTTTGAGATTTTCTGCCACCCCAACATGGATATCTAAGCGGATCTTTAAATCTTCAAATCCTCAACACTTATGAACTTTGCGAATCCAAAATAAAAACTGATTATCAAACGCAAAAAACCCAGAAATAGTTTTTTTCAAATTTTCTGCCATCCCGACACGGATGTCTAAATGGATCTATAAATCTTAAAATTCTTGACACATAGAAAATATTTAAAGCCGAAGAAAAAAACCATTACCAAACATAAATGGATCTATAATTCTTCAAATCATCGACACACGGAACTCTACAAAGCTAAAGAAAAAAGCAATTACCAAATGCAAAAAGCAAAGAAAACCTAGAAATGATTTTTTCATATTTTCTATGACCCCGGCACGGATGTCTAAAATGATCTATAAATATTCAATTCCTCGACACATAGGAATTCTAAAAAAGCAAAAAAATACCCATAACCGAATGAAAAAAAGCCAGATAAACCCAGAAATGGTTTATTTAGAGTTGATTCCACCCTGACGCGGATGTCTAAATAGATCAATAAATCTTCAAATCCTAAACGCACAGGAAATCCTCAAAGCCAAAGAAAAAAACCCATTACCAAACCCATAAAAATCAAGAAAATCCTAGAAATGGTTTTTTTCAGATATTCTACCATCTTGGCACGGATTTCTAAATGGATCTATAAATATTAAAATCCTTGACACACAGGAACTCTACAAAGCTGAAAAGAAAAACCCAATACTGAATGCAAAAAAAACTAGAAATGGTTTTTTTAGATTTTATGTGACCCTGAGACAAATCTCTAAATGGATCTATGAATCTTGAAATCCTAAACACAGGAAATCTGTAAAGCCGAAGAAAAAAAACCACGAAATGATTTTTTCTTATTTTTTGCCACCTCAGCATGGATGTCTAAATGGATCTACAAATATTCAAATCCTCAACACATAAGAACTCTACAAAGCCGAAGAAAGAAAACTCAATACCAAACACAAAATGCCTATAAAAATCGAGAAATGGTTTTTTTACATTTTATGCCACCCCTGCACAAATTTCTAAATGGATCTTTAAATCTTCAAATTCTCGACACATAGGAAATTTGCAAAGCAAAATTAAAAAACCCATTACTGAACACAAATAATCAAGAAAAACCTAGAAATGGTTTTTTTACAGATTTTCAGCCACTCCGACATCGATGTCTAAATGGATTTATAAATCTTCAAATCCTCGACATACACGAACTCTATAAAGGTGAAGATAAAAACCTATTACCAAAAGAAAAAAACCTAGAAAAATTGAGAAATGTTTTGTTTTTCAGATTTTCTGCCACCCCGGAAGGGATGACTAAATGTATGTATCTATAAATCTTCAAATTCTCGACACACAGGAACTCTGCGAAGACAAAGAAAAAAACTTATTACCGAATGCGAAAAACCTAGAAATAGTTTTTTTTCTTTCATATTTTCTTCCTCCCAGGCACAGATGACTAAATGTATCTATAAATATTCAAATCCTTGACACACAGGAACTCTGCAAAGCTGAAGAAAAAACCCATTACCGAGCATAAATAACCTATAAAAACTCAAAAATAGTTTTTTAAAGATTTTCTGCCACATTATTAGGGATGTCTAAATGGATATATAAATATTCAAATCCTCGAAACACATGAACTCTTCAAAGCTAAATAAAAAAACCCATTACCGAACGTAAAAAATAAGAAATGGTTTTTTAAATATTTTTTGTAACTTTGAAAGAGATGTCTAAATGGATCTATAAATCTTTAAATCCTCGACACATAGGAACTCTACAAATCCGAATAAAAACCCCATTACTGAATGTAAAAAACTTGTAAAACCCCATAAACATTTTAAAAAAAATTCTACCACCCAAACACGGATGTTTAAATGGATCTATAAATATTCAAATGCTCGACATACAAGAATTTGTAAAGCCAAAGAAAATAACCAATTACCAAATAGACAAAACCTAGAAAAATCGAGAAACAGTTTTATACAAATTTTTTGGCACCCCGACTCAGATGATTAAATGGATCTATAAATCTTCAAATCCTTGACACATAAGAACTCAGCAAAGCCAAATAAAAACCCCATTACTGAATGTAAAAAAGCCAGAAAATGTAAATAGGGTTTTTTTAATATTTACTGCCACCCCGACATAGATGTCTAAATGGATCTATAAATCTTTAAATCCTCGACACACAGAAACTCTGTAAATCCAAAGAAAAAAACTCATTACCTAATGCAAAAAACCTAAAAATAGTTTTTTTTAGATTATCTACCACCCGACACGGATGTCTAAATGGATCTATAAATCTTCAAGTCCTCAATACATAGGAACTCTGAAAACTCAAAGAAAAAAACCATTAGTAAATGTAAAAAACCTATAAAAACCAATAAATAGTGGTCGGCCGGAGTACATTGTTATCATTTTTGTGGCCGGACCACTACGTGTTTGCTGTTTGATCACTGTCCAGCAGGTGTTTATTTGCTGTTGTGTTGCTGTTGATTGTTTCTTTGCAGACTGCGTTCTGCACTTGGTCCTTATTGTTATATCAAGATGTTGATCCTTTTTTTCGAGCTTTATTTTCCTATTCTGGCTTCTGAGCCTTGCTGTACAAGGGTATAGTCCCTTTCAAAAAACTATTTGCCAATAATAAAAAAATAAATAAATAGTTCTTTTCATATTTTTTGCAACCTCGACACGGATGGGTAAATGGATCTACAAATCTTTAAATCCTCAACACACAGTAACTCATCAAAACCAAAGGAAAAAACCCATTACTAAACGTAAAAACCCTAGAAAACTCCAGAAATGTTTTTTTTAGATTTTATGCCACCTCGGCATGGAAGTCTAAATGGATCTATAAATCTTCAAATCCTTGACACACAGGAACTCTATAAAGCCAAAGAAAAAAGCCCATTATAGAATGTAAAAAACCTAGAAAAATACTGAAATGGTTTTTTTTAGATTCTCTGCCACCCCAACACGGATGTCTAAATGGATCTATAAATCTTTAAATCCTCGACACATAAGAATTTTAAAAATCCGTATAAAAAAAACCATTACCGAACACAAAAAACCCAGAAAAACCATGAAATGGTTTTTTTAAATTTTCTTCCACCCTAGCATGAATGTCTAATTGGATCTATAAATCTTCAAATCCTTGACACATAGAAAATTTGTAAATCCAAAGAAAAGTACCCATTACCAAAGGCAAAAAACATAGAAAAATCTTCAAATCCTTGACACATAGGAACTATAAAATTCTAAAGAAAAAAACTAACGAACGCAAAATACCCAGAAAAATAGAAATGGTTTTTTTTTATATTTTCTGCCACCCCGGCATGGATTTCTAAATGGATCTATAAAATCTACAAATCCTGAACAAAAAGTAAATATGTAAAGCCGAAGAAAAAATCCATTACAGAACAAAAAAAATCCAGAATTGGTTATTTTCACATTTTCTGCCACCCAGGGACCAATGCCTAAATGGATCTATAAAAAAATTTCAAATCCTAAACACACAGGAACTTTGCAAAGAAAAAAAAAATGCTTTAATAAATGTAAAAATCCTAGAAAAACCCAAAATTGGTTTATTTCATTTTTTTGCCACCTTGACATGGATGTCTAAATGGATCTAAAAAATCTTCAAATCCTTTACACATAGGAACTCTACAAAGTCAAAGAAAAAATATCGTTACTAAATGAAAAAAACAAAAAAAACCTAGAAATGATTTTTTTTCAAATTTTCTTACACCCCGGCATGGATATCTAAATGGATCAATAAATTTTCAAATCCTTAACACATAGGAATTCTGAAAAGCTGAAGAAAAAACCCCATTACCAAATGTAAAAAACCTTGAAAAATCTAGAATTTTTTTTTCAGATTTTCTACCACCCGACATAGATGTCTAAATGGATCTATAAATCTTCAAATCCTCGATACACCGGAACTCTGCAAAGGCAAAAAAACCCATTACCGAATGTAAAACTACCAAGAAAAACCTAGAAATGGTTTTTTTCATATTTTCTGGCACCCCGACATGGATGTCTAAATGGATCCGTAAATCTTCAAATCCTTGACACAAAGGAACTATGCAAAGCAGAAGAAAAAAATCCATTACCGAATGCAAAAAACTGATAAAAACCCATAAATGGTTTATTTAAAATTTTATACCACTCTAACATGGATTTCTAAATAGATCTATAAATATTCAAATCCTCGACGCACAGGAACTCTGCAAAGATGAAGAGAAAAACCCATTGTTGTACCCAAAATAACCCAGAAAATATTTTTAAAAAAATTATCTGCCACCCCGGCACAGATGTCTAAATGGATCTATAAATCTTCAAATCCTTAACACACAGGAACTCCTTAAAGCATAAGAAATAAACCCATTACCGAAAATAAAAAACCTAGAATAATCTAGAAATGTTTTTTTTTCAAATTTTCTATCACCTTGGCACAAAAGTCTAAATGGATCTATAAATATTCAAATCCTTGACACACAGTAATCTACAAAGCTGAGGAAAACAACCCATTACCAAACGTAAAAAAACCCAGAAATAGCTTTTTTCAGATTTTCAACCATCCTAAAATGAATGTCTAAATGGATCTATAAATTGTTAAATCCTCAACACACAGGAACTATGCAAAGATGAAGAGAAAAAACCCATTACTATATGCAAAAAACCCAAAAATGGTTTTTATCATATTTCTACCTCCCCAACATGGATGTCTAAATGGAACTATAAATCTTCAAATCCTCGACACATAGGAACTTTGTAAAGATGAAGAAAAACACCTATTACCGAATGTAAATAACCCAGAAAAACTCAGAAATGGTTTTTTTCAAAATTTTTGCCATCCCAGTACGTATGTAAAAATGGATCTATAATTCTTCAAATGCACAACACACAGGAACTCGACAAAGCTGAATAAAAAATACCCATTACCGAACACATAAAAACCACCTCAACACACAGGAACTCTGCAAAGCCTAAGAAAAAAATCCATTATTGAACGGAAGAAACCTAGAAAACTCGACAAAATAATTTTTTAAAAATTTTCTACCACCCTAGCATATATATCTAAATAGATCTATAAATCTTCAAATTCTCAACATAGAGAAACTTTGCAAAGTTGAAGAAAGAAACATGTTACCAAACGCAAAAAACCTTAGAAAAACCCAAATATGGTTTTTTTCAAGATTTTTATCCACCCTGACAAGGATGTCTAAATGGATATATAAATTTTAAAATCCTCGACACACAGAACTCCAAAAATCTGAAGAAAAAATGAATTACTGAATGCAAAAAACAAAGAAAATCCCAGAAATGGTTTTTTCACATTTTTTGTGACACGACCTGGATGTCTAAAATGATCTATAAATCTTCAATTCCTTGACACAAAGGAACTCTATAAAGCAAAAAACAATACCTATTACTAGATGAAAAAAACCTAGATAAAGATAGAAATGGTTATTTCAAATTTTATTCTACCCCGACACGGATGTCTAAATGGATCGATAAATCTTCAAATCCTCGATGCACAGGAACTTTGTAGAGCCGAAGAAAAAAAACCCATTACCGAATGCAAAAAATTAAGAAAAACCTAGAAATGGTTTTTTTCAAATATTCTTCCATCTTGGCACAGATATCTAAATGGATATATAAGTATTCAAATCATTAACACACATGAACTCTGTAATGCCAAAGAAAAACACCCAATACCAAATGCAGAAATCCCAGAAATGGTTTTTTAGAGATTTTATATGACCCTGAGACGAATGTCTAAATGGATCTATAAATCTTCAAATCCTAAACACACAGGAACTATCCCACCCCATCACAGATGTCTAAATGGATATTAAAATCTTCAAATCATCGACACGCAAGAACTTTACAAAGATGAAGAAAAAAACCCAATACCACACACAAAAAACTTGGAAAAAATGAGAACTTTTTTTTTATATTTTCTACAACCCTGGCATAGATGTCTAAATGGATCTTTGAATTTTCAAATCATCAATAGACAGGACCTCTGCAAACCCTAAGAAACAAACCCACTACCAAACAAAAAAAACGTATAAAAATTGAGAAATGTGTTTTTTAAGATTTTTTGCCACCCTGACATGGATTTTTAAATCGATCTCTAAATATTCAACTCCTCGACATAGAGGAACTTTGCATAGCTGAAGAAAAAACTTATTACCAAACGCAAATATCCCAGAAAAACCCATAAATAGTTTTTTAAAGATTTTTTGCCACTCCGGTGCCAACGTCTAAATCGATTTATAAATCTTCAAATCCTTGACATATAGCAACTCTTCAAAGGTGAAGAAAAAAACCCACTACCGAAAGCAAAAAACCTAGAGAAACTGAGAAATGGTTTTTCTTCAATTTTCTGCCACCCCAGAATGAATGACTAAATGTATATATAAATTTTCAAATCCTCGACATACAAGAACTCTTGAAAGGTGAAGAAAAATTCCTGTTACTAAACACAAAAAAACCTAGAATTGATTTTAAAAAAAATTTACCACCCCGACACGAATGACTAAATGTATCTGTAAATCTTCAAATCCTTGACACATAGGAACTCTACAAATCCGAAGAAAAAAAACCATTACCGAATAAACAACCCAAAAAACTCAGAAATGGTTTTTAAGATTTTCTCCCACCCCGTGATGGATGTCTAAATGGATATATAAATATTCAAATCCTTGACACACATGAACTCTGCAAAGCTAAATAAAAAATCCGATTACTGAATGTAAAAAGTCAAAAACATTTTTTTAAAAGATTTTTTACAACCACAACACATATGTCTAAATGGATCTATAAATCTTTAAATCCTCGACACACAGGAAGTTTACAACATTTTTAAAAAAAATTTCTATAGCCCCAACATAGATGCATAAATGGATCTATAAATATTCAAATGGTCAACATACAGGAACTGTTGTTGCGAATCAGCAGCACCCCTGGATGCAAATCAGGTTTCTAAGTTGATTCTAGAGCATCCAGTGTGATTGCACAACATGGAAACCTCTCTCCAAGTGTGGGACTTGTGAAAATGAGAGAAGAATCTCTAGATTAGAGGCTGGTTCCTCAAACTCCTCTGATTTATATCTATATTTTGCACAACTACAGAGGTTCTAATCCTAATTCTACCCTAGATTGCAAGGAGACATGGATAAAAATGTAAAAATGAAACTAAACTAAAGATGGTGATGCACCAAAAGGAGTGGTGAAACATTTCTTGCCATATAAATAGACACAAATTCATGAAATGCAACAAGGGAAAACATACACAAGCTGATAGATGTAATTAGAGGTCTTGAAATGAAGTAAAACAATACAAATAGAGGACTGAAAGCATTCATAGAGTTTGCACTGTCAATTTCATGAAAAAATCTCTTGCATTCCACCATCAAAGAGGTATAAACCTGTTACAAACTGTGAAAAAGGTATGATTCTTACAACTATCACTTGCTGGAGGTGAAAGAAGAAGTTTTCAATGCCAAAAAGCATTCAACCCTCAAGAAATGAGCCAAATCTGGATTTTACAGTACATGGGTCGAGCCCAAGAGAGAGAAAATGTGAAAAACAAATGGGAGCCATCCCTCATTGAATGAAACTGCATTAAAACAGCTTGGAGGTCCTTACAAACCCATGCTCTGACATTTTTGACCATACTGGAGAAGAATGCGACCCATTTTGTATTAAATTTGGTTGTTGAAATGTCATTTCTAGCCATGGACACGTACCAAAACCATTTTTGAATTTTCTCTCTCCAAACTAAACCAAAATTAAAAATTGACCATGAAATCGTGTAGACAATTTTAACATTTTTCTAATGATATAAAGAACGTGAAAATATGAGCTCTGGATCAAAAGATATGATCGTTTGAAGATTTAGGGCAAAAACGGCCCAAAAAACGGATCGGTGGGAAAAAATTTCAAATTTTACCTCTTTTTTGTCTTTGGAAAAATTTTCAAAAATTCCCCATGCTGTGCTGGTCGGATGCCACATGGAAAGCTCTGATTCATTCTGGAATTCTCTCTCCTTCGCCTCCCATGGGTTTTCCTTTGAAATTTTGACATTTTTAGACTTTGGAAAAAATTTCATTTTTCCCCCGCACCCCGACCGGTCGGGACACGTGTCGGCTTTTGAATGGTTGACAGGGGGTGCGGGCCCTTCTTTTGATTTTTAGTTTTGGCCAAAAACTTTTGCAAAATTTTCAAAAACTGCCCCAAGCTCTGAATCTACCTTCCCCTAAGGACACGTGTCCTAATTTTACTCGCTGCGGGCTCTCCGTTCCATTCTTCCACTTTGGAAAATTTGGCAAATACTTAGCAATTTTTTTCATTCCACCCCCCCCCCTTGTGACACGTGTCACAACCTGATTGGTCCGCGGGCCAGTGGGAAAAAATTTCCATTTGAACCTTCGACCAAAATACTTGGAAAAAAAATTTAAATTTTCCTCCAACCCTCGAACTCCTCTGCCACGTGGCAGCTTCCTATTGGCTGCGGGCCTCAAATAGGAAAATTTTCCACAAAAACTCCGCCGAGCCATAACTTGAAAAATATAAGGAGTTAGGAGGCAAACTTTACCTTTCTGGAAATTTGAGAGAGAGCTCTATCTAATGGTGGCATTATTAGAAAGCCTTGAGTGCCTAAAAATCAAAAAATGTAGACTGAGGCACAAGAAAGGCAAGAACACAAGGAGTTAGCCATAAAAATGAGCTGGGGCACCATTTTGGATAACAACTTTGGTGACTCAGAGGGGTCATCTGCCTGCTAGATGAAAATACCAGTTTCCTGAAGTAGTCAATTGGGCATGGAGTCATCAAATATTCTATTTAAAACCTCAACTGACTTAGAATGTGCAAGGAGGAAGATGGAATATCACCTGATGGAAGCAAGGACTGCAAAACATCTCCATGGATAGCAAGCTATGCCAAAGCACTTAGGGAAAACAAAACAAACCTACAGCAAAACAATGTGCACAAGCACTTTGAGGAATGAAAATATAATCTAATATTTACAAGGTGGTAAATTTCCCTCTAGAAGCAATGCTTGAGATAGATTCCATTGACTGGAATCTGTAGTTCTTCACCATCCAATGAGGCCAATTGGAAAGCATTGCTGTTCTTGCACTTCGTGACCATGTATGGGCCACTCCAAATGGCATCAAATTTTGAATGCCTTCCCAGTTTTTCTCTATCCACATCCCATTTCAACACTAGATCTCCAACCGGAAAAGATCTATCCTTGGCCTTCCTATCAAAGGTCTTTTTGATCAAATCTTGGTCCTTTTCCATTGCTTAGGATGCCTGATTTTTGACCTCCTGCAGCTCCATCAACTCTGCATATCTCATCTCCATGGGCTCAAACTCTAGCTACTCTAATTGCTTCATGAGTTCCAATGTTGGCAACTCAAGTGACATGGGCAAGATTGCCTCTCTTCCATAGACAAGTTTGAATGGAGAGTTACCTGTGGATCTCTTGGGAGTTATCCTATCAGCCCATAAGGCTAATTTCAGTTTGGTATGCCAAGACCTCTGATTCTCATCAAGAGTCCTCCTAATGATCCTCAACAAGTTCTTGTTTGTAGACTCGGCCTGGCCATTACCTTGAGGGTAATAGTTTGATGAACTGCTTAGGTAGATACCGTTCTTGACAGCCCACTCAGTCACCTTGGATCCAATGAATGCCAATGCATTATCTGAGATTTTTGTAGTAGGTATACCAAATCTGGTTGCTATCCCCTCATAAAAGTATAAGATGCTAGACTCATTTGCTTCTTTGAGTGCTACTGCTTCAGTCCATTTGGTGAAGTAGTCCGTGGCTATCAAAATCCATTTGTGCCCTTAACTTGAATTGGAATTAATGACTCTAATGAAGTCCAAACCCCATTACATAAATGGCTGGGCAACTGAGATTGGATGTAATTGAAGGGCAGAAAGTCTCTCTTTTCCTGTGAAGAATGCACAATTCTTACACCTCTTAATCCATGCATAGCAATCACTGAAAATTTTAGGCCAATAATAACCAGCCTTCATGATTTTTAGAGCTGTCACTCTTGGTGCAAAATGACCACTAGTTGGTCCACCATGGAATTCTTCCAACACCCTATGAATCTGGTTTGTGCTAATACATCTCAGCAGCACTCCATTCACATCTTTCTTGAACAAAACTCCATCAACAATGGCATATGGGACAGCATGCAATCTGAAGTGTCTTCTTTGGGTCTTGTTCATCTCCGGAGGGCATAGGCCTGTGCTTAGGAAGTGCATTATAGCTTGGGTCCAGCAAGGAGTGGGGGAGCATTGTTTTCTTCTTAAGTGCCACATGGCTCATGGCTGTCTTGAACTGTCAAAACAGCCTCTCCTTCATTGCATGCTTCTTTTTGCTTCCCCAAAACTAGATGCTCACACAATCCTTTTCCTCTTACCAGCTTGGTGATTTTGATCTCAATGTCATACTCCATGACACAGGTGATCCAACCTGCCATTTTATCATTCAAATCTTTGTTGAGGAGGAAGTCCTTAACCCCAGCATGTGAGACTAGCAACTGGACCTTGTTGTTTGAGACTAAATACTTGAATTTCTTCAAGCTTCTGATTACTGCCAGCACATGTTTCTCAATAAAAGAATACCTCACCTCATAGTCATCTAAGCTCTGGCTAAAGAAAACAATTGGCTGCTCATCGTTATCCTTGTTCTGCTATACCAAAATGGCAGAAATAGTGTCATTACCTCCAAATGCATAGAGGATGAAATCCTTGGAGAAGTCTAGGTTGATGAGAGTTGGTGCTTGAGAGATGGCTTCTTTGATTACTTCAAAACTCCCCTTTCCTTCTATTGTCCACTTGAAAGCCATGCTTTTCTTTAACATTTTGGTGATAGGTTTGACAAGGGCTGCAAAATCTGGGAAAAACCTCCGAACAAAGTTTATCCTCCCCAAGAAAATCTGAAGGGCTTTCTTGTGGCTTGACAATGGTAGTGCTCTTATGGCTTCAACTCTCTCTGGATCAATTGCTAATCCTTCTTTGGAGACAATATGGCCAAGGATCTTTCCTTCATATGCAAGAAAGATACACTTCTTAGGATTCAAAGACACTCCAAATTTCCTACACCTCGTGAAAACTTGTCTCAAATGAGAGAGGTGGTCTACTACATTTTTGGAAAAAATAGTGATATCATCAAGGTAAATCAGCACCACGTTGTTAATCAAACCTTTGAACGCCATGTCCATTGCTCTTTGGAAGGTAGCACCAGTGTTGGACAACCCAAATGGCATCTTCTTGTATGCAAAAGTCCCCCATTTGGTTGTAAAGGCTATCTTGAACTGGTCTTCTTCCTTCACCATAATCTGATTATAGCCGAAGTAGCCATCAAGTAGTGAAAACCTCTCAGAGCCAGCCACAACTTGCAAGATTTACTCCATGGAAGGGAGTGGGTAATGGTCCTTGAGAGATGCTTTATTTAAGTCTCTGAAATCAACACACAATCTGATCTCTCCACTCTTCTTTCTGACTGGAACTAAGTTGGAAACCCAACTACATGCTTGATTGGGAATATGATTCTTGACTCAATCATCTTGTCCAATTCTTTCCTCATGAGAGGCTCCATGTGTGGATTGACTGGTCTTTGTTTCTACTTGATAGGCTTAGTATTTGGATTCAATTCAATGGTATGCTGAGCTAAGTTGGGATTGAAACCTTTCAAATCTTCATAGCTCCAAGCAAACACGTTAGGGAACTCTTGACATAGCTGTATGAACTCATACCTTTCTTGCTCAGTTGTCATCTTTCCAATTTGTAATGGTTTGTTCTCTTCCACCAAGATAGATACTGAATCTTCTCTCTTGACCTGAATGTTTGCTTTCTCTTTCCTAAACTGATCATTGGGATTAAAAATGGACTCCAAAGTGATAAGTCCCTTGGCAACTTGTTAGTTCTCAGCTGTACCACTTGGTCACCATACTGTTGTTCTAGTTTTTCTTGATTCTTAGCTGAGAACTCAGCTTCTTCTTGCAAGAAATGGATGATTTGCTAGTCATTCTCAAATACTTACCAACTGACATTGTTATCCGGCACTGAAGGCCTCACAATCACATGGATGTTTAGCTGTAGCTTGTCTTTTTGAATGCTTTCCACAATGTCAAAGGCTGCCCCTACTGCTGCAAGCCTGTCAGCAGCTTGATTCTCTTTCCTAGGAATGGATTTGTTGCTAAAACCCTCAAAATCTTCCATGAGGTCCCATACCCTGCTCTTGTAGCACTTGAGTAGATCATTCTTGGCAGCATGTTGTCCCTTGACCTGATTTACAATCAATTAACTGTCACCAAAGACTTGCAAGTTCTTTATTTTCTTCATGATTGCCCAATGCATCCCTTGTACCAAGGCTTCATATTCAGCAGTGTTATTAGAGCATGCAAACTAAAATCTAAAAGTTGAATAGTACTTTACTCCTTGAGGTGAAACAAGCATAGCTCCACCTCCTACACCTTGTCTACTCCTTGATCCATCAAAAAATAGCTGCCATACCTCATTGTCATCCTTGTGGTTTGGCTTGGTGATGCTAGGAATAGGCTGATTTTCTTCATGTATACAATAGACCCCTAGCTCAGATTCTTCTACTTCTTGATAAGGATCAAAATCATGTACCTTGTTTGCCCATTCATCTAGAGTTAGATCCGGGATGCTCCCAACCTTGGTGTCAGCTTCATCAGTGCTTGGGTGATCTTCTTGATCAAATGCTGAGAAATTGGTATTAATCTGACTTGGAGTGTAAGGCTCAATGTGGAAGTTTGCAATAGGTTCAGACCTGACTGTAACTTTGGTTCCATACCTCATTCTAAACAGCATGTGTGACCAATCAGCAGACAAATATCCTCCAATCTTGGCTGTGAAGTCCCTTGACAAGCAAAGGGCAAAGAGTGGTGGAAGGTCTATGACTGATACATCTTGTAAAACAACAAGATTTAGACATGCATGCAAGGTAAGACTCAAGTTTTTAATCACTCCAACTGTTGCCACTGCTGTCCCATCTAGCTGCACTACCCCTTTGGATATTGTTTCATACTAGAGCCCTAGCTGATCAGCTATTTGTTTAGGCATCACTTAGCTACTTACCCCGGAGTCTATCATGTAATTGTGCACTAGCTGATTTCCAATGATTAATGAAACATAGAAAAGAGGGGGCTTCAACATTTTACCTTGCTATCCTCCATGATTCCTCTCAGGCTGGGCAGCATTTGTGAGCACTTTCTCTTGCATCTGAACTTGCTGATTCGAAGTTGGCCAGCCCTTCATGGCAGCTTGTAGCAAATCTCTTTGGCCTGGGATAGATAGGGATTCCCACATTGATATGTTGACATTTGTATTCTTCATCTGATCGATGATACTGAATGGTGATGAAGGATATCTTTGTTGTCCCTTTGTTTACACATTCACTCTTTGCATGTGAGCAGCAACAACTGGTATTTGAGTTGGCCTAGGAGCTGTTCTTAGCTGCCCTTGTGTATTTACAACTGGATTTTGTTTGCCAACCACTTGTGGAACCATAGAAGGTCGTGGATTGGTTGGAGTCAATGGCTGTTCTTCACCCAAATTCCTTTTGACCTTGTGTTGGCTGCAACACCTTGGGAAACTACCTGATTCATGCCACAAAAATCCTCTTCTTGCCAATTTACCAACGTGGTGTCATTTGGGGCTGATTGTTGTTGGAATGTTTCTTGTTGTTGGCTATTTCCTTGACTGCCCTCACCCTCCACACCAGTAGTTGTCACCATTAATGCTTGATTCAAAGCACCATTGAAGCACATGGATTGGTTATGAGGTTCATTGCATGGAAAACACCAATCATACTCCTGAGCAATGTTGTTTTGTGTTGGCACTAATGCCTTAGAGGCAGATATGGCATTTGGATTGTAGCGCTGAAATGGTCTATTGGCAGGAGGCCTTGTTTGATTCATATTTGTAGCTAGATTAGGTGGTCTTTGTGGTTGGTATGGCTTCCTGTTAGGCTGAGCTTGGGGCTGGTAAGAAGGTCTAAAACCTTGGGCTTGTTGCCTCTTGAGAGTAACCAGCTCATTGCCTAGGTTTTGCAGTTTCTTCATGACTTCTTGAAGCTCATTTGGGGCACTTGGAGATGAAGTAGAAGCTTCATTTGAACTCTGATTTCTGGGAGTGGGAGAAGGAGTAAAATTAGGTGCTTGATTGGTGTTTGGACTCTTAAAACTTGGAAACAATGGCATGGGAGGTCTAGGGGCAAGTTTTTCAGCTTGGATCAAACAATTTTCAGCCCTAATGGCAATGCTATAAGCCATAGGGATAGTTATGCCTTCCATGGACTGAATCAACATAGAAATATCAGAATTTAGAGCTTTGAGATAGTAGAGAAAAGCACCTTCTGCTGTTGGCCTGACTTGCACTAGAATTCTCTCCCAAGTCTTTTGAAATTTGAAGTTGAAATCGGTCAGCTGCTCATTGGGAGCTCTCTTGATGGTTGTCAGCTGCTCCAAAAGAGACAAGTTGTCTCCCTTCTCTCCAAATTGCTCATGAAGTGCTATACACAGCTGATTCCAATTCGTGATTGAACCAGCTCCAAGGATTCTAAACCATTGTAATGCTTTCCCCTTGAATGAAGATGCCAACAACTTGACAACCACTTGCATCTCATTGATTTCATGAATTACACAAAGGTTGGCAATGTCTTTAACATGATCACCTGGAGTAGTCTGATTCTCTCCAGTGAAGTATGGAATGTTCTTCAAGGCTGCAATTGGAATTGGATGTTGTGCATTGAGAGAAAGTGGGCTGCTGCCAGTGAAATTGACATAGGGGTTGTTTTGTGCTATTCTAATTGGCCTTAGAACCCTTATTGATTGAATGAAAGGCCTACCAGGTGGAGGAGTTGAGAGAGTTCTTTTTGGTGGAGATGGAGACCTTTGGATTCTCCTCCCACTTTTCCTTACTCTTGGAGATAACTGCAGGTATTCAAACAACACTTCTTCTTCTCCAACTCTTGACCTTGTAGTGATTCTTCTCATGAGTTTTCAGGCCTGCACTGCTAAAACCAATTGATTCTTCCCCTTGGAGTCGCCAGATGTGCAAATTATAGCTCTTTTCAAGCAAGAAAATTGCAGTAGATGCACATCAAATTTACTGCAATAAAAATGAGACCTCTAATGTCCCACCGGGCATGCCAAAACTGTTGTTGCAAATCAGCACCACCCCTGGATGCAAATCAGGTTTCCAAGTTGATTTTAGAGCATCCAGTGTGATTGCACAACATGGAAACCTCTCTCCAAGTATGGGACTTGTGAAAATAAGAGAGGAATCTCCAGATTAGAGGATGTTCCTCAAAATCCTCTGATTTATATCTATATTTTGCACAACTACAGAGGCTCTAATCCTAATTCTACCCTAGATTGCAAGGAGACAGGGAAAAAATGCAAAAATGAAACTAAACTAAAGATGGTGATGCACCAAAAGGAGTGGTGAAACATTTCTTGCCATATAAATAGACACAAATTCATGAAATACAACAAGGGAAAACATACACAAGATGATAGATGTAATTAGAGGTCTTGAAATGAAGTAAAATAATACAAACAGAGGACTGAAAGCATTCACAGAGTTTGCACTGTCAATTTCATGAAAAAATCTCTTACATTCCACCATCAAAGAGGTATAAACCTGTTACAAACTATGAAAAAGGTCCGATTCTTACAACTATCACTTGCTGGAGGTGAAAGAAGAAGTTTTCAATGCCAAAAAGTGTTCAACCCTCAAGAAATGAGCCAAATCTGGCTTTTACAATGCATGGGTCAAGCCCAGGAGAGAGAAAACATAAAAAATGTGGGAGCCCATTCTTCATTGATGGAAAATGCATTAAAACAGCATGGAGGACCTTACAAACCCATACCCTATCATTTTTTACCATGCTGGAGAAGAATGTGACCCATTTTGTATTAAATTTGGTTGTTGAAATGTCATTTCTGGCCATGGACACGTACCAGAACCGTTTTTGAATTATCTCTCTCCAAACTGAACCAAAATTAGAAATTGACCATGGAATCATGTAAATAATTTTAATAAATTTCCAATGATATAAAGAACATGAAAATATGAGCTCTGGATCAAAAGATATGATCGTTTGAAGATTTAGGGAAAAAATGGCCCAAAAACGGATCGGCAGGAAATTTTTTCAAATTTTACCTCTTTTTTGTCTTTGGAAAAAATTTCAAAAATTCCCTGCGCTCCGTTGGTCGGATGCCATCTGGAAAGCTCTGATTCGTTCTGGGATTCTCTCTCCTTCGCCTCCGGTGGGTTTTCCTTTGAAATTTTGACATTTTTAGACTTTGGAAAAAATTTCATTTTTCCCCCGCGTCCTGCCCGGCCGGGACATGTGTCGGCTTTTGAATGGTTGATAGGGGGCGCGGGCCCTTCTTTTTCTTTTTAGTTTTGGCTGAATTTTTTTTGTTCAATAAGAAAATGTAAACCTTATTAAATTGTGGACACAGTGCAACTTTGCAAAGCTGAAGAAAAACACCCTTTACCGAATGCAAAAAACCTAGATTACAGAACGTAAAAAATCAGGAATTGGTTATTTTCACATTTTCTTCCACCCTGAAATGGATGTCTAAATGGATCTATAAAAATCTTCAAATCCTCGACACACAAGAACTATGCAAACCCAAAGAAAAAAAACATTACTAAACGTAAAAAACCTAGAATTGGTTTTTTCATATTTTCTACCACCCTGACATGAATGTCTAAATGGATCTAAAAATCTTCAAATCCTTGACACATAGGAAATCTACAAATTCAAAGAAAAAATATCATTACCGAATTCAAAAAAGTTAAAAAACCCAAAAATGAATTTTTTCATATTTTCTTCCACCCCAAAATGGATGTCTAAATGGATCTATAAATTTTCAAATCCTCGACACAAGAATTCTAAAAATCTGAAGAGAAAAACCCATTACTGAATGCAAAAAACCCAGAAAATTATAGAAATAGTTTTTATTTCATATTTTTTACCACCTGGAAAAAATGTCTAAAAGATTCTATAAATCTTCAAATCCTCGACACACAGGAACTCTGCAAACACGAAGAAAAAACCCATTACCAAATGCAAAAAACCATAACTTATATTTTTAGTAATTCTACCTCCCCGGCACGGATGTCTAAATGGATCTATAAATCTTCAAATAATTGATACAGAAGAACTCTACAAAGCCCAAAGAACCATTACCGAATGCAAAAATACATAGAAATGGTTTTTTTTTCATATTTTCTACCACCCTGACACGGATGTCTAAATGGATCTGTAAATCTTCAAATCCTCGACACATAGAAACTGTGCAAAGAAGAAGAAAAAATCCATTACTGAATGCAAAAAACCCAGTAAAAACCAAAAATGATTTATTTCAAATTTTTTGCCACCCTAACACAGATGTCTAAATGGATCTATAAATCTTTAAATCCTCAACACATAGGAACTCTACAAAGCCAAAGAAAAAAACCCATTATCGAACGCAAAAACCATAGAAAAACCTAGAAATGGTTTTTTCCGATGTTTTTCCACCCTGACACGGATGTCTAAATGGATCTGTAAATTTTCTAATCCTCGACACATGGAAACTATGCAAAGCCAAAGATAAAACCCATTACCAAACACAAAAAACCCAAAAAATATCGAGAAATGGTTTTTTAGATTTTGTGCCACCTTGGCAAGGATGTCTAAGTGGATCTATAAATATTTAAATCATCGACAAAAAAGAACTCTGCAAAGCTAAAGAAAAAATCTATTACCGTAAGAAAAAAACCCAGAAATGGTTCTTTTCAAATTTTCTTCCACCCGGCATCAATGTCTAAATGGATCTATAAATCTTCGAATCCTTGACACACAAGAACTCTACAAATATGAAGTAAAAAACCTATTACCGAATGTAAAAACCCAGAAAAAACAAGAAATGGTTTATTTTTTAGATTATTAGCCACCTCGGCATGGATGTCTAAATGGATCTATAAATATTCAAATCCTCAACACATAGGAACTCTGTAAAGACGAAGACAAAAACCCATTATTGTACCAAAAAAACCCAAAAATATTTTTTTTCAAATTATTTGCCACCTCAACAAAGATGTCTAAATGGATTTATAAATCTTCAAATCCTTGACACACAGGAACTCCTCAAAGCTGAAGAAAAAAACCTATTATTGAATGTAAAAAATTTAGAAAAATCTAGAAATGGTTTTTTTTAGATTTTATACCACCTCGGCACGAAAGTAAAAAAGGATCTATAAATCTTCAAGTCCTCGACACATAAGAACTCTGCAAAGCCAAAGAATAAAACCCATTACATAATGTAAAAAATTTAGAATTGGATCTATAAAAATCATCAAATCCTCGACACACAGGAACTCTACAAAGCCAAAGAAAAAGTACATTCTTAAACGTAAAAAACATAGAATCAGTTTTTTTCATATTTTCTGCCACCCTGACACAAATGTCTAAATGGATTTGAAAATCTTCAAATCCTCGACACATAGTAACTCTACAAAGTCAAAGAAAAAATACCATTACCAAATGCAAAAAATAAAAAAAACCAGAAATGATTTTTTTTCATATTTTCTACCACTTAACACAGATATCTAATTGAATCTATAAATCATCAAATCCTCGATACACAGGTACTATGCAAACCCAAAGAGAAAAACCCATTACCAAATACAAAAAGAACTAAGAATGATTTTTTCATTTATTCTACCTCCGTGACACGGATGTCTAGATGGATTTATAAATCTTCAAATCCTCGATACACAGGAGCTCTGCAAAGGTAGAAAAAAATTATTACTGAACGCAAAAATACACAAAAAAACCCAGAAATGCTTTTGTCTAGATTTTCTCCTACACCGACATGGATATCTAAATGGATCTGTAAATCTTCAAATCCTCGACACATAGGAACAATGCAAAACAAAAGAAAAAAATCCATTACTGAATGTAAAAAACCAAAAAAAACCCAGAAATGATTTATTTCAAATTTTCTGCCACCCTAACATGGATGTCTAAATGGATCTATAAATTTTTAAATCCTCGACACACAAGAAATCTGCAAAGCTAAAGAAAAAAACCCATTACCAAACGTAAAAAACATAGAAAAATCCAGAAATGGTATTTTTTAGATATTTTGCCACCTCGACACGGATGTATAAATGGATTTATAAATCTTCAAATCCTCGACACATAAGAATTCTACAAAGATGGATAAAAAAACCATTACCAAATGCCAGAAAAGCCCTATAATGGTTTTTTTAGATTTTCTTCCACCTTGACACAGATGTCTAACTGGATCCATAAATCTTCAAATCCTCAACATACATGAAATCTGTAAAGCCGAAGAAAAAAAACCATTACCGAATGCAAAAAACTAGAAAAACCAAGAATTATTTTTTCCATATTTTCTACTACCCCAACACGGATGTTTGACTAGATATGAAAATATTTAAATCATCAAAAAACAAGAACTCTGCAAAGCTAAAGAAAAATTTATTACCAAACAAAAAAAACCCAGAAATGGTTTTTTCAAGTTTTCTCCAACCCCGGCATTGAAGTGTAAATGGATCTATAAATCTTTGAATCCTCGACAAACAGGAACTCTACAAAACAGAAGAAAAAAACCCATTACCGAATGTAAAAAAAAAAAAAAAAACTAGAAATGGTTTCTTTTCATATTTTCAGCCACCCCGGCAGGGATGTATGAGTGGATCTATAAATATTCAAATCTGTGACACACAGGAAGTCTGTAAAGACGAAAAGAAAAACCCATTATTGTACCTAAAAAACCTAGAAATGTTTTTTTTCAAATTATCTGCCACCCCGACACGGATTTATAAATGGATCTATAAATCTTTAAATCCTCGACACACAGGAACTCCTCAAAGCCGAAGAAAAAACTCATTACCGAACGTAAAAAAATTAGAAAACTAGAAGGAATTTTATTTTAGATTTTCTCCTATGTTGGCACGGATGTCTAAATGGATCTATAAATCTTAAAATTCCTCAACACATGAACTTTGCAAAGCCAAATAAAATAATCATTACCGAACTCAAAAAACCCAGAAACATTTTTTTTAGATTTTCTGTCACCCTGACATGGATGTATAAATGGATCTATAAATATTCAAATCCTTAACACATAAAAACCTTGCAAATCCAAAGAAAAAACCCATTACTGAACACAAAAAAAACAAGAAAAATTCAAAAACGGGTTTTTTCAGATTTCTGACACCTCGACATGGATGTCTAAATGGATCTATAAATCTTCAAATCCTTAACACACAGGAACTTTGCAAAGTGAAAGAAAAAAATACGCTACTGAATGCTAAAAACCCAAAAAAAACCCAAAAAACCCTAGAAAAGGTTTTTTTTCATATTTTTTGCCACCCTATTACAAATGTCTAAATGGATCTATAAATCTTAAAATCCTCAAAAACTAAGAATTCTACAAAATTGAAGAAAAAAACTCATTACTAAATAAAAATCCTTGACACACATGGACTCTAAATGGATATATAAATCTTCAAATTCCTGACACATGAAATCTACAAAGTTGAATAAAAAATCCCTTCACCGAATGTAAAATCCCAGAAACAATTTTTTCAGATTTTTTGTAAACCTGATACAAATGTCTAAATGTATCTATAAATATTCAAATCCTCGACAAAAAGAAATTCTTCAAACCTGAAGAAAAATCCCATTAACGAATGCAAAAAAACCCATAAAACCCAAGAAATGGTTATTTTAAGATTTGCTACCACTCTAACACGGATGTCTAAATGTATCTATAAATATTCAAATACTCGACATACAGGAACTCTATAAAGCTGATTAAAATACCAATTACCAAATGTAAAAAACCTAGAAAAACTGAGAAATTGTTGTTTTCAAAATTTTTGGCACCCCGACACAGATGACTAAATGGATCTATAAATCTTCATATCCTCAACACACAAGAACTCGGCAGAGCCAAATAAAAAACCCATTATCGAATGCAAAAAACCTAGAAAATTCACATATAATTTTTTTCTTATTTTCTGCCACCTGACATGGATGTCAAAATGAATCTATAAATCTTCACATCCTCGATGCACAAATGTCTAAAAATACGAATAAAAAAAACCCATTACCAAACGCGAAAAACACAAAAAAACCAAGAAATATTTTTTTTTTCTAGATTTTTAGTGACCTCGAGACATGGATGTCTAAATGGATATATAAATCTTCAAACCCTCGACACATAGGAACTCTACAAAAATGAAAAAAACACCCATTACCAAACGCAAAAACCCCAGATAAACCCATAAATGGTTTTTTCATATTTTATTCCACCTCAGCATGACTGTCTTAATGGATCAATAAATCTTCAAATCCTCGACACATAGGTACTCTGCAAAGGCGAAGAAAAAACCCATTACCGAACACAACAAAATCCAGAAAAACCTAGAAATGGTTTTTTTTTTCAAATTTTATGTCAACCTGGCATGAATGTCTAAATGGATCTATAAATCTTCAAATCCTCGACAAAAAGAAACTCTGTCAAGAAGAAGAAAAAATCCATTACCGAACATGAAAAACCCAAAAAATCCTAAAAATAGTTTTTAAAGATTTTATGTGACTTCGACATGGATGTATAAATGGATCTATAAATCTTCAAATCCTCAACACATAGGAACTCTATAAATACGAAGAGAAAAACCCTTACTGAACAAAAAACTGAGGAAAACCCAGAAATATTTTTTTCAAATTTTCTTCCAACATGAGATGGATGTCTAAATGGATCTATAAATCTTCAAATCCTCGACACACAGGAATTTTACAAAGTCGAAGAAAAACCCATTACCGAACACAAAAAACTTATAAAAATTGAGAAATAGTTTTTTTAAAAGATTTTCTGCCACCCCGGAATGAATGTCTAAATGGATCTATAATTATTCAAATCCTCCACACACAAGAACTCAACAAAATTGAAGAAAAAAACCCATTATCAATCGAAAAAACTAGAAAAAATGAAAAATTTTGTTTCCAAATTTTCTGCCACCCAACTCGTATGTTTAAATTGGTCTATAAATACTCAAATTCTCAACACAGAGGAAATTTACGAAGCCAAAGAAAAATTCCATTACCGAACACAAAAAACCTAGAAAAATGTAGAAATGGTTTTTTTCAAATTTTCTTCCACTCTAACATAGATGTTTAGATGGTTATATAAATATTCAAATCCTCGATATATAGGAACTCTACAAAGCCGAAGAAAAAAACCCATTACTGAAAACAAAACCCAGAAATGATTTTTTTTAGATTTTCTGCCACCCCAAAAAGGATGAGTAAATGCATCAATAAATCTTCAAATCCTCGACACACAGGAACTCTGTAAATCCGAAGAAAAAAACCTAGTACCAAACAAAAAAAATCCAGAAAAACCCAAAACTAGTTTTTTAAAAAAAAATTCTGCCACCCCAGCACAGATTACTAAATGGATCTATAAATCTTAAAATCCTCGAGACACATGTACTCTGCAAAGCCGAAGAAAAAAGATAATTACTAAATGTAAAAAACTCAGAAATTATTTTTTTCATATTTTCTGCCACCCCTACATGGATGTTTTTTTTCAGAAATTTTGACATCTTCAAATCCTTGACACAAATGAAATCTGCAAAGCTGAAGAAAAAAATCCATTACTGAATGCAAAAATCCAGAAAAAACCCAGAAATGGTTTTTTAAAAGTTTTTCTACTACCCTGGCATGGATGTATCTATAAATATTTAAATCCTCGATACACATGATCTCTAGAAAGCTGAAAAAAATATATTACCGAACATTTAAATCCAGAAAAACCCATAAATGGTTTTTATTTTCAAATTTTCTGCCACCCCGCCACAGATGTCTAAATGGATCTATAAATCTTTAAATCCTTAAGACACAAGAATACTGCAAAGCTGAAGGAAAAAACCAATTACCAAACGTAAAACACCCGGAAGAACTGAGAAATGGTTTTTTCTCAGATTTTCTGCCACCCTGACACAAATGTCTAAATGGATCTATAAATCTTCAAATATTCGACACTCAGGAAATCTTAAAAGCCAAAGAAAAGAACACATTACCATAAGTAAAAAACCTAGAATTGTTTTTTTTCAAATTTTATGCCACGCCATCAAGGATGTCTAAATGGATCTATAAATCTTCAAATCCTTGACACATAAGAAATATGCGAAGATGAAGAAAAAAACCAATTATCGAACATAAAAAAACCCAGAAAAACTTTGAAATTGTTTTTTTTCATGTTTTTTGCCACCCTGACATGGATGTCTAAAGGGATCTATATAAATCTCTAAATCCTCCAAACAAATGAACTCAGTAAGCCGAAGAAAAAAACCCATTAACAAATGCAAAAAACACAGAAAAACCCATAAATGGGTTTTTTTAGATTCTATGCCACCCCGGCACATATGTCTAAATGGATCTATAAATCTTCAAATCCTCAACACACAAGAAATCTATAAAGTTGAAGAAAAAAATCCATTACCGAATGAAAAAAATACTAAAAAATCCAAATTTTTTTTTTTTTCCAGATTGTATGCCACCCTGACATGGATGTCTAATGGATCTTTAAATCTTCAAATCCTCGACACACAGGAACTCTACAAAGACAAAGAAAAAAACCCATTACCAAACGTAAAACTAGAAATGGTTTTTTCATTTTTTTACCACCCTGAAACAAATGTCTAAATGGATCTATAAATCTTTAAATCCTCGACACACAAGAACTCTGCAAAGCCGAAGAAAAAACCCATTACCGAATGCAAAAAACCCATGAATGGATTTTTTCAAATTTTTTGCCATTCTGCCATGGATGTCTAAATAGATCTATAAATATTCAAATCCTTGACTCATAGGAACTCTGCAAAATCAAAGAAAATAACTCAGTATCAAACACAAAAAATGTAGAAAAACCCATAAATATTTTTTTTCAGATTTTATGTGACCCGACACGGATGTCTAAATAGATTTGTAAATTTTCAAATCTTCGACACACAGGAACTCTGCAAAGCCAAAGAAAAAAACCCATTACCGAACGTAAAATACCTAGAACTATTTTTTTACAGATTTTTTGCCTCTCCAACAAGGATGTCTAAATCGATTTATAAATATTCACATCCTCAACACACAAGATCTCCGCAAAGAAAAAGAAAAAACCCATTACCAAACGTAAAAAACTAAGAAGTGATTTTTTTTCATATTTTCTTCCACCCGATAGGGATGTTGAAATGGATCTATAAATCTTCAAATCTTCAACACATAGGAACTTTGCTAAGCTGAATAAAAAAACCCTTTACCGAACGTAAAAAACCTAGAAAAAGCCATAAATAGTTTTTTTTAGATTTTTTGAAACCTCAGCACTGATGTCAAATGGATCTATAAATCTTCAAATCCTTGACACATAGATCTCTGAAAACCCAAAGAAAAAAACTCATTACCGAACTTAAAAAACCATGAAAATCCCAAAAATATTGTTTTTCAAAATTTCTAGTGACCTCGACATGGATGTCCAAAAGGATCTATAAATATTTAAATCCTCGACACATAGAAACTCTACAAAGCTGAAGAAAAAACCCATTAACGAATGCAAAAAAAAAACCCATAATTTTTTTTTTCAGATTTTTTGCCACCCTGGCACAGATGTCTAAATGAATCGATAAATCTTCAAATCCTCAACACAAAGGAACTCTGCAAAGCCAATGAAAAAAACCCATTACCAAACATGAAAAAACCTAGAAATAGTTTTTTTTAGATTTCTACCGTCCCAGCACGAATGTCTAAATGGATCTAAAAATCTTCAAATCCTTGACACACAGGAACTTTGCAAAGAAGAAGAAAAAAATCCATTACCGAATGCAAAAAACCTAAAAATTCCTAGAAATGTTTTTTTAAGGTATTTTTCCATCCCTGCATGAAATTCTAAATAGATCTATAAATATTCAAATCCTCAACACATAGGAACTCTGTAAATTCAAAGTAAAAACCCTTATTGAAAAAAAAAACCCAGAAAAACCAAGAAATGGTTTTTTAAATATTTTCAGCCATCCTGACACGGATGTCTTAGATTTTTAGCACGTAATAAACCCTTACAGAATTCCAAAAAAATCAGAAATGGTTTTTTTAGATTTTCTGCGACCCCGAGACAGATGTCTAACTAGATCTATAAATATTTAAATCATCGATACACAAGAACTCTGTAAAGATGATGAAAAAAACCCTTTACTGAACGCAAAGAACCTAGAAAACCTGAGAAAATGGTTTTTTAAGATTTTCTGCCACCCTAGCATGAATTTCTAAATGGATCTACAAGTCTTCGAATCCTCAACACACAATAAATCTATAAAGCCAAAGAAAAAAAAACATTACTGAAACCAAAAAACCCAGACATGGTTTTTTTTAAAGATTTTTTACCATCCCAACACAGATGTTGAAATAATTCTATGAACATTAAAATCCTGGACATAGAGGAACTCTGCAAAGCTGAAGAAAAAAACTTATTACCGAACGTAAAAAACCCAGAAAAACCCATAAATGGTTTTTTTATATTTTTTGCCACCCTGACACAATTGTTTAAATGGATATATAAATCTTTAAATCCTCGACACACAGGAACTTTGCAAAGAAGAAAAAAAAACCTATTCTTGAACGTAAAAAACCTAGAAAAACCTAGAAATATTTTTTATAAGATTTTCCACCACCTTGGCATGGATGTCTAAATGGATCTATAAATCCTCAAATTCTCGACACACAGGAACTCTGCAATGCCAAAGAAAAAACCCCATTACTGAATGTAAAAAACCTAGAAATACCCAGAAATTATTTTTTAGAAATTTTCTACCACCTGACACAGATGTCTAGATGGATCTATAAATCTTCAAATCCTCAACACACAGAAAATTTGCAAAGCCAAAAAAAAACAACCCATTAATGAATGTAAAAAAAATAGATAAACACATAACTCAACACACAATAAATCTATAAAGCCAAAAAAAAACAACATTACTGAAACCAAAAACCCGACATGGGTTTTTTTAGAAATTTATCTACCACCCTGACACAGAATGTCTAGATGGAGATCTATAAATCTTCAAATCCTCGAACACACAGAAACTTCTGCAAAGCCAGAAGAAAAACAACCCATTAATGACCATGTACAGAAAAGGAAATTTTACCATGACAAGGTTAGATGGATTCTATTATTAAATTTCAAATCACAAAAACACACAGAAAATTTGCCCCCCCCCCCAAGCCAAAAAAAAACAACCCATTAATGAATGTAAAAAAAATAGATAAACACATAACTGGTTTTTTTCTAATTTATTTCCACCCCGACACGAATGTCTAAATGGAGATCTATAAATCTTCAAATCCTCGAACCACAGGAATTCTACAAAGCAGAAGAAAAAAACTCATTACCAAACAGAAAATACCCAGAAAAACCAAGAAATGGATTTTTTCAGATTTTCTTTCACCCCGACACGGATGTCTAAATGGATTTATAAACCCTCAAATTCTCGACACACAAGAACTCTACAAAGCCGATAAAAAACCAATTATCAATCATAAAAATCAAGAAATAGTTGATTTCATATTTTCTGCCACCCTGACATGGATTTCTTAATAGATCTATAAAGTTTCGAATCCTCAACACATGGGAACTCTACAAATTTGAATAAAAAACCATTACCGAACGCAAAAAAACTAGAAAAACCTCAACATAAAGGAATTTTGCAAAACCGAAGAAAAAATCTCATTACCAAATGTAAAAAATTGAGAAAAACTCAGAAATGGTTTGTTTTCAAATTTTCTGTGACCTCGGGACATATGTCTAAATGGATCTATAAGTCTTCAAAACCTCGACACACACAAAATCAGAAAAGCTTGAGTAACAATCCATTACCGAATGCCAAAAAACCAAGATATGGTTTTTTTCAAATTTTCTGCCACCTGACAGAGATGTCTAAATGGATCTATAAATCTTCAGATTCTCGACACAGAGAAACTCTGAAAAACTAAAGAAAAAACTAATTATCAAATGCAAAAAAAACTGGGAAAACCCATAAATTGTTTTTTTAATATTTTTTACCACCCCGGCACGGATGAATAAATGGATCTATAAATCTTCAAATCCTCAACACACAGGAACTCTGCAAAGCCAAAGAAAAAACCCATTACCGAACATAAAAAATCCAGTAAAACCTAGAAATGGTTTTTTTCCATATTTTCTATGACCCCAGTACAGATGTCCAAATGGATCTATAAATCCTCAAATCCTCAAAACACAAGAACTCTACAAAGCAAAGAAAATTCCCATTACCAAACACAATAAACCCAAAAAAAAACATAAATGGTTTTTTTCCAGATTTTCTACGACCCCAGTATAGATGTCCAAATGGATCTATAAATCCTCAAATCCTTGAAACAAGAACTCTACAAAGCAAAGAAAAAACCCATTATCGAACATAATAAACCCAAAAAAAAAACCATAAATGGTTTTTTTTCAAAATTTTCTACCACCTAGGTATGGATGTCTAAATGGATCTATAAATATTCAAATCCTCAAATCATAGGAACTCTACAAAATCAAAAAAAAAAAAACCCATTACCAAATACAAAAACCCAAAAATTATGTTTTTTTTATTTTTTTTACTACCTCGGCGCGAATGTCTAAATGGATCTATAAATATTTGACACAGAGGAACTCTGCAAAGTCAAAGAAAAAAACACATTACCGAATGTAAAAAACCAGAAAATCCTAGAAATGGTTTTTCTTTCAGATTTTCTGCCACCCTGGCACAAATGTCTAAATGGATCTATAAATATTCAAATCCTCAACACACAGGAAATCTAAAAATCTAAAGAAAAAATCGATTACCCTGACATGGATGTCTAAATGGATATATAAATATTCAAATCCTCAACACACAGGAAATCTAAAAATCTAAAGAAAAAATCGATTACCCTGACATGGATGTCTAAATGGATATATAAATATTCAAATCCTCGACACATAAGAACCTTGCAAAGTGAAAGAAAAAAACCTATTACTGAATGCGAAAAAACTAGAAATAGATTTTTTCTAATTTTCTGCCACCCTGACACGGATATCTAAATGGATCTATAAATCTTCAAATCTTCAAAACACAGGAACTTTACAAAGCCGAAGAAAAAACCCATTATCGAAGGAGAAAACCTCATAAAAACCTAAAAATGATTTTTTTTTTTCAGATTTTCTACCACCCCGACATGGATGTCTAAATGAATTTATGAAAATGAAATCCTTAGTACATAGGAAATCTACAAAGCCGAAGAAAAATACCCATTACTGAATGCAAAAAACCTAGAAAAACCTAGAAATAGTTTTTTCTAAGATTTTCTACCACCCCAGCACGAATGTCTAGATAGATCTATAAATATTCAAATCCTCGACACATAGGATCTCTGCAAATTCAAAGAGAAAAACCCTATACTTAATGCAAAAAACCTAGAAAAAACTAGAATTCATTTTTTCATATTTTCTGCCACCTCGACATAGATCTCTAAATGGATCTATAAATTTTCAAATCCTCGACACATAAGAATTCTACAAATCTGAAGAAAAAATTACATTACCAAATGCAAAAAACCTAGAAATAGTTTTTTTCATATTTTCTGCAACCCCGACACATATATCTACATGGATCTATAAATGTTCAAATCCTCGACACACAGGAACTCTACAAAGTCGAAGATAAAAACCCATTACTGAATGCAAATTACCAAAAACCTAGAAATGGTTTATTTCAAAATTTCTGCCACCCTTGCACGGATGTCTAAATGGATCTATAAATCTTCAAATCCTTGACGCACAGGAACTTTGCA
The DNA here is from genome assembly GCA_019776745.2 of Taxus chinensis. Taxonomy (NCBI): domain Eukaryota; kingdom Viridiplantae; phylum Streptophyta; class Pinopsida; order Cupressales; family Taxaceae; genus Taxus; species Taxus chinensis. Next base: position 467,501,405 of record CM034148.1, read on the forward strand.
AAGCCAAAGAAAGAAATCATTACCGAACGTTAAAAAACTAGAAAAACCTAGAAATATTTTTTTTTCCAGATTTTCTACCACCCCGACATGAATGTATAAATGGATGTATTAATATTTAAATCCTCGACAAACAGGAACTCTGTAAAGCTAAAGAAAAAAACCCATTACTGAATGCAAAAAACCTAAAAATGGTTTTTTTCATATTTTCTACCACCACGACATGAATGTCGAAATGGATATATAAATCTTCAAATCCTTGACACACAAGAACTTTGTAAAGCCAAAGAAAAATAACCCATTACTGAACGCAAAAAACCTAAAAGACCCAAAAAAAAAAAAATTCAAATTTTTTGCCACCCTGACATGGTTGAATAAATGAATGTATAAATCTTGAAATCCTTAACACACTAGAACTCTGCAAAGCTAAAGAAAAATACCCGTTGCCAAACGCAAAAAAATTAAGAAAAATCTAAATTTTTTTTTTGATATTTTTTGTCACCCGGGCATGGATGTCTAAATGGATATATAAATCTTCAAAGCCTCAACACACAGGAACTCTTCAAAGCCGAGGAAAAAATCTCATTACTAAACTTAAAAAACCTAGAAAAACCTAGAAATAGTTTTTTTTTCATATTTTCTTCCACCCCGGCATAGATGTGTAAATGGATCTATAAATCTTCAAATCCTCGACACACAGAAACTCTGCAATGGTTTTTTTAGATTTTCAGCCACCTCAGTATGGATGTCTAAATGAATCTATAAATCTTCAAATCCTCGACACATAGGAAATCTAAAAAGCTAAATAAAAAAAATTACCAAATGTAAACAACCCAGAAATATCCAAAAATGATTTTTTTCATATTTTCTCCCACCTAAGCCGAAGGAAAAAAACCATTACTTAACGTAAAAAACCCAGAAATGGTTTTTTTCAAAAAAAATTCCACCCTAGCACGGATGTCTAAATTGATCTATAAATCTTTAAATCCTTGACAAATAGGAACTCTGCAAAGATGAAGAAAAAACTCTATTACCAAATGCAAAAAACCCAATAAAGCCCAAAAATGGTTTTTTTTTCGATTTTCTACCACCCTAACACAAATGTCTAAATTGATCTATAAATATTCAAATTCTCGACACACATGAATTGTACAAAGCCAGAGAAAAAAACCTATTACTGAACACAAAAAACCCAGAAATAGTTTTTTTTTTAGATTTTCTGCCACTTTGACACTAATGTCTAAATGGATCTATAAATCTTCAAATTCTCAACACACAAAAACTTTGCAAATATGAAGAAAAAAACTCATTATCAAATGCAAAAAACAAAGAAATAATTTTGTGATTCTTCGGCCACCACGGTGTGGATATTTAAATGTTTAAATCCTCCACCGATATGAAGTTTGCAAAGTCGAAGAAAAAAACCATTATTGAACACAAAAACTCAAAAAAACTAGAAATGATTTTTTATTTCATATTTTCTACCACCCCAGCATGGATATCTAAATGGATCTATAAATCTTCAAATTCTCGACACACAGAAAATCTATAAAGCTGAAGAAAAAAACCCATTACTGAACGCAAAAAAAATTAAAACCTAGAAATGATTTTTTTCATATTTTTTACAACCTTGGCAAAGATGTCTAATTGGATCTATAAATCTTCAAATCCTCGACACACAAGAACTCTGCAAAGCTGAAGAAAAAATCCTATTACCAAACGTAAAAAACCTAGAAAAACCCATAAATGTTATTTTTCAAATTTTCTATCACCCCGACACGTATGTCTAAATGAATCTATAAATATTGAAATCCTTGACACACATGAACTCTTCAAAGATTAAGAAAAAAACTCATTTCCAAACATAAAATAGCCTCAACATGAATTTCTAAATATATATATAAATCTTCAAAGGATCGACATAGAGGAACTCTGTAAAGCTGAGGGAAAAACCCCATTAGGGAACACAAAACCCCCAAAAAAACATTGAAATGGTTTTTTTATTGAATTTTCTGCCACCCCGACACGAATTTCTAAATGGATATATAAATCTTTAAATCCTTGGCACATAGGAACTGAAAGGAATGATAACCAGATCATACCAAGCCAAGAACACAGATGCTAATCAAACACCATGATCAATAAGATGAAAGTAATTCACCAGAATAATTTTACATAAACCTTTGCAAACAAATAAGCAACAATAGCATATATTATTATGGAGCTCAATGCAATACATTGAGAATGGACCTTGCTTAAATAGGCAAGGAATAACAATCTAAGAACCAGTCAAGGTCGTAGATCAAACTATAAATCAAGGAAATAACTAGTCATCAAAGAACTAGTCAAGACCATAGATTTAGAAGAGAACTAGACATCAAGGATCTAGTCAATACCATAGATCAAGGAAATAACTATACCTAACAACTAGATAACATCTCCTAATATCTAAATAAGATAAAACAAATATCCACACACATAAGTGGGTGAGGATAAATACAATAAAGATAAATAAAGTACCTAGGTGAACATGAGTTAAGGTAAATACCTACTCTAACAGGAACTCTACAAAGTTGAAAAAAAACCCATTACCGAATGCAAAAAACCTAGAAAAAATGAGAAATATTTTTTAAAGATTTTCTGCCACCTTGGCATGGATGTCTAAATGGATATATAAATTTTCAAATCCTCGACACATAGAAATTCTGCAAAGCCGAAGAAAAAACACATTATCGAATGTAAAAAACCTAGAAATGGTTTTTTTTTTTCAGATTTTTTGCCACCCAACATAGATGTATAACCGTATCTATAAATCTTCAAATTCTCGACACACAGGAACTCTACAAAGCCGAAGAAAAAAACCCATTACCGAACATAAAAAACCCAAGAAAAACCCAGAGAAGGTTTTTTCTAATTTTATACCACCCTGACACGGATGTATAAATGGGTCTATAAATCTTCAAACCCTCGCCACATAGAAACTTTGCAAATCACAAGAAAAAAACCCATTACTGAACGTAAAAAACCTAGAAAAAATTAGAAATGATTTTTTTTATATTTTCTGCCACCCTGTAACAGATGTCTAAATAGATCTAATCTATAAATATTCAAATCCTCAACACACAGAAACTTTGCAAAACTGAATAAAAAACCCATTACCAAATGCAAAATACACAAAAAACCCATAAATAGTTTTTTTCATATTTTCTGTCAACCTGACAATGATGTATAAACGGATCTATAAATCTACAAATCCTTGACACATAGGAACTCTGCAAAGCCAAAGGAAAAAACCTATTAACAATTTCAAAAACCCTAGAAAAACTCATAAATGATTTTTTTTCATATTTTCCACCACCCTAGCACATATGTCTAAATGGATTTATAAATGTTCAAATCCTCGACACACATGAACTTTGCAAAGTGGAATAAAAAACCCATTACTGAATGTAAAAAATCTAGAAAAACCAATAAAAAGTTTTTTTCTTATTTTCTGTCACCCCAGAACAGATGTTTAAATGGATCTATAAATATTTAAATCATCAACACACAAGAACTCTACAAAGCCGAAGAAAAGAACCCATAACAAAACGCAAAAAAAATCAGAAAAAATAGAAATAGTTGTTTTTAGATTTTCTACAAAATAAAAAAACCATAGCATGGATATCTAAATGGATCTATAAATCTTGAAATCCTCAATACACAGGAACTCTGCAAAGCCAAAGAAAAAAAAACTTATTACTGAATGTAAAAAACCCAGAAAAATCCATAAATTTTATTTTCAAATTTTCGGTCACCTTGACATTCATGTCTAAATGAATCTATAAATCTTGAAATCCTTGACACACATGAACTCTTCAAAGATGAAGAAAAAAACTCATTTTCAAATGCAAAATTATCTCGACACGGATTTCTAAATAGATATATAAATCTTCAAAGGCTCGACAAAGAGGAACTTTGTAAAGCCGAGGGAAAAAACCCATTAAGGAACGCAAAAAACCCTAGAAAAACATAGAAATGGTTTTTTTCATATTTTATGACTCCCTGACACGGATATCGAAATGGGTCTATAAATCTTCAAATTCTCAATACACATAGAAACTTTACAAATCACAAGAAAAAAAACCCATTACTAAACGTAAAAAACCCAGAAAAAATAGAAATGTCTTCCTCATATTTTCTGCCACCCTGTCAATAGATGTCTTAAATAGATCTAATCTATAAATCTTTAAATCCTCAGCACACAGAAACTTTGCAAAGCTGAATAAGAAAACCCAAACCAATTATGCAAAATTGAAAAAACCCATAAATAGTTTTTTTTTTTTTCACCTGACAATGAGTATAAACGGATCTATAAATCTACAAAAAAAAACCCAAAGGAAAAAACCTATTAACAGTTTCAACAACCCTACTCATAAATGATTTTTTTTCATATTTTCCATCACCCATGCAATGTCTAAATGGATATATAAATCTTTAAATCCTTGACACACAAGAAACTTTGCAAAGTGGAATAGAAAAACCCATTACCAAATGTAAAAAATCTAGGAAAACCAATAGAAATGGTTTTTTTTCATATTTTTTTTTCTCTCTAGAACAGATGTTTTGGATCTATAAATCTTCAAATCTTCGACACACAAGAACTTTGCAAAGCCGAATAAAAAACTAATTACCAAACGCACAAAAAATCAGAAAAAATAAATAGTTGTTTTCCCCAGATTTCTCTGCAAAATCCCATAGCATGGATATCTAAATGGATCTATAAATTTTGAAATCCTCAATACACAGGAACTCTAGGCAAAGCCGAAGAAAAAAAAGCTTATTACCGAATGCATAAAAACCCTGAAGAAAAACCCAGAAATGGTTTATCTTTAAATTTTCGGTCACCTCCCTAACAATGTCTAAATGGATCTATAAATCTTCAAATCCTCACACACAAAGAGGAACTCTCAAATGAAAACTAAATAGATATATAAATCTTCAAAGGCTCGACAAATAAATAAAGGGAAAAAACCCATTAAGGAACGCAAAAAACCCTAGAAAAACATAGAAATGGTTTTTTTCAGATTTTGTTCCACCCTAACATGAATGTCTAAATGGATATATAAATCTTTAAATCCTTAACACACAGAAACTTTGCAAAGTCAAAGAAAAAAACCCATTATCGAATGAAAAAAACATAGCAAAAACCCATAAATGGGTTTTTCATAGTTTTTGCAACCTTGACGCGGATTTCTAAATGAATCTATAAATTTTCAAATCCTCAACCACACAGGATCTCTAAAAGAACCCATTATCAAAGCCAAAGAAAGATTTTATGCCAAATAACTAGATCTATAAATCTTCAAATCCTCAACACACAACAACTTTGTAAATCCGAAGAGAAAATACGCAAGAAAACCTTAGAAATAGATTTTTTAGATTTTTTGCCACCCAACATGGATGTCTTACTGGATCTATAAATCTTCGAATCCTGGCCACATAGGAACTCTACAAATCTCAAGAAAAAAAATCCATTACTGAACGCCAAAAAACCTAGAAAAACATAGAAATGGTTTTTTTTCATATTTTCTGTCACCCCAGCATAGATGTCTAAATGGATATGATCAATAAATCTTCAAATCCTGGACACATATGAAATTTGTAAAACTGAAGAAAACAAAATACAAAGAAAAACCCATAAATAGTTTTTTCATATTTTCTGCCACCCCAGCACCGATGTATATATGGATCTATAAATCTACAAATCCTCAACACACAAGAACTCTGCAAAGCTAAAGAAAAAAACCATTAAAAAATGTAAAAATCTATAGTTAATGGTTTTTTTCTTGCAAATCTATGATGTCTAAATAGATCTATAAATGCTCAAATCCTCGACACACAGGAACTCTGCAAATTCGAATAAAAAATCAATTACCGAACACAAAAAAACTAAAAAACCTCATAAAATGGTTTTTTTCTTATTTTCTGCCACATCAGAATAGATGTTTAAATGGATCTATAAATCTTTAAATCCTCGACACATAGGAACTCTGCAAAACCAAAGAAAAAACCAATAACCAAACGTAAAAAACTTAGTAAAATTAAGAAATTATTTTTTCTTCAGATTTTCTGACACCCTGACACGGATGTCTAAATGGATATATAAATCTTTAAATCCTTGACACACATGAACTCTAAAAAACCGACGAAAAAAATCCCATTACTGAACGTAAAAAACCTAGAAATGATTTTTTTAGATTTTTTGCCACTTTGGCACGGATGTCTAAATGGATCTATAAATTTTCAAATCCTCGACAGACAAGAACTCTATAAAGCTGAAGAAAAAAATCATTACCGAATGTAAAAAACCCAAGAAACGATTTTCTCATATTTTCTACCTCCTCGGCATGGATGTCTAAATGGATCTATAAATATTCAAATCCTTGCCACATAGGAACTCTACAAAGCCCAAGAAAAAAACCATTACTAAATGCCAAAAAAGCTAGAAAAACTTAGAAATGGTTGTTTCATTTTTTTTGTCAACCTGGCATAGATGTCTAAATGGATCTGATCTATATATCTTCAAATCCTTGACATAGATGAACTTTGTAAAATTGAAGATAAAACCCATTACCGAACACAAAATACATAGAAAAACTAATAAATAGTTTTTTTAATAATTTATGTCACCCCAACACCGATGTTTAAATGGATATATAAATCTACAAATCCTCAACACACAGGAAATCTTTAAAGTTGAAGAAAAAAAACCCATTAAAAAATGCAAAAAAACCCAGAGAAACCCATAAATGATTTTTTTCAAATTTTCCGCCATCCCAGCACAAATGTCTAAATGGATCTATAAATGTTCAAATCCTTGACACACGAGAACTCTGTAAATTTAAAGAAAAAAACCTATTACCAAAAGTAAAAAAACCCAGAAAAACCCATAAATGGTTTTCTTCTTGTTTTCTGCCACCCTGGAACGGATGTTTAAATGGATCTATAAATATTCAAATCCTCAACACACAGGAACTTTGCAACACTGAATAAAAAAACCCATTATCGAATGTAAAAAAACCCCAAAATTATTTTTTTTAGTTTTTTTGCCACCTTGGCACTGATGTCTAAATGAATCTATAAATCTTAAAATCCTTTACACACAGGAACTTTGTAAAGTCAAAGAAAAAAAAATGATTATCGAACGCAAAAACCTAGAAATCGGTTTTTCATATTTTAAAAATTTTCTGCCACCCAAAAAATCTGAGAAATGGATTTTTTAAATGGATCTATAAATCTAAGTGGATTTGTAAATATTGACACACATAGGAACTTTAAAAAAATTTAATAAACAAACTCATTACCGAACACAAAAAACATAAAAAAAACCCAATTTTTTTTATTTTTTTATTTTATTTTTTCAGATTTTCTGCCATTTTGACACCGATGTCTAAATGGATCTATAAATATTTGAATCCTCGACACATAGTAATCTGAAAAGCTAAAGAAAAAAACCCATTACCAAACGTAAAAAACCAAAAAATGGATTTTTTTAGATTTTCAACCATCTCGACACGAATGTCTAAATGGATCTATAAATACTTAAATCCTTGACAAACAGGAACTTTGCAAAGACAAAGAGAAAAACCCATTACTATACGCAAAAAATCTGATTTTTTTTTTTTTCATATTTTCTACCTCCCCGACACGGATGTCTAAATGGATCTATAAATCTTCAAATCCTCAACACACAGGAACTCTACAAAGCCGAAGAAAATCACCCATTACCAAATGCAAATAACCCAAACAAACTCAGAATTTTATTTTTTTTCAAATTTTCTACCACCTTGGCATAGATGTCTAAATGGATCTATAAATCTTCAAATCCTTAACACACAAGAACTCTACAAAGCCAAAGAAAAAAACCCATTACCGAACGTAAAAAACACAAAAAAACCAATAAATGGTTTTTTTATATTTTTTGCCATCCAACATGGATGTCTTAATGGATCTATAAATCTTCAAATCCTAAACACACAGGAACTTTGCAAATCCTAAGACAAAAATCCATTACTGAACACAAAAAACCTAGAAAAACTGAGAAATGGTTTTTTTGAGATTTTCTGCCACCTCAAAATGGATATGTAAATGGATCTTTAAATATTCAAATCTTTGACACACATGAACCCTACAAAGATGACAAAAAAACTGATTACCGAACGTAAAAAAAAACCCAGAAAAGCCCAGAAATAGTTTTTTTCAAATATTCTTCCATCTCGACACAGATGTTTAAATGGATATATAAATATTTAAATTCTCAACACACAGAAACTCTGCAAAGCCAAAGAAAAAATTCCTTACCGAACGCAAAAAACCCATAAAAACCCAGAAATGGTATTTTTTCCAGATTTTTAGCCACCGCGGCACGGATATTTAAATGGATCTTTTAATATTCAAATCATTGACACACAGAACTCTACAAATCTGAAGAATAAAACAATTACCAAACATAAAAAAAAGGAAAACCCAGAAATGGGTTTTTCAAATTTTTTGTGACCCTAAGAAGGATGTCTAAAATGATCTATAAATCTTCAATTCCTCGACATACAGGAACTCTACAAAGCAAAAAAAAATTGTTTACCAAATGAAAAAAACTTAGATACACCCATAAATGGTTTTTTCATATTTTTTTCCACCATGGACATGGATGTCTAAATGGATCTATAAATCTTCAAATCCTTGATGCACATGAACTCTGTAAAACCGAAGAAAAAAACCCATTACCAAACAAAAAAAAATCAAGAAAAACCTAGAAATGGTATTTTCAAATTTTCTACCTCCCTGACATGGATGTCTAAATGGATCTATAAATCTTCAAATCCTCGACACACAAGAACTCTACAAAGCCAAAGAAAAAAACCCAATGCCAACTGTTAAAAACCCAGAAATGGTTTTTTTAGATTTTATGTGACCCCGAGCACGAATGTCTAAATGGATCTATAAATCTTCAAATCCTTGACACACAAGAACTCTACAAAGCTGAAGAAAAAACCCATTACTGAACACAAAAATCCCAGAAAAGGAATTTTTCATATTTTTTGCCGCCCCAGCACGGATGTCTAAATCTTCAAATCCTCGACACACAAGAACTCTAAAAAGATGAAAAAAATGCAATACCAAATACAAAAAATCTAGAAAAATTGAGAAATGGTTTTTTTCAGATTTTCTGCCACCCTGGCATGGATGTCTAAATGGATCTATAAATCTTCAAATCCTCAACACATAGGAAGTTCTACAAAGCTGAAGAAAAAAACCCATTACCAGAATGCAAAAAACCTAGAAAAATGAAATGGTTTTTTTTCAAAAATTTTTTGCCACCCTGACATGGATGTCTAAATGGATCTATAAATATTCAAATCCTCAACACAGAGGAACTTTGCATAGCTGAAAAGAAACCCATTACCGAACGCAAAAACCAAGAAAAACATAGAAATTGTTTTTTTTATAGATTTTTTACCACTTCAGCACTGATTTTTAAATGGATTCATAAATCTTTGAATCCTCGACATACATGAACTCTACAAAGGTGAAGAAAAAAACCCATTACCGAAAGAAAAAAACCAAGAAAAACCCAGAAATGGATATTTTGGCTTTTCAAATTTTTTACCTCCTAGACATAATGTAACAAAATGGATCTATAAATATTCAATGATCCTCGACAAATAGGAAACTTTTTTAGCTAAAATTTGAACTCTAAAAGCAACCATTAAACTTCAAATCCTCGATACACAAGAACTCTTCAAAGCCAAAACAAATCTATTACCAAATGAAAAAAACCTAGAAATGGTTTTTTTCAGATTTTCTGCCTCCTTGACATGGATGTCTAAATGGATCTATAAATCTTCAAATCCTTGACACACAAGAACTTTGCAAAGCCAAAGAAAAAAACCATTACTGAACGTAAAAAACCCAAAAAAAATTAGAAATGGTTTTTAAAATATTTTCTGCCACCCCGTCATGGATGTCTAAATGTATATAAATCTTCAAATCCTTGACACAAATGAACTCTACAGAGCTAAGTAAAAAAACCTATTACTGAATGCAAAAAACCCAGAAATGATTTTTTTTCATATTTTCTGGAACCCTGGCACAGATGTCTAAATGGATCTAAAAATATTCAAATCCTCGACACACAGGAACTTTGCAAAACTAAAGAAAGAACCTATTACCAAATGTAAAAAATCCATAAAACCCCAGAAACAATTTTTTAAAATTTTCTACCACCCCAACATGAATTTATAAATGGATATGTAAATCTTCAAATACTTGACACACAAGAACTCTACAAAGCAAAGAAAAAACCCATTACCAAATGTAAAAAACCCAAAAAATGACAAATGTTTTTTTTCAAATTTTTTTCCACCCCGACACGGATGTCTAAATGGATATATAAATCTTCAAATCCTCGACACATAGGAACTCTTCAAAGCCGAAGAAAAAACCCATTACCGAATGCAAAAAAACCTAGAAAAACCTAGATACTATTTTTTTCATATTTTATTTCACCCTAACACGGATGTCTAAATGGATCTATAAATCTTTAAATCCTTGACACATAGGAACCTCTGCAAAGCAGAAGAAAAAAACTCATTACCTAATGCAAAAAAACCCAAAAATAGTTTTTTTCATATTTTCTTCTCCCCGCACAGATGTCTAAATGGATCTATAAATCTTCAAGTCCTCGACAAACAGGAAATTTGGAAAGCCAAATAAAAAAACCCATTACCGAATGTAAAAACCCAAGAAAAACCCAGAAATAGTTTTTTTCAGATTTTCTGCCTCCCCGACATGGATGTCTAAATGGATCTATAAATCTTCAAATCCTCAACACACAAGAACTCTGCAAAGCTGAAGAAAAAAATATTACCAAATGCAAAAAACCTAGAAAACCCCTTAAATGGTTTGTTTTAGATTTTCTTCCACCCCAGCACAGATGTCTAAATGGATCTATAAATCTTCAAATCCTCGACACATAGGAACTCTGTAAAGTTGAAGAAAAAACCATTACTGAATGTAAAAAACCTAGAAAAACCCAGAAATGGTTTTTTTCATATTTTCTACCTCTTTAACACAGATGTCTAAATGGATCTATAAATCTTCAAATCCTTGACACACAAGAACTTTGCTAAGCCAAAGAAAAAAATCCATTACCGAACGTAAAAAACCCAGAAAAAAAAATTTAGTTTTTTTCATATTTTCTACCACCTCGACATGGATATCTAAATGGATCTATAAAATCTTCAAATCCTTGATACAAAGGGTATCTACAAAGCCAAAGAAAATAAAATCCATTACAAAACCCAAAAAACCTAGAAATGGTTTTTTCACATTTTCTGCCACCCTGGCACGAATGTCTAAATGGATCTATAAATCTTCAAATCCTCGACACACAAGAACTCTACAAAGCTAAAGAAAAAAACCCATTACCTGAAACAAAAAACCCAGAAAAAATTAGAAATGGTTTTTTTTCATATTTTCTGCCTCCCCAACACGGATGTCTAAATGGATCTAAAAATCTTCAAATCCTTGACACATAGGAACTTTGCAAAGCCAAAGAAAAAAACCCATTACCGAATGTAAAAAACCCAAAAAAAACCTAGAAATGGTTTTTTTTAGATTTTCTGCCACCCTAGCATGGATGTCTAAATGGATCTATAAATCTTCAAATCCTTGACACATGAACTCTGCAAAGCCGAAGAAAAAAAACCCATTACCGAACGAAAAAAACCCAGAAAAATATAGAAATAGTTTTTTTTTCAAATTTTCTACAACTCGACACGGATGTCTAAATGAATCTATAAATATTCAAATCCTCGACACACAAGAACTCTACAAAACTGAAGAAAAAAACCCATTACCAAACAAAGCCCAAAAAACCTAGAAATGATTTTTTCATATTTTACCTCCCCTGACACGGATGTCTAAATAGATTTATAAATCTTCAAATCTTCGACACACAAGAACTCTGCAAAGATGAAGAAAAAAACCCTTTACAAACACAAAAAACCTAGAAATGGTTTTTTTTAATAAATTTTCTACCACCATGACATGGATGTCTAAATGGATCTATAAATCTTCAAATCCTCGACACACAAGAACTCTGCAAAGCCGAAGAAAAAAACCCATTACCGAATGCAAAAAACCCAGAAAAACCCAAAAATGGTTTTTTTCATATTTTTTACCTCCCCGGCACGGATGTCTAAATGGATCTATAAATCTTCAAATCCTCGACACACAGGAACTCTACAAAGCTGAAGAAAAAAACCCATTACCGAACGCAAAAAACTAAGAAAAACCCATAGAAATTTATTTTTTCAGATTTTTTGCCTTCCCGACATGGATGTCTAAATGGATCTATAAATCTTCAAATCCTCGACACACAGAACTCTACAAATTCCAAAGAAAAAACCCATTACCAAATGTAAAAAACCCCAAAAAAACAAAGAAATGGTTTTTTTCATATTTTCTACCAACCTGACAAGGATGTCTAAATGGATCTATAAATCTTCAAATCCTCGACACACAAGAACTCTACAAAGCCAAAGAAAAAAACCATTACCGAACACAAAAAACCTAGAAATGGTTTTTTTCATATTTTCTACCCACATGGATGTCTAAATGGATCTATAAATCTTCAAATCCTTGACGCACAGAAACTCTACAAATCTAAAGAAAAAAACCCATTACCGAATGCAAAAACCCAGAAAAAGACTAAATGGTTTTTTTTTTTCATATTTTCTGCCTCCCTGACATGGATGTCTAAATGGATCTATAAATATTCAAATCCTCGACACATAGGAACTCTGCAAAGATGAAGAAAAAACCCATTACCGAATGCAAAAAACCTAGAAAAACCCATAGAAATGTTTTTTTTTTCAATATTTTCTACCACCCTACAACATGGATGTCTAAATGCATCATCTTCAAATCCTCGACACATAAGAACTCTGTAAATCTGAAGAATAGAAACCCATTACCGAATGCAAAAAACCTAAAAAATCCCAGGTTTTTTTCAGATTTTCTGCCTTCCCCAACATGGATGTCTAAATGGATCTATAAATCTTCAAATCCTTGACACACAGGAACTCTACAAAGCCGAAGAAAAAAACCCATTACCGAACACAAAAAACCCAGAAATTTTTTTTCATATTTTCTACCTCCCCGACACGAATGTCTAAATGGATCTATAAATCTTCAAATCCTTGACACACAGGAACTCTGCAAAGCTGAAGAAAAAACCCATTACTGAATGTAAAAAAAAAATAGAAATGGTTTTTTCAATTTTCTACCTCCCGGCACGGATGTCTAAATGGATCTATAAATATTCAAATACTCGACACAAAGGAACACTATAAATCCAAAGAAAAAAAACCCATTACCGAATGCAAAAAACCCAGAAAAACCAGGTTTTTTTCATATTTTCTGCCTCCCCGACACAAAAAACACTAAATGGATCTATAAATCTTCAAATCCTTGACACATAGGAACTCTACAAAGCCGAAGAAAAAAACCCATTACCGAATGCAAAAAACCCAGAAAAACCAAGAAATGTTTTTTTTCATATTTTCTGCCACTCGACATGGATGTCTAAATGGATCTATAAATCTTCAAATCCTCAACACACAGGAACTCTACAAAGCTGAAAAAAAAAACCCATTACCGAACGCAAAATAAAAAATAGTTTTTTTTTTCAGATTTTCTGCCTCCCCAACATGGATGTCTAAATGGATCTATAAATCTTCAAATCCTCGACACACAGGAACTCTGCAAAGCCGAAGAAAAAAACCCATTACCAAACGTAAAAAATAGAAAAACCCAGAAATGGTTTTTTTTTTTCAAATTTTTTGCCTCCCCGACATGGATGTCTAAATGGATCTATAAATCTTCAAATCCTCGACACACAAGAACTCTACAAAGCGAAGAAAAAAAAACCCATTACTGAATGCAAAAAACCCCAGAAAAACCCAGAAATGGTTTTTTTAGATTTTATGCCTTCCCAACACGGATGTCTAAATGGATCTATAAATCTTCAAATCCTCGACACACAAGAACTCTACAAAGCCGAAGAAAAAAAACCATTACCAAACGTAAAAAAAAATCAAGAAAAACCTAGAAATGGTTTTTTTTATATTTTCTGCCTCCCCATTATGAATGTCTAAAAGGATTCTATAAATCTTTAAATCCTCGACACATAGGAACTCTGCAAAGCTGAAGAAAAAACTCATTACCAAAAAAAAAAAAAACCCAAAAATGGTTTTTTTAAGATTTTTGCCACCCCAAAGCATGGATGTCTAAATGGATCTATAAATCTTCAAATCCTTGACAACATAAAGGAACTCTGTAAAGCCGAAGAAAAAAACCCATTTAAAAAACTGAAAAACAAGAAATTTTTTTTCATATTTTTTGCCTCCCCACATGGATGTCTAAATGGATCTATAAATTTTCAAATCCTCGACACACAGGAACTCTGCAAAGCCGAAGAAAAAACCCATTACCAAATGCAAAAAAAACCTAAAAATAGAAATTTTTTTTTTTATTTAATACCTCCCTGACATGATGTCTAAATGGATCTATAAATCTTCAAATCCTCGACACATAGGAACTTCTACAAAGCTGAAGAAAAAAACCCATTACGAACGTAAAAAACCCAGAAATAATTTTTTTTTTCAGATTTTCTGCCACCTGGACACATGGATGTCTAAATGGATCTATAAATCTTCAAATCCTCGACACACAGGAACTCTACAAAGCTGAAGCAAAAAAAACCATTACCAAATGAAAAAACCAAGAAAAACCCAGAAATTTTTTTTTAACAGATTTTCTGCCACCCCGGCATGGATGTCTAAATGGATCTATAAATCTTCAAATCCTCGACACACAGGAACTCTGCAAAGATGAAAAGAAAAACCCATTACCGAATGCAAAAAACCCATAAAAATAGAAATTTTTTTTCAAGATTTTTTGCCACCCCTGACATGGATGTCTAAATGGATCTATAAATCTTCAAATCCTCGACACACAGGAACTCTGCAAAGCGAAGAAAAAAACCCATTAACAAACGCAAAAAACACAGAAATGGTTTTTTTTAAATTTCTACCACCCGACACAGATGTCTAAATGGATCTATAAATCTTCAAATCCTCGACACACATAGGAACTCTGCAAAGCTAAAGAAAAAAACCCATTACCCAACGCAAAAAACCCAAAAATGAAATTTTTTTTTTTTCATATTTTTGCCTCCCGACAGATGTCTAAATGGATCTATAAATCTTCAAATCCTCGACACACAGGAACTCTGCAAAAGCCGAAGAAAAAACCCATTACCGAATGTAAAAAACCCAAAAAACCTAGAAATGTTTTTTTTTTTAAAATATTTTCTGCCACCCCGACACAGATGTCTAAATGGATCTATAAATATTCAAATCCTCAACACACAAGAACTCTACAAATCCAAAGAAAAAATCTATTACTGAACGCAAAAAACCCAGAAAGTTTTGGTTTTTTTTCAGATTTGTTGCATCCCTGACATGGATGTCTAAATGGATCAATAAATCTTCAAATCTTGACACATGGGAACTCTACAAAGCCAAATAAAAAAAACCCATTACCGAAACAAAAAAAAAAACCTAGAAATGGTTTTTTTCATATTTTTTCACCCTGAAACATAGATGTCTAAATGGATCTATATAAATCTTCAAATCCTCGACACATAGGAACTCTGCAAAGCTGAAGAAAAAAACCCATTACCGAATGCAAAAAACCAGAAATTGAAATGGGTTTTTTTTCAGATTATTTACCACCCTGGCATGAATGTCTAAATGGATCTATAAATCTTCAAATCCTTGACACACATAGGAACTCTACAAAGCCAGAAAAAAAACCCATTACCGAATGCGAAAAAAACCTAGAAAAACCTAGAAATGATTTTTTTTTTTTCATATTTTCTGCCACCCTGACATGGATGTCTAAATGGATCTATAAATCTTCAAATCCTCGACATACAAGAACTCTACAAAGCTGAAGAAAAAAACCATTACCGAACGCAAAAAACCTAGAAAAATCTAGAAATAGTTTTTTTCAAATTTTTTGCCACCTCAACGTGGATGTCTAAATGGATCTATATATCTTCAAATCCTTGACACAAAGGAACTCTACAAAGCCGAAGAAAAAAACCCATTACCTGAACCATAAAAACCAAAAAACTTAGAAATTTTTTCAGATTTTCTGCCACCCCTGACATGAATGTCTAAATGGATCTATAAATCTTCAAATCCTTGACACACAAGAACTCTACAAACGAAGAAAAAACCCATTACAAATGGAAAAAAATCTAGAAATACCCAAAATTTTTTTAAAATTTTCTGCCATATTCACACATGGATGTCTAAATGGATCTATAAATCTTCAAATCCTCGACACATAGGAAGAACTCTCAAAATGAGAAAGAAAAAACCCATTACCGAAAAAAAAACCAAAAAATGCCAGAAATTTTTTTTTTCAATTTTCTGCCACCCCGACATGGATGTCTAAATGGATCTATAAATCTTCGACACACAGGAACTCTCCAAAGCCGAAGAAAAAAACTCATTACCGAATGTAAAAAACCAGAAAAGTTTTTTTTTTTCAAATTTTCTGCCACCTCGACAATGTCTAAATGGATCTATAAATCTTCAAATCCTTGACACACATAAGAACTCTACAAAGCTGAAGAAAAAAACCATTACGAATGCAAAAAACCCAAAAAAACCTAGAAATGTTTTTTTTCATATTTTTTGCCACCCCGGCACGGATGTCTAAATGGATCTATAAATCTTCAAATCCTTGACACACAAGAACTTTGCAAAGCTGAAGAAAAAAACCCATTATTGAACATAAAAACCTAGAAAAACCCAGAAATGTTTTTTTTTTTTCATATTTTTGCCTCCCTGAGCATGGATGTCTAAATGGATCTATAAATCTTCAAATCCTCAAACAAGGAACTCTGCAAAGCCAAAGAAAAAAACCCATTACAAATGTAAAAAAAACAAAAAATTTTCTTCCCCCTGACACGGATGTCTAAATGGATCTATAAATCTTCAAATCCTCTCAACACAAGGAACTCTACAAACGAAGAAAAAACATTATGAATGTAAAAAACCCAAAAGAAATTTTTTTTTCATATTTTCTGCCACCTGGAAACGGATGTCTAAATAGATCTATAAATCTTCAAATCCTCTACACACAGGAACTCTACAAAGCTGAAGAAAATATCCATTATCGAACGCAAAAAACCAAGAAAAATGTAGAAATGATTTTTTTCTTCATATTTTTTGCCACCCCTTGGACATAGATGTTTAAATGGATCAATAAATCTTCAAATCCTCGACACATAGGAACTCTGCAAAGCCGAAAGAAAAAAACCCATTACGAACGTAAAAAACCTAGAAAAAACCTAGAAATAGTTTTTTTTCAGATTTTTTTTCCACCCTGGCATGGATGTCTAAATAGATCTATAAATATTCAAATCCTTGACACACAGGAACTCTGCAAAGCTGAAGAAAAAACCCATTATTGAACAAAAAAACCCCATAAATTATTTTTTTCATATTTTTTGACTTCCCCACACGGATGTCTAAATGGATCTGTAAATCTTCAAATCCTCGAAAAACAAGAACTCTATAAAGCCAAAGAAAAAATCCCATTACCAAATGCAAAAAACCCAGAAAAACCAGAAATGGTTTTTTTCATATTTTCTACCTCCCCTGACACAGATGTCTAAATGGATCTATAAATCTTCAAATCCTTGACACATAGGAACTCTACAAAGCCTAAGAAAAAAAACCCATTACGAATAAAAAACACAGAAAACCCAGAAATGGTTTTTTTCAGATTTTCTGCCACCCCAACACATGGATGTCTAAATGGATCTATAAATCTTCAAATCCTCGACACACATAGGAACTCTGCAAAGCTGAAGAAAAAAACCCATTACCGAACAAAAAAACCCAAAAAAATTAGAAATATTTTTTTTTCATATTTTTGCCACCCCGGCACAGATGTCTAAATGGATCTATAAATCTTCAAATCCTTGACACACAGGAATCTACAAAGCCGAAGAAAAAAAACCCATTACCGAATGCAAAAAACCTAGAAAAACCCTAGAAATGGTTTTTTTTCATTTTTCTACCTCCCTCGACATGAATGTCTAAATGGATCTATAAATCTTCAAATCCTTGACACATAGGAACTCTGCAAATTGAAAAAAAACCCATTACTGAAACAAAAAACCAAAAAAAACCCAGAAATTTTTTTTTTCAGATTTTCTTCCACCTAATATGGATGTCTAAATGGATCTATAAATCTTCAAATTCTCGACACACAGGAACTCTGCAAAGCCGAAGAAACAACCCATTACCGAATGCAAAAAACCTATAAAAACTAGAAATGGATTTTTTTTAAAATTTTTTTGCCACCTTGGCATGGATGTCTAAATGGATCTATAAATCTTCAAATCCTCAACACACAGGAACTCTGCAAAAATCGAAGAAAAAACCCATTACCGAATGCAAAAAACCCAGAAAAATAAAAATGGTTTTTTTCAATTTTTTTGCCACCCCTGACACAGATGTCTAAATGGATCCATAAATCTTCAAATCCTCGACACACAGGAACTCTGCAAAGCCGAAGAAAAAAAACCCATTACCGAAACAAAAACCCTAGAAAAACCTAGAAATGGTTTGTTTTAATTTTCTGCCTCCCTGACACAGATGTCTAAATGGATCTATAAATCTTCAAATCCTCGACACACAGGAACTCTACAAAGCTGAAAAAAAAACCCATTACCGAACGTAAAAAAACTAAAAAAACCCAGAAATGGTTTTTTTTTCAAATTTTTTGCCACCCTGACATGGATGTCTAAATGGATCTATAAATCTTCAAATCCTCGACACACAGGAACTCTGCAAAGCCGAAGAAAAAAACCCATTACCGAATGTAAAAAACCAAAAAAAAAAACCAAAAATTATTTTTCATTTATTTTGCCTCCCCGACACGGATGTCTAAATGGATCTATAAATCTTCAAATCCTCGACACACAAGAACTCTGCAAAGCTGAAGAAAAAAACCCATTACTGAACGCAAAAAACCTAGAAAAACCAGAAAATTTTTTTTTTCATATTTTTTGCCACCCTGACACAGATGTCTAAGTGGATTTATAAATCTTCAAATCCTCGACACACAAGGAACTCTGCAAAGCGAAGAAAAAAAACCCATTACCAAACATGCAAAAAACCCATAAAAGCCCAGAAATGGTTTTTTCAGATTTTCTACCATCCGGACACACATGTCTAAATAGATCTAGAAATCTTCAAATCCACGAGACACAGGAACTCTCCAAAGCCTGAAGAAAAAAACCCATTACCGAATGCAAAAAACCTAAAAAAAAACCCAGAAATGGTTTTTTTTTCATTTTTCTGCCCCCGACACAGATGTCTAAATGGATCTATAAATCTTTCAAATCCTTGACACACAGAACTCTACAAAGCCGAAGAAAAAAACCCATTACCGAACAAAAAACCAGAAAAACCAGAAATGGTTTTTTTTTCAAGATTTTCTACCACCCCGGACATGGATGTCTAAATGGATCTATAAATCTTCAAATCCTTGACACACAAGAACTCTACAAAGCCGAAGAAAAAAACCCATTACCGAACGTAAAAAACCCTAGAAATGGTTTTTTCAGATTTTCTGCCACCTCGACATGGATGTCTAAATGGATCTATAAATCTTCAAATCCTTGACACATAGGAACTCTGCAAAGCCAAAGTAAAAAACCCATTACCAAACACAAAAAACCCAAAAAACCTAGAATTTTTTTTTCAGATTTTCTGCCTCCCTGACATGGATGTCTAAATGGATCTATAAATCTTCAAATCCTCGACACATAGGAACTCTGCAAAATGAAGAAAAAAAAATTACCGATTATAAAAACCCAAAAAACTAGAAATGGTTTTTTTTCAGATATTTTCTGCCACCCCTGACATGAATGTCTAAATGGATCTATAAATATTCAAATCCTTGACACACAAGAACTCTGCAAAGCTGAAGAAAAAAACCCATTACCGAACAAAAAAACCTAAGAAAAACCAAGAAATGGTTTTTTTTTTTTTTTTTTCAGATTTTCTGCCACCCCAGCATGGATGTCTAAATGGATCTATAAATCTTCAAATCCTCGACACACAAGAACTCTACAAAGCTGAAGAAAAAAAACCCATTACCAAATGTAAAAAACCTAAAAAAAACCTAAAGAAATGGTTTTTTTTAGATTTTCTGCCACCCTGGACATGGATGTATATATGGATCTATAAATCTTCAAATCCTCGACATAAAGGAACTCCTCAAAGCTGAAGAAAAAAACCCATTACCGAAACAAAAAACCCAAAAAACCAGAAATAGTTTTTTTTTCAAGATTTTCTGCCACACCTAGACATGGATGTCTAAATGGATCTATAAATCTTCAAATCCTCGACACACAGGAATTCTGCAAAGCTGAAGAAAAAAACCCATTACTGAACGCAAAAAAACCCAGAAAAACCCAAGAAATTTTTTTTTTCAGATTTTTGCCACCCCAAGACATGGATGTCTAAATGGATCTATAAATCTTCAAATCCTTGACACACAAAGGAACTCTACAAAGTGGAAGAAAAAACCCATTACCAAATGTAAAAATCCCAGAAAAACCTAGAAATGGTTTTTTTTTAGATTTTCTTCCAACCTGACATGGATGTCTAAATGGATCTATAAATCTTCAATTCCTCAACACACAGAACTCTGTAAAGCCGAAGAAAAAAACCCATTACCGAATGCAAAAAAACCCCGAAATACGTAGAAATGGTTTTTTTCAGATTTTTTGCCACCCCGACATGGATGTCTAAATGGATCTATAAATCTTCAAATCCTCGACACACAGGAACTCTACAAAGCTGAAGAAAAAAAACCCATTACCGAACACAAAAAACCAAAAAAAAACCCAGAAATGGTTTTTTTTTATATTTTTTGCTCCCTGACACATGGATGTCTAAATGGATCTATAAATCTTCAAATCCTCGACACACAGGAACTCTGTAAAGCCAAAGAAAAAAACCCATTACCGAACACACCTAAAAACCCCAGAAAGTTTTTTTTTCAAATTTTCTCCTCCAAATGTCTAAATGGATCTATAAATCTTCAAATCCTTAGAACTCTGCAAAGCGAAGAAAAAAACCCATTACCGAAACAAAAAATTTTTTTAAATGGTTTTTTCTATGCCACCCCAACATGGATGTCTAAATGGATCTATAAATCTTCAAATCCTTGACACACAGGAACTCTGCAAAGCTGAAGAAAAAAACCCATTACCGAACACAAAAAACCTAGAAATGTTTTTTTTTCAGATTTTTTGCCACCCCGACACAGATGTCTAAATGGATCTATAAATCTTCAAATCCTCGACACACAGGAACTCTGCAAAGCCGAAGAAAAAAACCCATTACTGAACGTAAAAAACCTAGAAAAACCCAGAAATGGTTTTTTTAA
This sequence comes from Taxus chinensis, assembly GCA_019776745.2. Taxonomy (NCBI): domain Eukaryota; kingdom Viridiplantae; phylum Streptophyta; class Pinopsida; order Cupressales; family Taxaceae; genus Taxus; species Taxus chinensis. Next base: position 467,522,996 of record CM034148.1, read on the forward strand.
GATTTTCTGCCACCCCGACATGGATGTCTAAATGGATCTATAAATCTTCAAATCCTCGACACACAGGAACTCTTTGCAAAGCCAAAGAAAAAAACCCATTAAATGCAAAAAACCAGAAAAAACCAAGAAATAGTTTTTTTTTCAGATTTTCTACCTCCCCGACACGGATGTCTAAATGGATCTATAAATCTTCAAATCCTTGACAAACAAGAACTCTGCAAAGCTGAAGAAAAAACCATTACCGAACAAAAAACCCCAAAAACCAGAAATTTTTTTTTTTCATATTTTCTGTCACCCCAACACGGATGTCTAAATGGATCTATAAATCTTCAAATCTTTGACACATAAGGAAATCTGCAAAGCCGAAGAAAAAAACCCATTACCGAATGTAAAAAACCCAGAAGAAATGGTTTTTTTTTCAGATTTTCTGCCTCCCGACGTGAATTTCTAAATGAATTTATAAATATTAAAATCCTTCGACACACAGGAACTCTTAAACATGTCTAAAGCCAAAGAAAAAAAACCCATTACAGAACATAAAAAAACCCAGAAATGGTTTTTTTTTTCATATTTTCTGCCCTCCCCGACATAGATGTCTAAATGGATCTATAAATCTTCAAATCCTTGACACAAAAACTCTGCAAAGCGAAAGAAAAAAACCCATTACCGAATGTAAAAAACCTAGAAAAACCCAGAAATGATTTTTTTTTTCAGATTTTATGCCTCCCCTACATGGATGTCTAAATGGATCTATAAATCTTCAAATCCTCAACACACAGGAACTCTACAAAGCCTGAAGAAAAAAACCCATTACTGAACACAAAAAACCCAGAAATATTTTTTTTTAGATTTTTTACCACCCCGAAACAAATGTATAAATGGATCTATAAATCTTCAAATCCTCGACACACAGGAACTCTGCAAAGCCAAAGAAAAAACCCATTACCGAATGCAAAAAACCCAAAAAAACCGTAAAAAGAAATTTTTTTAGATTTTCTGCCACCCCGACACAGATGTCTAAATGGATCTATAAATCTTCAAATCCTTGACACATAGAACTCTGCAAAGCCGAAGAAAAAACCCATTACTGAATGCAAAAAACCCAGAAATATTTTTTTTAGATTTTTTGCCTCCCCGACATGGATGTCTAAAATGGATCTATAAATATTCAAATCCTCGACACATAGGAACTCTACAAATCCAAAGAAAAAACACATTACCGAATGTAAAAAAACCCCCAAAAAACCAAGAAATGGTTTTTTTCAGATTTTTTGCCTCCCCAACACAGATGTCTAAATGGATCTATAAATCTTCAAATCCTTGACACACAAGAACTCTGCAAAGCCGAAGAAAAAAACCCATTACCGAACGCAAAAAAACCTAGAAAAATAGTTTTTTTCAGATTTAGTGCCACCCCGACATGAATGTCTAAATGGATCTATAAATCTTCAAATCCTCAACACACAGGAACTCTGCAAAGCTGAAGAAAAAAACCCATTACATAATGTAAAAAACCTAGAAATGGTTTTTTTCAGATTTTCTGTCACCCCGAACGGATGTCTAAATGGATCTATAAATCTTCAAATCCTCGACACACAGGAACTCTGCAAAGCCAATGAACAAAAACCATTACTGAACGTAAAAAAAACCCAGAAATGATTTTTTTTCATATTTTCTATCACCGCAGTGGATGTCTAAATGGATCTATAAATCTTCAAATCCTCGACACACAAGAACTCTGCAAAGAAGAAAAAAACCCATTACCGAACACAAAAAACCCAGAAAAACCTAGAAATGGTTTTTTCAGATTTTCTGCCACCCCAGCATGGATGTCTAAATGGATCTATAAATATTCAAATCCTCGACACACAGGAACTCTGCAAAGCCAAAGAAAAAAAACCATTACTAAATAATTTAAAAAACTCCAAGAAAAACTTTTTTGAAGAAAAAAATTCATTACCGAACACAACAAATCCAAAAAAACCGAAAAACTTGAAATGTTTTTTTCAGATTTTCCACACCTCAGCATGGATGTCTAAATAGATTTATAAATCTTCAAATCCTTGACATACAGAAACTTTGCAAAGGTGAAAAAGAAAGTCGTTACCGTAAGCAAAAAACCTAGAAAAACTGATTTTTTTTTAATATTTTCTTCCACCCCAGAATGGATGTCTAAATGGATCTATAAATCTTCAAATCCTCGACACACAGGAACTCTGCAAAGATGAAAGAAAAAACCCATTACTAAAAAAACGCAAAAAAACCCAGAAATGGTTTTTTTTCAGATTTTCTGCCTCGGTACGACATAGATGTCTAAATGGATCTATAAATCTTCAAATCCTCGACACACAGGAACTCTACAAAGCTGAAGAAAAAAAACCATTACCGAACGCAAAAAACCTAGAAAAACCTAGAAATAGTTTTTTTCATATTTTCTGCCACCCCGACATGGATGTCTAAATGGATATATAAATTTTCAAATCCTCGACACACAAGAACTCTGCAAAGTTGAAGAAAAAACCCATTACCAAACGTAAACCATAAAAGAGTTTTTTTTTTCAGATTATCTGCAAACTTGAAACAGATGTCTAAATGGATCTATAAATCTTCAAATCCTCGACACATAAGGAACTCTACAAAGTCAAAAGAAAAAACACATTACGAACACAAAAAACCTAAAAAACCCAAAAATGGTTTTTTTTAAAAATTTTATGCTACCTCGGCACGGATGTCTAAATGAATCTATAAATATTCAAATCCTTGACACATAGGAAATCTGCAAAGCCGAAGAAAAAAAATTAGCGAATGTAAAAAACCTAGAAAAACATGAAATTTTTTTTTTAGATTTTCTACCACCCCGACACGGATGTCTAAATGGATCTATAAATCTTCAAATCCTCGACACACAGGAACTCTGCAAAGCCGAAGAAAAAACCAATTACCGAATGAAAAACCCAAGAAAAACCCAGAAATGGTTTTTTTCATATTTTTTGCCACCCTGGCATGAATGTCTAAATGGATCTATAAATCTTCAAATCTTCAACACACGGAACTCTACAAAGCTGAAGAAAAAACCCATTACCAAAAACACAAAAACCTAGAAATGATTTTTTCTTTAGATTTTATGCCTCCTCGACATGGATGTCTAAATGGATTTATAAATATTCAAATCCTTGAAACACAATGAACTCTACAAAGCCGAAGAAAAAAACCCATTACCAAACACGAAAAATCTAGAAATAGTTTTTTTCATATTATCTGCACCCGACACATGGATGGGTAAATGGATCTACAAATATTCAAATCCTCGACACAAAGGAATCCATCAAAGATGAAGAAAAAACCCATTACTGAACGTTAAAAACCTAGAAAAACCAAGAATTTTTTTTTTTTTTTCAGATTTTCTGCCACCCCGACACGAATGTCTAAATGGATCTATAAATCTTAAAATCCTCGACACACAGGAACTCTACAAAGCTGAAGAAAAAAATATCATTACCGAATGCAAAAACATCAGAAATAGTTTTTTTTAAAGATTTTCTGCCACCCCTAACATAATGTCTAACTGGATCTATAAATCTTCAAATCTTCAACACACAGGAAATCTGCAAAGCCAAAGAAAAAAACCCATTACTGAATGTAAAAATTCCATAAAAACCTAGTAAATATTTTTTTTTAAGATTTTTTGCCACCCCGCACACGAATGTCTAAATGGATCTATAAATCTTCAAATCCTCGACACACACAAACTCTAAAATCGAAAGAAAAAAACCCATTATCGATGCAAAAACCCAGAAAAACCCAGAAATGGTTTTTTTCAGATTTTCTCACAACCTGGAAAGGATGTCTAAGTGGAGCTATAAATATTCAAATCATTGACAAATAAGAACTCTACAGATCCAAAGAAAAAAATCCATTACCGAACATTAAAATAAAAAACCCAGAAATGGTTTTTTAAAAATTTTCTCCCACTCTGGCACCGATGTCTAAATGGATTTATAAATCTTTGAATCCTTGATACACAGGAACTCTAAAAAACTGAAGAAAAACCCATTACCAAACACAAAAACCTAGAAAAACTAGACAAAAATTATTTTTTCATATTTTCTACCTCCTTTGCAGTGATGTCTAAATGGATCTATAAATCTTCAAATCCTCAACACATAGAAACTCTGTAAAGCTGAAGAAAAAACCCATTAGTGAATGCTAAAAACCCAAAAATGATTTTTTTTTCAGATTTTCTACTACCCTGGCATGGATGTCTAAATGGATCTATAAATCTTCAAATCCTCAACACACAGGAACTCTACAAAGCTGAAGAAAAAAACCCATTACCAAACGTAAAAATCCTATAAAAAACCTGAGAAATGATTTTTTTTTCAGATTTTCTGTCCACCTAGCACGGATGTTTAAATGGATCTATAAATCTTCAAATTCTTGACAACATGTAATCTCTAAACAAAGAAAAAACACTCATAAGCGAAAAAAAACCCATAAAAATGATTTTTTTAAAGATTTTCTGTCCATCCTTAGACAAATGTCTAAATGGATCTATAAATCTTTAAATCCTCGACACACCTAGTAACTCTGCAAAGCTGAAAAAAAAAACCCATTATTGAACACAAAAGCAAAAAACCCAAAACTGGTTTTTAATATATTCTACCTCCCTGGTTGGATGTCTAAATGGATCTATAAATCTTCAAATCCTCTAACACACAGGAATTCTACAAAGCCTGAAGAAAAAAATCAATTACCGAACACAAAAAATCAGAAAAACTCAGAAATAGTTTTTTTTCATATTTTCTGCCATCCCTACGACATAGATGTCTAAATGGATTTATAAATCTTCAAATCTGAAACACTGTAGGAACTCTGTAAATCCGAAGAAAAAAACCCATTTGAACAAAAAACCAGAAAAAAAACCAAGAAATGGTTTTTTTTTTTCATATTTTCTACCTCTCCTCGACATGGATGTCTAAATGATCTATAAATATTCAAATCCTCAGACACACTATGAACTTTCGCTACCAAATTTGAAGATCAAAAAATCTCATTACTAGAATGTAAAAAACCTCAGATGAAAATAGAGAAATTTGGATTTTTTTTACAAGATTTTCTGCCACGCCAACATGGATATCTAAATAGATCTTTAAATATTCAAATCCTCGACACACATGAACTCTGTAAAGCCGAAGAAAAAAATTGATTACCGAACTGCAAAAAACCCACAAAAACCCATAAATGGATTTTTTCAAATTTTCTGCCATTTCAACACGGATGTCTAAATGGATTTATAAATCTTTAAAATTCTCGATACATAGGACCAACTCTGCAAAGCTGAAGAAAAAAACTTCGTTACCGAACCTTATAAACCTTCTAGAAATCCTGGAATGACCTTGTTTTCAGGATATTTCTGCCTACCCTGGCATGTCTTGTCTAAATGGATCTATAAATCTTCAAATTCTTATACACACATTAATTTTCTGCAAAGATAAAAAAAAGCTCACATTACTAAACGTAAAAAAAAACCTAGAATTTTTTATTTCTTGTCATATTTTGTACCTCCTACGGATGTCTAAAATGGATCTATACATCTTCAATTCCTATGACACACCCAGGCCTATAACTTTGTAACAAAGCCAAAAATTCACTACCCATTACTAAATAAAAAAACACCATCTTGAAACTGCCATCAAGCTTGTTTTTTTTAGATTTTTTGTCTCCCTGTCATGGATGTCTAAATGGATCAATAAATCTTCAAATCTGTGATCCATGCAAGAACTCTATAAAGCTGTGAAAAAATATTCATTACCAAATGTAAAAAAAACCTAGAAATTTTTTTCATATTTTAGATATTCCTTCCAGTATTTATTACAGATGTCTAAATGGATCTATAAATATTCAAATAATCTTGACACATATGAACTATTGAGTCAAAGCCAAAGAAAATGACACACCATGTACCGAATGTAGTCACCTTTAATACATATTTTTCATCAAGATTTTATGTTGTTAGTGTGAGTTATCCTATGTGTCCTCTTCTCATATATAGAGGGTCATCTCACATGGGTTAGGTTTAGGGTTTTCATGTGTGTCTTGCACTAGGGTTACTCAACACCCTATATGCACCCCTTTAATATTCCTGATTTATGAGCATGCCAAGACACTCCACTGTCTTTCTTCTTATGTGACAAGCTTTGTTTCGGTTATGCAAGTTCTATTCAGTTATTGATCGATTCTTACTTGTGATTACGCTGGAGCTATTTCGATTCAACTTGAGTGCAAATTACTTTGTGGTGCACAGTTTTCTTATACGATTCTGTCAAACTCTTTCATGGTATCAGATAGCTGTGATCTGGATAAACGTGCACTTGTCATTTTAAGTTGTGATTACTCATGGTTTCAATTTCGTTACCCCTCGTGCAAGTCTTTCGATCATTATTTTTCTGGTCTTTTCTTGCTAACACATTTTAACAAGTTGTTCTTGGAAATTTGTTTTTTTGTTGTGTTCTTCATGCATGTGTAGGTTTCCTAAAGATTTAAGGGGTTTTATAGCTACATTTAGCTAACTACAGCTAAATCTAGTAGATCAGTTAAAATAGAGGTTATTTTCTAGTTTTTTAATTTTTTATTAAACTAGAAATTTTTTTAGATCTCTATTGTTTTGGTCTCTCTGTGTTGTTTGCATTGTGGTTTTGCAGAATACAGGTTTAAAAATCTTTGGTATTTTTATAAAAGTTTGGTGTTTTGCTCCTCTAGTCTCCATCAAGCTCCTTCAACTTGGCCGAGTTGTGATCTACCTTGGGGGAATTTATTTTTCTCTGCTAGTATTTTTTTGCTTGATTGAGTTTATTGGTTGACCTGGAAAATTTGAGATCCTTTCTCCCGTGTCCTCTACATGGCCGAGCTCATTTCCCACCCTATTTCCCTTCCCTCAATCCTGGTTCACATTCCCTAGTGTCCTGGAGTCCTTCCCTGTCTCGGTTATGGTTCTCCCCTACGTGGTCGAGTTGTGCCTTCCTACTTGTTGGAATCTCCCTATGTCTACGTGTCTGTTGGATCCAACTCTGGCTCATCCCCTTCGTGTCACCTTCTCCAACGAATCACTCTCTCCTGAACCACATTGAGTCCACCCTCCTTGTCATCCTGCAACCGCTGGCTCACCCTTCGCTTTCCCTTCCTACGTCTAACCGTTGGGTTCTTCCACCATGCCCACATGCCGAGTACCTCAAGCCTGATCTGTTGGCTTCTCCAATGGCTCTCCACCCAATTCAGGATCCTCCCACACCTGAATGGTCTCCACCCCCAACGCGGGATCCTCCACCCAACTCAGGATCCACCCAAACGACATTTCAAAACAAACCGTAACCTTTTTGGTAAGTTTTTTTTTAAATTCATTTTTGGTAAGTTTTTAAAAAAATTCTTTTTTGGTGGATTTCTTTTCGGGTGTGTTTTTTTTTGTGGGTATTTCTTTTAAAAGTGAAATATATTTAAATATTTAATTAGTATTTATTTTTAATTATATCTTAATTAGTGTTTATTTATTATTCGTAATTAATTAGATTTAATTATATTAAATCTAGTTTTATTAATTTCGAATCTAATTTGTTTATCTTTTACGATTAGTAATAATTTAAATCATCTTTTAAATTAATGTTAATCGTCCTTTTTTTTCCAATAGTTCTAAAATTAGCCAAATTGGGTGTTTCAAAATGATAATTTTTTAGGCATTATTGTCGATGTTTTTTACTAATTATGCACTCAAGTGTGCAGTGACACTCTAAGCAGCTATTTACCTTCCGAGCACTTTTTCAGCATTCTGAAGATCATCGGGACTCATCTTGAGTTCATCTAAAACTTGTATTTACCCTTATTATTGATTGCGACTAGTGAGCACATCCACCATAGTTTGTAGCAAGGGGGTATCCTTTGCGACGTGAGATACTCTTTCTCATAACTAGGATTTGATTTCACCTCCTTCCTAGTTTTTTGCAAGTTGTGCTTGTATACGGTGTCACTTTGCTATGCTCCATGAAACACAATTGTGGTCTCCTCTCTTGGGCGTTATTACATCTATTGCAAGGTGAGTTATCAACTATTTCAAGATGCGTGCTCAAACCCGATTGTATTCAACGCACTAAAATATAAAGTGTCGAAAGTAGGGGGTTATTATATTATCCTGGGTGGTTGTGATTCTTTTCTGCATTCCTTCTCTCTCTTCACAATGGATGCTTATTCATTTCCTTTTCTTACACCGTTCAACTTTTTCTAATGGAAATCAAAAACAATTATGAAACTAAGAGGTAAAGGGTTATTCTGCATCACCATGGGAACTGAGACTGAACCAGATGATGACCCTGAAAAATCTAAGTGGTTAAACTGTAGTGATGAAGCTTTAGGTCTTCTTTGCATGTTTATTTCTGCTAACTTGCTCTTCCTCATTGAGTCATCCAAAACACCTAATTCTGCATGGACTACCTTGGATAACATGTTTTGACAACAAGATCACATGAGAGCGCATGAGTTGGAAAACAAACTACTAGTATTAAATCCTGGCGACTTATAAAACCTACAAGCTTTCATCTCAAAGTTTTTCCACACTAGATTGTTGCTAAAGGAATGTCAAGTAGAGAAGAAAGATTCCTAGTTGATTTTTTTTATTCTTTCTAAGTTAGATCCCGAATACTCCGTCTTCGTGTGAATTTTTTACGCTACAAAAGATGCCTTAGGCAAGGACTGAAATATGCCCTCCTTTGACTGTTTTTCATCCCATCTCATTTGAGAATAGGAAAAACTCATTCAAATGGGGTCTCTCAAGTCCAAGTCACATGCCCTTGTAGCAAGTACTAGGAAGGAAAAAAAGACTGATAATGAGATAGAGATAAAGGATCAACCTAAGAAGGAAACCAAGATCAAAACTAAATTTAACATGAATGCTTCAACTTCTGAGCCTAGAGCAAAGAAAGAAAAGTTTTTGTGTTCCTATTATAAGAAATCTGGTCTTAAAGAGCATCTATGTATGAGAAAACAAATTGATCACCTTACTCATTTAATTGAGAAAAATCAAATAGGTTTTCCCAATTCTATCAAATAAAATGCTCCAAAGGCCGAGTCTTCTACTACAAAAGGGTCTAAATCTAATAAGAAGAAAGAAAAGGCCCTTATAGCGAAAGTTTCTCCTTCATCAACATGGATTATAGATTCTAGTGCCTTGCACCACATGGAGTCTTTGCATGTTGAGTTCTCCAACATTGAGCCTTGTGGTATGTCCCAAATCACGATGGGTAATGACATGACAATATCAGTTTCTGGTAGTGGATCGGTAGAGATGGATGGGGGAACATTTAACCAAGTGTTTAGTGTTCCTGATCTCTCTACCAATATCCTATATATTTACCAAATTAAACAACCTTGGTGAAGGAATGAAAGTGGAATTTGGTCCTAACTCGGTGATTATTCATGAGCTTAACAATGATACTACAGTGGTTGATGGAAAGGCAGATCACCATTCACAATTTTATACCTTTTCCCACTTTTATTCTGATTCGATGCCCACTTCATTACTTGATATTAAGAGAAGTGTAAAGTTGTATTCGAATTCTACTTCTCTACCTATTGAGGTTCTTCAGCTCTCTAATTCAGATTCTAACTCCTCAGATAATGATGTTATTGAGCGTGCTCCTCTTCTTGACCCTCAGAATTTTGATTCTTCTAATTCTCACAGTAGTGATGATGAGGACTATGTCCCTTCTCAGTCGAGTGAAGAATATTTTTATTCTGAGCTTGATCCTCTAGGTCCTCTTTGGGCTAGGAAAAGTTTGCAAAGTGCTAGAGATTTCGTTGGACCCCACTCTTTCTTCGCCTCTACTTCTGATTCAGTTGTCTCCTCTATTTCTTCATGTGATGATAGTTCTACTAACATAGACTTGCTTGGTTCTACTTCTGATAATGAGGATTGTGCACCCAGTTCTAATGTCGATAGTCCTTCTATCACTATTCCAGAGAGTGTTGACATATCCCCACATCTCATTAGATATTGAGTAGTATCCTATATAGTATCATACAGTCATCACACCCGCCTCTTTTGCACCTTCAGTGTGTGAGGTCCCTTTCAATCCTCTACCTTCATTGGATGACTCGTACCTATCTGACATTGCTCTTCTGTTTCTTGAGCCCCCTCATTGGGACGAGTTTCTTCCTGACCTTAGTCATCTTTTTACATAGTACACTTATGATGTACTACATGTTCCTCATCCATCTACAGGTATTTCAGAGGAGTTCATCATCTCCATTGTTGGGAGTGCCCCTTATGGGACTCTCACCACTTCCACTTTTCTAGAGACTTTCATTGATCCACCCTTGTTTTTGGATCTATTTTCTATTGTGGGGGATGTTTTGTTACCTTCACATCAGTTGGACATCCTTTCTACAGGTATTCACCCTTCATACTTTGACAGTTTTGCAATCATGACATTACCTTCGGCTCCTTCGCACTTACTTGCTAGACCTATGTCACACTTTCATGGACCAGACTCTGAGTTGTTTGTGCTACTACCTTTGGTTTCCTTCGTGGAGTGGGTAGATTTCCAGCACATCTTTTATGTCCTTAATAAGTATAGACACACAGTTTAGTGTAGATGGCTCTTCTTCAGTCTAGAGGCAGAGGATCTCATCATCGACATTCTTTTGGGATATTTCTTAGAGTTACAGAGTTCAGATCCTTCCTTAGAATCTTCTGCATCCATCTCGTCTCCCTCTTCTTCTCTCTTTTTCATCTTTCTGAGAGATTTTCCTTTTGTACATGAGTACCTTTACAGGCTAGTCTATGGGCAGGACCCATCTTTGGCATCTTTCTTAGATTAGAGAGTTTTTTTTTCTCTTGTGGTGGATGTTTTTCCCACATGGTTTTTCTTCACTACTTGGGACTTCTTTTTGTGCAAGGGTACCTCATCAGGCTTTTTGTTGGGACCCATTTCTCTTCTTCTTCTCCTTCTAGGAATATGTTGTTTATATATGGTCACCTTATTAGGCCTTTAGTTTCTGGGCCCCATTAACATATCTTTCTTAGTTGTTTAGGAGTGTCTTCTTGTTCTTTCTGACTCATCATAGCCTCTACCCTAGCTTTGATGAAGGGGGGTGTTGATGTGTGGGATCCTATGTGTCCTCCACTCACATATGGATGGTCATATCACATGGGTTAGGTTTAGGGTTTTCTTATGTGTCATGCACTAGGGTTCCTATACGATGGAAAAGTGACATGCGAGCATGGGACTCTACAAGTGCCTCTTCCTTGTACCTGACCTCCTGAGGTCATGTCAAGTCAGCCGGTGAATGTTTGAATGTGAATGGATACAAACAAAATAATCAGGTAATCTTATATCCTCAATACGTAACAATGGAATCTGTGAATCTAAGGTGAAGAAGGCCCTCCTAACCTGAATTGGTGTAATGGTTCGTTCAGATATAATGGTTGTTTGGAGGCTCCAATAAATGTCGAGCTCTGCTGAGATCCTGTTTCTTGGTTATTGGATACGTGGGAAGTGATCTGTGGGAGCTTCGTATATATCTCTAAACAAGGTCATGAAAATGGTGATAGGAGGTTTAGTGGATTTGTAATGAACTATGGATGGTTTTCTGGTCTAGCCCAAAAAATATTAAATTGATTGGCTTTTATATTTAATATGGATAATTACGTGATGATATCTGGTAGGAGTGGTGAGGATCTAAATACCAACATTTGTAAACCGGTGTTAATGCATAACTGATTTGCAGGCCCGTTAGGTTGTGGGACTTGGGGATCACAACTGTGAATGCGTGGTTGTTGTGGACCTATTATGGTCATGTGAAGAATCAATCCCTTCTTCCAACTATCCAATAGTCATATGCCTTTTTAGCCTCTATGTTTAGAACTAGAAGTTATATAACTTTTTCAGAGTACTTAACACGTGTTTGGGCAACTTGAATGCATAAGCTATTATCTATGTCAACGAGGAGGTCTCTTGTGTCAGGTTGTGGAACTAAAGGATCGCAATCAAATGATTTGTTATCTTTTGAATCCTTGTATGGTCATTTGGATATTTTATCAAGGCAGTCTATAGATTAAATGATTTCACCAAAATGTGTAAGCTTTGTCGTCTTCGATATTTAACCCTCTCAGTTGTTCACTAATTTCTTGTAAGTTTGTTGTTGCTCGAAATACCTGTATCCTAAGGTCTTGATCTATATCAGCTAATGTTGTGGGTAGATTTGGTTGAGGCACTATGGGTTCAAATATATATTCTCAAGGCTCTCTAGGTCCTGTGATTGTCATACAAAATGATTCAAATTTTAAATAACTGTTGTTGCAAATCAGCAGCACCCCTGGATGTAAATCAGGTTTCTAAGTTGATTCTAGAGCATCCAGTGTGATTGCACAACATGGAAACCTCTCTCCAAGTGTGGGACTTGTGAAAATGAGAGAGGAATCTCCAGATTAGAGGCTGGTTCCTCAAACTCCTCTGATTTATATCTATATTTTACACAACTACAGAGGTTCTAATCCTAATTCTACCCTAGATTGCAAGGAGACAGGGATAAAAATGTAAAAATGAAACTAAAATAAAGATGGTGATGCACCAAAAGGAGTGGTGAAACATTTCTTGCCATATAAATAGACACAAATTCATGAAATGCAACAAGGAAAAACACACACAAGCTGATAGATGTAATTACTGGTCTTGAAATGAAGTAAAACAATACAAACAGAGGACTGAAAGCATTCACAGAGTTTGCACTATCAATTTCATGAAAAAATCTGTTGCATTCCACCATCAAAGAGGTATAAACCTATTACAAAATGTGAAAAAGGTCTGATTCTTACAACTATCACTTGCTGGAGGTGAAAGAAGAAGTTCTCAATGCCAAAAAGTGTTCAACCCTCAAGAAATGAGCCAAATCTAGCTTTTGCAATGCATGGGTCGAGCCCAGGAGAGAGAAAACGTAAAAAACATGGGAGCCCATTCCTCATTGATGGAAAATGCATTAAAACAGCATGGAGGACCTTACAAACCCATACCCTATCATTTTTGACCATGCTGGAGAAGAATGCGACCCATTTTGTATTAAATTTGGTTGTTGAAATGTCATTTCTAGCCATGGACACGTACCAGAACCGTTTTTGAATTTTCTCTCTCTAAACGGAACCAAAATTAGAAATTTACCATGGAATCATGTAGATAATTTTAACAAATTTCCAATGATATAAAGAATGTGAAAATCTGAGCTCTGGATCAAAAGATATGATCGTTTGAAGATTTGGGGCAAAAACGGCCCAAAAACAGATCGACGGGAAAGAATTTCAAAATTTACCTCTTTTTTGTCTTTGGAAAAATTTTCAAAAATTCCCCACGCTCCACTGGTTAGATACCATGTGGCAAGCTCTGATTCATTCTGGAATTCTCTCTCCTTCACCTCCCGTGGGTTTTCCTTTGAAATTTCAACATTTTTAGACTTTGGAAAAAAATTCATTTTTCCCCGCACCCCGCCCGACCGGGACACGTGTCACAACCTGATACGTCCGCGGGCCCCACGGGAAAAAAATTCCATTTGAACCTTCGACCAAAATACTTGGAAAAAATTCAAATTTGCCTCTGACCCCCGAGCTCCTCTGCCACGTGGCAGCTTCCTATTGGCTGCGGGCCTCAAATGGGAAAATTTTCCACAAAAACTCCGCCGAGCCATAACTTCAAAAATATAAGGAGTTAGGAGGAAAAATTTACCTTTCTGGAAAGCTGAGAGAGAGATCTATCTGATGGTGCCATTCTAATTGGCCTTGATTTCCTAAAAATCAAAAAATGTAGACTGAGGCACAAGAGAGGCAAGAACAGAAGGAGTTAGCCACAAAAATGAGCTGGGGCACCATTTTGGATAACACTAACATTAACAAACTGATCATGAAAGAAGTATTTACATTATGCAAGCATTCTTCTATTTTTGTATTTTCAATGACATATTTCAATGAAATTAAAGAGCAACAACTCTAGTATATTTATAAAATGAACAACTAATCTAGTAACAGAATAAAAACAAGTAAAGTAACTTGGTATGGCTATTTGCTTGTGTAGTTGTAATTTTATCCTAATTATCTAAGCAGCTATTTATTTTGAATTTGAAAGACTCTTGATCTGATCTTAGAAGTGAGGAATCAATCACAGTTTCTTAGAAACCATCAATCCCCACAGCTTCCCCAGCGATATTGAGAGAAATTTTTTGACTAAAATAAAATAATTCACTACTCTATTTGATATGTTGTAACTAGAACTTTGATAGCTCAAATCTGGCATTTATAGAACAATGGTAAATCCAGTTGTGTGTGATTTCATCCCCTCACTGTGATCTCCTCATTCCTTCGTGTCCTTGTGAATCCAGAAAAGTGTCTATATGATAGTATCAACATAAGATGGTATTCGAACAATGGCAGCTTTGGATATAGACAGAATACAATGTGAGTAGGAGAGGGATAACGCAAGTGAACATAGCTTGACTATGCAATTCCTAGCGGAATTTAGTACGGGAATACAACATAAATGTACCGAGAATTTTAGAATCTATCCTTGTGACAAAACAAAACCTACAACTTTGATGGATTCTAGTCTAGAAATGAAGCTATTCTATGCTAAACTAATTGTATGGAGCAATAATGGAACAAGACTGAAACAAGAAAATTAAATGACCTCTAAAATACCAATAATGGAAGAAAAACATGAAACTGATAGAATTCTAAGTAGGAAATTCAAAGACTGAATAATAGAATTGAGAAGGTGAGGGGCCATTTGCTTGAAAACAAGCTGGCTATTTATAACCAATGCATTTACCAAAGGGTAACTCCCATTTGAACTCTTTTACTATAAACAATGGAAAAACATTAATGGAAGCTAAATTGTTTGAAGAAAGTGTGTAAAATTGAAGATTTACATTTGACATGATTGTCAGAAGAATCTGGAAAATGCGCACAGGACCACATCCATGTGCAGGGTGGCGGTTATGGGACCACTACCCTGTCCTGGGCGGCGGTCACGGGACTACCACCCAGGCAGGGTGTCAGTTTTGTCACTGAAGCCTAAAATGTAAGAAAACAGGGGGCAAAGGGAAAAAAAAAGCATGTGGAGGTTGAGAAGGGCATGTGGGATACAAGTGTATACTTGGTGAGCCTTTTTGGATTCCGAACACCTTGCAAGGAGACCTGTATCATCATTGGGGCATGTGTAACATCATTCTGGCTGTGCAGTACCCTACAATTTTGGTTATGTACATATTGCCCCCTTGGAGAAGCATATTAGCCATGAAGAGGCATAAAACGGTGGATCTAAGTATGGCGGTCCTGAAATGGGGAGTTAGGAGTTATACCAGACATGCCTGTGTGCTGAGAAAGTCGCCATCCAAGATCTCGCTACCTGTAAATTATGAAAAAGGGGAATCAAGTGTAGATAGATAAAACAAATTGAGAAATAAGGTTGAATTGATATGAAAAGAGGACTTACCATCTACGTGGGGTTTATAAGTTACCTCCGTCGATGCTTCAACCCTGCGAAAGACATTCAAAATCAATTTTTAGAAAGCTATATATATATAAAACAAAGTCATTTCACTATTCATTTACACGGATTGATTTGATAGTTTTTGAGCTCTGGGTGGCACGGTGACAGTTTTCGATGAGAGTATAGTAGCAAAAAGTTCATGGTGAGATAATGATAATGCCTTTAAAGGCTCTCAGCAACATCAACCCGTGAAGTCTCAGGTTAGCTCTTATCGATCCCCACAATTATTCCCCGATAACCCTAAAATGTGGAAATGATGATAATCTTTGTCTCGAAGGGGGTCATTTTTGAATAATATTAGTTTTGCAAAACATGTCTCAAGGGGGGCTGTGCCCATAGGGTAGGTTTGTTTTTTAGTTGAAATGGTGTATTTGTTTGTTTTTGGGAATTTTTTAGGGTATATAACCCGTTTGTATTTGCGGGACAGGACCGCCGCCCTGTGCAGGGCAGCGGTTACGGGACTGCTGCCTTATAAGGCGGTGGTTACGAAACTACCGTTCTGCACATGGCAAAGTTCCATGACAGAGAACCAAAAAAATACTAAAATTAACTTATTTTTAGGGGCCATGTTTAGCACTTTGATAAACAATGCATAGGTTACAATTAGGCTGTGTTTATAACCAATGCGGAATGTTTACCAAAGGGTAACTGCCATTTAAACCTTTTACTTGCAATAAAGGTAAAACATGTACAAGAAGGAGTCAAAGTACATTAGATACGAGCAATGCAAGTGGTTGAGCGAAAGCATGTAACAAGAAGATTTACAGTGTTAGACGCGATCCGTCAGGAAGATCTGGAAAACTGCTTTAAGGCTAGCCTAAGTGAGGAATAACAGGTCCCTCACGTTGTAACAAAAACCCCGCCTTGTCACTGGACTGTGGTGTACATGCTCACTAGGATCCTAAAATTTAAACAATAATAGGGTGATTACAAGGAAAAAAACGGGCATGCAGATAAGTCTCAGAGACCTTGGAGGATGCCGGATACTCAGAAGGTATATTTCAATCCTAAGAATGGTGGCTAAACATCTTACAAGGAGAACTGTATCGAAAAAAATCACATGTGTAACATCGTTCCTGTGGTGCCACCTATAATTTGAGGTACTAGTACATTGTACTCTATGTGCATCGAACGAAGGTGAGTGAGGATGTGATTAATGTGCAGTCAAGAAAATCCAAGAATCATTCACTAAGTAAGCCAGCTATGCAAATCCTTCATTCGAGACCCTTGATTGAATATCGGGAGGAAGGTACAATTTTCCATACTAATTAAATAAAGACCCCCATTATAATAGAAAATTGATGTCCATGGACGTGTCCACCTAACTTGGGGACCAGAAATCCTGTAATTACCTACTAAGATTTTTAATAGAGGAGGATGTCCTGATTAAAGCAATCAGTCCACTGAGCTTAAAAATATCAATGTTATGAGTTGCAGAGGATCGTATGAAGCATATGCAAACAATGGTCCACTAAATGTTTTAGAGGTAGAGGAATCCCAAGCGATGGTCAAAGGATATCAAGGCTAGACAAAGGAATGCTGCAGATTCTCATGAGGAGAGCCATCATCAGCTAGGGTGAAGATGGATGACCACAGACAGGACATGGAGGTGAGCCAATTGAAAGGCTCAAGGCTAGTGGGTCTAGTCAAGAGGAGACTATTACATTGAATTGCTTGTGAGAGCAATAGTAGGATGATGAATTTGGTAGCAAGGAGACAACCGTGAGTCAAAGTATGGAGGACTCCTACTAATAAAAATTAGAGTAAGTGGTCAGTTGGCCTCCCTTATAGTCTAAGATCATCGTAAGATCCATAACTAGTGAAGGAGGGCAAAATTTATAGAGAATTTGTGAAATAGAAAGGTCCAAGAGGCTGGGGTTGCAAACTATTAGTGTACTCTACTTGGTGTAGAAGGTTAATTTACAGTCATAGTGACAGGTGAAACGTAAGTCCTCGACGGGTCATGATCCAATGCTCCTTAGGGCATCCAATCATTACTGTCAAATGTACCGTCCAGTTTCATGAGATACGATACCCGAGAAGATGAAATAGATCTGAGTCAGTGGACTCAACAGAATTGATCGAGTATCCCACTCTTCCAGATACAGAGTACCAATGGAATCTAGCTCAAATCAGTGATCATGGGTAAGGATGAACCAGATGCAGGGCAGTGTATCCAATTAAAAGTAGAATAACACCAAGGAACTCACTAGTTTAACCCCTATTTGTGGCAACTCGCCATAGAAGGTACAATGCATAACCTGACCTACAATTAGGTGTGACTTTAGCCAATCGGTGTGGAATGTTTCAACTTTCTCAGGGACCTTGCAATCAACGTCAATTAGGCACAAGATGTTGAGATCCGTTGCAGGCCATCAATTGTGCTTCGACACATGCAACTCGTAGGAGACTAGGAACAATAGAACAATAAACTGGTGATGTCTAGTAGAGGGAAGGAGAAATGGAGATAAGTTCGTAAGGAGAAATAACGTTTCTAAGTGAGTTGTAACTCTTAAATCTCAAAATTGTTGCAAGACTGTGGTGTAGACGCTCACTAGAACGCAAACCTTAAGGTGATTAGCTTTCCAATTTTAAACTTACTCTTGGTTTTAGTCTCAGCTAGATTCTAAATGCCGAAATATGCTCTCAGAAGTGTGCACAAGCAAAACTTAAGAATGAGTAGCTACACACTCCAACAAAAGCTGAGAAATAAATCACAAATAACGCTGTTAAAAAGATTTTAAGAAGACTTGTAACTAAGACTAATTTTAAAGATGTAAAAGGGAAACGAAATATGTGATTAAAGTAATTAGAGAATCATAAATAACAAGAACACTAATTAAGGAGCTAAAAAATATCTAATTGATACCAATATCAGATTAATTCTACAAGGATTAATACAAAGAGCCTAGTGCACATCAAAGAGGTTGCACTTCCAATGGTGATGTGAATGCTCCACGTAATCATAAAGGCCTCAAATTAAAAAGGATGCCCACCAAATCAAGTATGCAAGAATAGGTCTAACATTCTCATTGATCAAAATATGAAAATACATATATAGGAGTGATGTTTAACTCCCATGTATGCCACACCGACATGTGAAACCTTATTAACTCAAAAAATGTACCTACTGATCTCACTAAGTGAGATGCAATAACAGATGAGGTAGCCACAAACAATGTCTAGTGCACCAATTTGGCAAGTAACACTACACCAACAATAACTGACCAAATGAAGTTTTAGATTATGGAATGATGTATTTCTATTGGTTTTATGAATTGGACAATGACGATGTGCTCAATTGCGAAATTGGAAGGATATCAGCAAGGGTGACAGTGGACTGCCCAGACAAGGATTGAGATGTGAGCCAATTGAAAGGCTCAAGGGGTGGGTGAGTCAACCAGGTGACTCATTCGGTGTAGGCCATTGTAGGATGATGAATTGATCTATATCAACCAATGTTGTGGGTAGATTTGGCTAAGGAATTATGGGTTCAAATATATATTCTCAAGGCTCTTTATGTCTTGTGATTACCATACAAAATGATTACTTTTAAAACATTAATAAACTGATTACAAAAGAAGTATTTCAATGCAAGAATTCTTCTATTTTTGTATTTTTAATGACAACTAACATTAATAGCGATGATTACAAAAGAAGTATTTACTAAGATGCAAGAATTCTTCTATTTTTCTATTTTTAATATGTATTTCAACGAAATTAAAGAGAACTATTCTGATATTTAGAGAATGACTGGCACTAATCTAGCAACAGAATTTAAAACAAACAAAGTAGCCTGGTGTGGCTATTTGCCTGTGTAGTTGTGATTTTATCCTAAATATCTATGAAACTAATTATATTAAATTTAAAGGCTCTCGATCCTACCTCAGAAGTGAGGAGTGAATCATAAGTTTCTTAGAAACTATCAATCCCCACAACTTCCCCGATGATATCAAAAGTGAAATTTTAACTGAAATAAAGTAATTCACTACTCTATTTGAACAGAGCTTGACTATGCAATTCCTAGCAGGATTTATTACGAGAATACAACACAAGTGTACCGAGAGTTTAATAATCTATCCTTGTGACAAAACAAAACCTACAACTTCAATGGATTCTAATCTAGAAATGAAGCTATTCTATGCTAAACTGACTGTATGGAGCAGCAATGGAACAAGACCGAAGCAAGAAGATTAAATGACCTCTAAAAAAACAACAATGGAGGCAAAACATGAAATTGATAGAATTCTAAGCAAGAAATTGAAAGACTGAATAAGAGAATTGAGAAGGTGAGGGGCCATTTGCTTGAAAACAAGCTGGCTATTTATAACCAATGCATTTACCAAAGGGTAACTCCCATTTGAACTCTTTTACTATAAACAAAGGAAAAACACTATTACCAGGGAACCAAAAACATTAATGCAAGCCAAAGTGGTTGAAGAAAGTGTGTAAATTCGAAGATTAACGGTTGACGCGATCGTTGGAAGTATCTGGAAAATGCATAAAGGACGCACATCCCTATGCAGGGTGGCAGTTACGGGACCACTACCCTGTCCTGGGCGCGGTCACGGGACTACCACCCAGGCTGGGTGGCAGTTTCGTCACTAAATCCTAAAATATAACAAAATAGGGGGGAAAAGGGAAAAACAAAGCATGCAGAGACTGAGTGGGGCATGTGGGATACAAGTGTATACTTGGTGAGCCTTTCTGGATTTCGAACACCTTGCAAGGAGACCTGTATCATCATTGGGTTATGTGTAACATCATTCTGGAAGTGTAGTACCCTACAATTTTGGGTACGTACTTATTGCCCCCTCAGAGAAGTGTTTTAGCCATGAAGAGGCATAAAACGGTGGATCCAAGTATGGCAGTCCCCGAAATGGGGAGTTAGGAGTTTATACTTGACACACCCATGTGCTGGAAAGTCGTCATCCAAGATCCTCGCTACCTGTAAAAATGAAAAAGGAGACTCAAGTGCAGGTAGATAAAATAAATTGAGAGATAAAACAAAATTGATATGAAATGAGTACTTACCATCTATGTGGGGTTTAGAACTTACCTCCGTTGATGCACTCTGACTCTGCGAAGGACATTCAAAATCAATTTTTAGAAAGGGCTATATATATAATAAAACAAAGTCATTTTACTATTCATTTACACATATTGATTTGATAGTTTTTGAGCTCTGGGACCCACGGTGATGGTTTTCAACGAGATTATAGTCAAAATGTTCATGGTGAGATAGTGATAATGCATCTGAGAGTGGAGCATCAACCCACAAAGTCTCAGGTTAGTTCTTCTCGATTTATTGTTTTTGAACCTTAAATGTGGAAATGATGAAATTTTTGTCTCGGGGGGGTCATTTTTGAAAGTATTAGTTTTAAACGTGTCTCTAGGGGGGGTGCCCATAGGATAGGCTTCTTTTTTAGTTAAAATGGTGTATTTGCTTATTTTTGGCCATTTTTAGGGTATACGACCCGTTTGTATTTGCGCGACAGGATTGTCACCCTATGCAGGGTGGCAGTTACGGGACCGCCACCTTAGAAGGTAGTGGTTACGGAACCGCCGCTCTGCATAGGGTGGCGGTTCATGACAGAAAGATAAAACAATGCTTTCTTTTATTTATTTTCGCAGTGTTTAGCATTTTTACTTGTTTTTAATAGTTTTTACAATTGGATTTTAGTACTAACTTACTCCTTTTTCATGTTATTTAGTGTATATGCAGAAGAAGGAGAGTATATTAGGATGGAGCTAAGAGAGGGAGTGTGATTGGCTCCCAGACAGTGTTAGAGGCACTCTCTCAGGAAGAGTGAGATACCCTTCAGAGGGCTGGAATTTGGAGGATCACATAGGTCCCTCACATTGCACCTGCTAGTCACATACTATGTGACTTATTTTCATACTAGGATGTGGATCGGAACACCTTCTGATTGCCAGGATTTAGGGGTGAGGTGGATGCGTCACCTTGGAGGATGTTTACCGGATACTGGGGGTTCTAATCCTTGGGTGGTGGCTGTCTCTTAAGACAACAATTTCGAGATCCCAGGTGGTTCAGTGGGCCACCTACATGTGGGATGTAGTTGTATCGATAGGATCGAAGAAGGGAGTGAGGATCCGCTCTATCATTGAGTCAGACATTCCTGTGCTTCACTAGGCCATCATGGGCATCCTTGCATCGAGACTGATTAGGGACAAGGGAGGGGACACCCTCTTATATTGTTGGGCCCCCATTATTACACAGATTGAGGGCCATGGACGTGTCTATGCTTGGGGAGAAGATATCCTCGAGACTACCTACCATGATTTATACAGGGTAGTCTGATTACAGGAACAGTCACTGAGCCACCCGACTCTTATTATGAGTTGGGTGTATGAGCATATCACCCCATATGGGAGAGGTGTAGAGGTAGAGGATCCCAGGGCTGTCAGGGCAGCGAGGTGGACATGGATGACAGTTCTTAGAGCACCTCACTAGCCAGTGGCCTCCTTGACCACCGCAGACATGGAGGCCACTCCTTATCAGGCCATGGCAGGGGTATGGGGAGAGGAGACTATTACATTGATTGCTTGTCAGACTACCAGCCAGTTGGTAGATAGGGTGGGGAAGTTGGAGATCCACCCCTTTGATAGAGTACCATAGTAGTTCGGCCTCCCCTATAGTGACATGCTTCCTCCAGTGGGGCCAGTGTATAGATCCATATTCGTGAGGCTCGGGGAGGTCCTAGAGGCTGGGGTTGGACTATTGTTACTCTTGGTGTTCCTATTGTAGCCAGGAGGGTGGTACGTGCTCGAGGGAGAGCCGGTGCTCCTCAGGCACCCTTACTTTGGATTACCGCCGGTCCCACCCATAGTAGTGATGAGCCCATTGACGTGGACTCTGAGTCTGAGGAGTTCACTGGGGGAGAGACAGAGGAGGAGACAGAGGAGATGGAGATTAGTGAGATGGGTGGGGGAGATGATAGTGATCCTGATTAGCATGAAACTCAGGAGATCCTATGGGCCAAGAGGACAGAGTAGAGTGCAGAGAGGGTGACTCTGGTCTCAGAGGAGTTTCTCTCTCAGGACTTAGGTGGAGATGGTGAGTCTGTTGCAGGCCATCACATTGCCCTAGATGTGGGAGAGGGACACCAGTTAGTGGCAGATGTTAGTGGCAGGTGGATCCTAGAGATCCTTCTTGGAGGCCCGGAGATCCAAGTGAGTTGTCACTCTTCTCTTGACATTTGTTTTAGTTAGAATTGTCCTAGTTGTTATTTATTTTTGTTTTGTTTACTCTTGGTTTTATCTTTTGATCATTTTCTAAATTATTTTCTCCTTTGTTTGTAGCGACTGCTGATGAGTGGCGAGACCTGATTCGCTGAGTATGCACTGATACCCTATTGCTCCCCTTGGAGAAGACTTGTGCTAAGATATTTGTAGATGTGGGGGAGCCTTCAGCAGCCGGTAGGCATACTGATGTTTTTTCCTCTATCTGGCATGCGGCGAAGATCATGACTTCTCTCTGCACTGAGGTAGCTAGATATAGGATGGTAGAGCACTTGATGAGGAGGAGTCATTCTCATAGCGAGACAGTAGCTACTGGCCATAACCATGAGCCCTCAGTGCATTCAGAGTGCTGGCGTAGCCAAATTCCTAGACGTGGTCGTGTGCCTTCTAAGGGATCCCATAGGGATTGAGAGGCCACTTTTGTAATATTTTTTTTGATATCTGTATGAGTGCTTTTGTACTTTTTAGGCTCATTGAGCATTTTGACCATGCCTAGTGCATGATGGCATTGTATATGAAACTTGATATATATATATATGTATATCTTTTTGGATCCAGACTCTTGGTGCCTAGAATTTTGTGACTTGTTTCCACATGTGTACTTAGATGTTTTTAGAATATTTGTTTTTCATGCTTTTCAGAATGTATGCGATGGATAACAAATGATAGTAAACAAAATGTTTTACTTTGTATGTTTTTTTTGTAATGCTGATATGAGATGATACTAACATATGGTAGTACTGAACTTTTGAACTCTTTGGGAAATGTTTGTAATTTCTTCTTATATTGGAAAAACGTGATGAATGTATAGTGATAAAGAGATGAATTTTCCCCATTCCCAACTCCACGCAACCAGTAAGATGTGAGGGCTCTACACCAAGAGTTGAGAAGGGCACAAATTGTATGAGTTTGACTGAATGGAACGATGAGAGATAGAAAAACCAATAACAAAAACCAAATTTAGACCTACACACCTACCCTACTTAGAACTACCACCAAGCTTAGAAGGCCACTTACTTTCAGTTTATCTAGACTTAGATTCATAAATGGCAACCTGGTTGACAAAATCTAGTTTTGAGGATTTGATCTCTTTAGAATTTGGATATTTGGATATTTGCTTTCTCTTAAAAAAAATTTGATTTTTGTTTTTAGCATACCAAGATTTTTTATCTTTGTGTGACTAGACCCCCCACACCCTGCCTCATGCCACTAGTAAGAAGCATGGGTTTGTCACCAAAGGCAAGATATAGGTGAGTAAGGGAACTTCTTTCCTTTCCCAACCTCACACCACCAGTAAGAGATGTGGGTTTATCACCGAAGGTTAATGGGGCAAAGAAGTGTGTAAAATAAAATATTTTGTTTCTTGGTGCTTTTGATTTCATTTGATTTTGACATTTCTGATCTATGACTTTGGGATATCCTTTCATTCAAAGAGATTTAAGAGGGATAGATGTGACACCAAGAAGCTTCTAGAACAGACCGTAGGCAAGGAAAAACTTCACCTAGTAGAAAGAAAGAGCAAAGCCAAGTATGCAGGCCTTGGTATGGTTTTCGTCAATACTTGTCTGTCGAACTTGATGAGAAGATTTGAAAATAGTTGATGATGTTTGAAGAGATGTGTTTTGAATGCTTTTGCCAATATTTTCATAAATTTGTAACAGATTTTTAAGAGTAAGTTCCTGGACTACAATTTTTACGAAATGAGTGGACAGAATGAAGCAACTAAATGACTAATGCAATGTAGGTAGCTATAATGTACAAGTAATGATTTTGATGTTTTATGCGTAAAACCATTTAAGATGCAAGGAATTGACAGTTTCACTGAATTCCTCACCTTCTAGTGTGCACAAAATATACGCACCATTTCTGTAGTCCTTCATGACTCGGTATGGGCCCAACCACTTGGGCCGGAACTTCCTTCCTTCACTGGTTTTCTTATCGATCTGGCTGTCTAGTCTTAGAACTAGATCTCCCTCATATATTTCTCGCTCATAGACTTTTTTGTTGTACTTCTGGCACATCCGGTCGGCATAGGCTCTGTGCCTTTGTTCAGAATTTAGCTTGACCTCGTCAAGGCTTTCTAGTTGAGAGAGGCATGCCTCCCTATAAGCTTCTTCATCCAGAATCCCTTGTAATGAGATGTGGAGACTGGGTATTTCAACCTCAAGCAGGGAGAACTGCTTCTACCCGAACACCAGTGAGAAAGGGGTTGGTCCTGTTGGTGTTCTTATTGAGGTTCAATGGGCCCACAAGGCCAGATATAGTTTTAAATGCCAATCTTGCTTGTTCTCCTTGACTGTTTTGAGGAGAATAGATTTTAATGTTTTGTTTGTCGCTTCAGCCTGCCCATTGGCTTGAGGGTAGTAAAGAGAGGCCGTGTGATGGTTTATCTTGAATTTGCTACATAACTCATGGACTTCGTCATTTTTAAAGGACGTGCCATTATCTGAGATAATGACTTGTGGGACACCATACCTACAGATAATTTGGTTCAGAATGAATTTGGCAATTACCAAACCTGGTACTGTGGTGAGAGGCATGGCCTCCACCCATTTGGTAAAATATTCTGTGGCTGTAATTATAAAGTTATGGCCATAGGTTGATGAGGGAGAGAATTTCTCTATCAAGTCTAGACCCCATGTGGAGAAGGGCCATAGGGTTGCTATTGGTTGCAGGGATTGTGCTGGCATGTGAATCTCGTGAGAGAATTCTTGGCATTTGTGGCACTTACGTACAAATTCCACTGTGTCATGCTCGAGAGTGGGCCAAAAATAGCCCATCTGATGTATTTTGTGAGTGGTGGCATGACCACCGAAGTGGCCTCCACATATCCCACTATGGGATTCATGAAGAATCTTCTTGGATTCTTCTATGTCGACGCATCTTAGAAGCATGTCGTCGAAGGCTTTATGATATAGTACTTGGTCTGAAACAACATACTTAGTATTAATAATGCATAACTGCCTTCTTTGTTGTGATGTGGCACCTTCCGGGTATGTGTGGTCTATGATAAAATTGATGATATCAGTGTACCAGGGACATGTAGAGATGGGGGGCCTGGTTTTGACGAAGTATACACACTCATCAGGAAAGTCCAGATTTACCAGATTACCTCCATCTAGTGGATTGTCAGCTAACCAATCTGCAATGATTTGTCCCTTAATGGATTTTTGGTTTATGAATGTCAACTCAAATTCACCCATTAAGGTTATGAAACGTCCAGCCTTTTTAGATAAAGATCCTTGCGTGAGGAATGTTCGTAAATGATTTGTCTTTACAATGACCCTTGTTTCTTGGTTTAACATGTAATGTCTTAAACATTTTGTTGCAAAGACTATGGCAAGGCATTCTCTCTCTGCCTGTGTATAATGTGTTTCATAATCGAGCAACATTCGGCTAATGAAATAGACCGCACGTTCTCGTTTATCATTGTCTTCTTGAGCCAACATGCAGGCTAGTGAGACATGAGTGGCTCGTGAGTATAAGATCAAAGGGCGGTCTGGTTTGGGAGGCATTAGCATGGGTGGAGACAACAAGAAGCGTTTAACTGCTTCAAAGGCTTCGTTGCATTCTTCAGTCCAATCAATGTTATAATCTTTCTTTAATAGATTGTTGATTGGATGAATGAAAAAACTTAAATCTAGGATGAACCTTCGGATTGCACCGAGTTTCCCAAGAAATGACCTGATTCCAGACTCATCTGATGGTGGGATCATTTCGAGAACAACCCATATTTTGGCTGGATCAACATCAATCCCTCATGAAGATATAATGTAGCCCATAAGTTTTCCTCCTGTCACACCAAACATGCACTTCTCTGGGTTTAATGTGACGCCATATTCAATTAGTCATGAGAGGATGATACAGAGCACTTCTGGATGATCACAGCATTTCTTGGCCTTGGCCAACAAGTCATCCACATAGGATTCCACAATTTTATGGATAAGATCATGGAATATATATGTCATTGCCCACTGATACGTAGCACTGGCGTTCTTAAGACCAAATGGCATGACAACGTAGCAATAAGTTCCCCAGGGAGTTATGAATGTAGTTTTGGCTTGATCCTGTTCAGATATTTTAATCTGATTATACCTTGAGAACCCATCCATGAGGGACAATAGTTCAAATCTAGTTATTGCATCAACGATAAGTTTGTTGTTAATGGATGGTAATGAGAAGTCATCATTGGGATAAGCTTTGTTAATATCCTGAAAATCTATGCAAATGCGTATCTTCCCATTCTTTTTTAGGACAGGGATGATATTAGATACCCATTGTGAATAGTCAATGGGCTTGATGAATCCCACTTGGAGAAGTTTTATTACTTCCTCTTTTACCATGAGAGCCACTTTTGGCTTCATTGGTCTTGACTTCTGTTTAATTGGTTTTGCATCTGGTTTAGTGACAAGATTATGTACCGCGACTTGTGGTGCAATGCCCGTCATTTCTTTATAATTAAATGTGAAAGCCTTTTGATGTTCTTTGAGGATTTGGGTATGTATTTCTATCTCCTCCAGAGTTAACGAGGATCCCAACTTCAAAAATTTTGGTTCTTCCTCCGTTCCAATGTTTATGTCAATGGTTTCTTCTATTAAAGAAGTGTTACCTTCTTCAAATTCAGGTGGGGCTAGAGGTAGTTCCAAACTTTCTCCATCTTCTATCTTGTAGATATCGAGATCCTTCTGTGGAGGAGACTCTACCATGGGATTTCCAAAGTAGGAAGAGGAATGTGGTATTAGGGAAAGATCAACTATACGGTGAGCAAGGTGTAGCTCCGCATAGGTGTTTAGATATTCGAGAGTGACTCTATCATCGTCAAAGTGATCTACGATAGAAAAATCATCCTCAGCTTCTCCATGAGTTAGGAGTGAGTTTGTTGGTATTTTACGCACTAATGGTTCGGTACGAAGTGATACTATGAAATTTGTATCCTCCAACTCACTGTTTGGGGTGAAATGGGAAGCTGAGGTTGCTATTGAGTCTGTGAGAAGGTTCTTCTCTCGTGGGATTGCTTCAATTGATATGAAGTTAAATCCCTTGCTTAGATCTAATACTGTTGTTTTATAGAGTTGTAAATGTTCAGCCCTAGTTTCATATACCTCAGAGACTTGGTTTGCAACTAGTTGTGAGTCTCCTAGCACTCTAATGTTATCGACACCCATTCTTTTGGCTAGGATGAGGCCAAGGAGGAGAGCTTTGTACTCAGCCCCATTGTTTGTACATTCAAAGTTTAATTTAAAGGTGAAAGGTAGGATCTTTCCCTCAGGTGAAGTAAAGATTACTCCTACCCCAGCTCCAAAGTGACATCTAGCTCCATCGAAGTGGAGAGTCCAATACTTGCTTGGAAAAATGGATGTTGGGATATCTGTCGTATCTATTTCTTTTGCTTCGGTTACTTCTACCATAAAAACTTCATCTGATGGAAGAGAAGAAATTCCCAGGGTGTGTCCCATACCCATAGAATCAAATGGTAGGAGAATAGGTAAGTCTTTCTCTAGCAACTCGACAATTTTTGCGGTAGTCCCTAGTGACACTGTTTTTATAACATTGGTCTCACTTTTGAGTGCTGGAATGTCCTTGGCTGGATTTGTAACTTCTAACTTTGTGGTGGGTATCAACTCTTCTTTTGGTTTTGAATTAATTGGTTTGATGAGTTGATTTGTTAGGAGTTCAAACTTGGAGTGAACGCCTAGTCTTTTCTTCAAATCAGCTAGGTGTATATCGAAGGGTTTTGGGTCACCTTGTGCCACAAATATTTTCCCTAAGTGTAGAAATCTTATTTCTTGGAATAATGTGGAAGGGATTGCCTTCATGCGGTGTATCCATGGCCGACCAAGGATCATATTATAGTTGGTTTCCTGATCTATAATATAAAACTCGGTGAGGACCATCTTGGGTCCTAAAGTGACTGGTAAAACTATGGTTCCAATTGAAGTGGCCTTGAGGCTATCATATCCTCTTAGTCGTATTTCGTGTTGTGGAACAGTTTGTCTCTCCATATCCTAACTTTTGAAGAAAAGTGAAGGGGACTATATTAACTACTGCCCCATCATCAACCATTGCACGTTTAACATAATTATTGTAAACCCATACTTGTAAATGTAAATTTGGGTCACCTCTTCGTGTAATTTCAGCGTCTGTTGGCATTTTGCTTATATCGAATATAAATTCAGTATCCCTATCTGGCTGACCCAGAGGATAAACGTCAAAATCTACATGGTTTACTTGCATTTCCGGAGGAGGAGTGATGTTGATTAAATGACCAAGGCCTAACGCTTCTAAGAGGGAAGCTCTGTGGGTGGGAGAGTTCTTTAACAAATCCAAAAAGGAGATGTGAGAGAAGGTTTTAGTTAAATCATTAATTAAATCATAGGTGCCTATGGGTTTTACCAATGTTTGTTGACTGTTGTCTGGTTCCAATGGATAACTTGGAGTAGGTTGAGAAGAATAATCCCATGTTCTTGTTATGGTTTCTATGGGTAGCTCGGTGTCTAACTCTACCAAACCAACTATCTTGGTTTGGGGTCGAGTTCCTAGTTGGGGTGCGACTGGTGGATTTAATGAAGTTGAAGCTTCATGATCATTGTTTCCTGTTATGACACCCTTGTTTGTTCTGTTAGGATCTAGCCTGTTATTGTTAGAATGGTTTGGGAGTGGATCATTAAAGATCTTGAGGGGTGCATTTTGAGGGGAAACTGCCCCTGCATAAGTGTTTGGCGTGGGTACTACAAAATTTTCTAAAAACATATCTATAAAGAGTTGCTTTTGATCTTCTGGAAAACACTACATGAATTTATTGTATTCACAACAAGTCCTAGTATCATGGCCTTGAATCTTGTGGAAGCCACAATATAAATTGGGATTATAATTTCGAGGCTATTGATTTATAATCTGTTGTGGCCCGAAATTCTGATAAGGTTGCTGGTTGTTAGAGTTAAAATTTTGAGGTTGTTGCCTTTGGTTTTGACTCTGATATCCAGTTGGGTTTTGATTTGGACTTTGTGTTTGGATTTGTTGTTGTTGTTGTTGTTGTCATGGTGGACGATTAAAATCCACCGCATTGATTGTTGGAGTAAAATTGTTATTTCATTGATTATTAATAGGTGGTGAAATGTTTACAATGTTTTCCCTTTTAACTTGGTCAGTTACTCCATCTGTTGTAACTCTGCGGTTCTTGTTAAGGATCTTAGGTCCTTGATTAGCGTTCCCTAACATTGGGATAGGCCACGGTGTTTTGATTGGGAGTGGTTAATTTCCCATTCGTCCCATATGTCTTACGACCACTATCTATCACTGCTTGGTCGATTCAGAGAGCACTCTCGAGTACTTCATCGTAAGTTCTTAGTGGGAACTTCTGGACTTCTTCCTTTATCTCTCTATTGAGAGAATTAAGGAATAAATCGCATAGTTCCATTTGATCCATGTTTGGAGCACTTGCTGATGAGTAGAGAACTGTATGCCATCTTTGAATAAAATGAGCAACGGATTCATTATGTTCTTGTTTAATATGCAAGAACTCCCTGATTCCTGTTCTTAACAATTTGTTCATGTCAAAATCTTTGATGAATTCTGACACGAGTTGTTTAAATGAGTGTATCGAGGCTTCAGGTATTCTGTAATACCAATCAAGGGCAATACCCTCTAAGGTCTTAGGGAATATTTTAGCAACAACCCCGTCCCAAGGGAGTAGCTCCCATATGGTTGTGGCATAGGCCTTAATGTGTGCGTTTGGATCCCCTTCCCCTTTATATTTGGGAAAATCGGGAAGAGGTCTTGGAAGCATAACACTTCGTATGGTGAAGTCTAGGGGCTCTTTTAAATATTCTGAATAAGTCCCTACCGCATAGGCCTCGACCATCGATGGCACTTGTTGAGGGGGTGGAGGTGGAATGGGTTGTTGATATGGCATAACATATGCATTTGTAGGGACATAAGGGAATCCCTGTGGTTGAACGAACATCCCGGGAGAAGAGAACATGTCTCCTTGTGGTGACTTTGAATAAATGTTTAGGTAAGGAGGAGCATTGTTCTGGTATGGGTTGTTTGGTGCCAAGCCGGGAGGTGTCATGTTTTCTATTGGAGCGGCATTTGAAAACACGGTCCTAGTTGGTGTTTGCTGTGGGTAACTATAAGGATTTTGAGGAGGCATGCCTAACATGCCTATTCTTGTAAGGAGGTCAACCTGACTAGGGTGATGTGGAGGGTTGGGGATTCCTGTTTTCCCAAAATATGAATTTTGGTTTGCTTGAGCAAGTTCCAGCCCTCTAACCTTTTCAGCTAAGGCTGAAATGACCTCTAGTGGTGAAGAGATAGTGCTTTTCCTTAAGGGTGTTTGTTGTATACCTTGAGGTTGTAAAGGGGTGTGATACCCTGCTATGAATTGATCGTTACCCTACCAAGCTTCACCGAGGGTATTTCCCATAGGTGGAGGAATGGGGGTGTTTTCTTGGAATAGGGTATCAGATTGTATTTGTAAACTCCCTATAGGTGGATACATATTTTGGAAGCGTTGTTCACTTTTAGCAAAGCGTGCTAAGTACTCCTCATCCAAAAAGGGGAGTGGGTCTGACTATCTACTGATCTATGGTCTGAACAAGACCCGAGGAGATGAAGTGGATTCTCTAGTAAACGTCATATTGTTAGAGCCTGAGGGCTCTGGCTATTGTGTTTGTGCAAACTGATCAAACTCCTCAATTCGGAATGAAGAACTTGAGCTAGTTCTTTGAGGGGGAGTTTGAGATGACAAGTAATTACTTGAATAGTTATCAGCCCATGCAGAAAGTGAGGGTAATGGTTGTCTATTTGTTTGACTATAGTTTACTTCGAGACCTGAGAGAGGCCTTTCATATGCATCGTATCCTGACATATTCGGGGGGTATATGAATACCCGCAGAATAATGGGAAAGAGCGAAGGTGGATGAAAGAAATGAAAAATAAAAGAGGAAGAACTGTTTGTTCACGTTGGGTTCACCAATTTTGTACGATGGAAAAGTGACATGCGAGCATGGGAATCTACAAGTACCTCTTCCTCATACCTGACCTCCTAAGGTCGTGTCGAGACAGTTGGTGAATGTTTGAATGTGAATGGATACAGACAAGCTAATCGGGTAATCTTATATCCTCAATACGCAATAATGGAATCTGTGAATCTAAGGTGAAGAAGGCCCTCCTAACCTGAATTGGTGTAATGATTGTTTGGATATAATGGTTGTTCAGAGGCTCTAATCAATGTCGAGCTCTACCGAGATCCTGTTTCTTGGTTGTTGGATACATGGGAAGTGACCTATGGGAGCTTTGTATATATCTCCAGACAAGGTCATGAAAATGGTGATAGGAGGTTTAGTGGATTTGTAGTGAACTATGGATGGTTTTCTGGTCTAGCCCAAAAAATATTAGATTGATTGGCTTCTATATTTAATATGGAGAATTGCATGATGATATCTGGTGGGAGTGGTGAGGATCTAAATACCAGCATTCGTAAGCCGGTGTCAATACTTAACTGATTTACAGGCCCGTTGGGTTGTGGGACTTGGGGATCACAACCGTGAGTGCGTGGTTGTTGTGGACCTGTTATGGTCATGTGAAGAATCAATCCCTTCTTCCAACTATCCAGTAATCATATGCCTTTTCAGCCTCTATGTTTAGAACTAGAAGTTGTATGATTTTCTCAGAATACCTTATAGGTGTTCTAGCAACTTGAATGCATAAGCTAGTATCTATGTCAACGAGGAGGTCTCCTGCATCAGGTTGTGGAACTAAAGGATCACAACCAAATGCTTGTTCTCTTTCGAATCCTTGTACGGTCATTCAGATATTTTATCAAGGTAGTCTATAGTTAGGATGATTTGACCAAAATGTGTAAGCTTTGTCATCTTTGATATTTAATCCTCTCAGTTGTTCACTAATTGCTTGTAAGTTTGTTGTTTCTTGAAAGACCTGTATCCTAAGGTCCTGATCTATATCAGCTAATGTTGTGGGTAGATTTGGCTGAGGCACTATGGGTTCAAATATATATTCTCTAGGCTCTCTAGGTCCTGTGATTGTCATACAAAATGATTCAACTTTTAACTAAAATTAATAAACTGATTATGAAAGAAGTATTTACACTATGCAAGCATTCTTCTATTTTTGTATTTTCAATGACGTATTTCAATGAAATTAAAGAGCAGCTACTCTAGTATATTTATAAAATGGACAACTAATCTAGTAACAGAATAAAACAAGCAAAGTAGCCTGGTATGGCTATTTTCCTATGCAGTTGTGATTTTATCCTAAATATCTAAGCAACTATTTATTTTGAATTGAAAGACTCTCGATCCTACCTCAGAAGTGAGGAATGAATCACAGTTTCTCAGAAACTATCAATCCCCATAGCTTCCCTGGCGATATCGAGAGCAAACTTTTGACTGAAATAAAATAATTCACTACTCTATTTGATATGTTGTAACTAGAACTTTGATAGCTCAAACCTGGCATTTACAGAATAGTGGTAAATCTAGTTGTGTGTGATTTCATCCCCTCAGTGTGATCTCCTCATTCCTTCGTGTCCTCGTGAATCCAGAAAAGTGTGTATATGATAGTATCAATAGAAGATGGTATTCAAACAATGGCAGCTTTGGATATAGACCGAATACAATGCGAGTAGGAGAGGGATAGCGCAAGTGAACAGAGCTTGACTATGCAATTCCTAGTGGGATTTATTGCGGGAATACAACACAAGTGTACCAAGAGTTTTAGAATCTATCCTTGTGACAAAACAAAACCTATAACTTTAATGGATTCTAGTCTAGAAATGAAGCTATTCTATGCTAAACTGATTGTATGGAGCAGCAATGGAACAAGACTGAAACAAGAAGATTAAATGACCTTTAAAAAACAAAAGACTAATAATGGATGCAAAACATGAAGCTAGTAGAATTCTAAGCAAGAAATTCAAAGACTGAATAAGAGAATTGAGAAGGTGAGGGGCCATTTTCTTGAAACAAGCTGGCTATTTATAACCAATGCATTTACCAGAGGGTAACTCCCATTTGAACTCTTTTACTATAAACAATGGAAAAACACTATTACCAGGGAACCAAAAACATTAATGCAAGCCAAAGTGGTTGAAGAAAGTGTGTAAAATTGAAGATTTACATTTGACGTGATCGTTGGAAGAATCTGGAAAATGCGTACAGGACCACCGTCCTGTGCAGGGTGGCAGTTACGGGACTGCTACCCTGTCCTGGGCGGCGGTCATGGGACCGCCACCTAGGCAGGGTGGCGGTTTCATCACTGAAGCCTAAAATGCAAGAAAATAGGGGGCAAAGGGAAAAACAAAGCATGCAGAGGCTGAGCGGGGCATGCGGGATACAAGCGTATACTTGGCGAGCCTTTCTGGATTCTGAACACCTTGTAAGGAGACCTGTATCATCATTGGGGCATGTGTAACATCATTTTGGTGGTGCAGTACCCTACAATTTTGGGTATGTACAGTTACTCAGCACCCTATATGTACCATTTTATTCCTGATTTATGAGTATGCCAAGACACTCCGTTGTCTTTCCATTTGAGTGCAACTACTTTGTGGTGCATCATTTCTGATTCGATTCTTGCACACTATTTCATATGTGACCCCGAGACGAATCTCTAAATGGATCTATAAATATTCAAATCCTCAACACATAGGAAATATGCAAAGTTGAAGAAAAAATCCATTGCTGGATGCAAAAAAACCTAGAAATGATTTTTTTCATATTTTCTGCCACCCCGGCATGGATGTGTACATGGATCTATAAATATTCAAATCCTCGACACACAAAAACTCTGAAAAGTTGAAGAAATAAAAACCCAATCACCGAACTCAAAAAAACCTAGGAAAAATCATGAAAATGGTTTTGTTTTTCAGATTATTCATCCTCCCTGACACGAATGTCTAAATAGATCTATAAATCTTCAAATCCTTGAGCACACATGAACTTTTCAAAGCCTGAACAAGAAAACCTATTACAAAATGCATAAAACCTATAAAAACTGAGAATGTTTTTTTTTCTAAATATTTCTACCTCCTCGGAACATAGATGACTAAATCGATATATGAAAATCTTCAAATCCCCGACACACACGAACTTTGCAAAGCCAAAGAAAAAACCCATTATCGAACTAAAAAAACCTAGAAAAAACTCAAAAATGGTTTTTTACATATTTTTTGCCTCCCAGACACTGGATGTCTTAAATGGATATATGAATCTTCAAATCCTCAACACATAGGAACATTTCAAAGGTAAATAAAAAAACTCATTACCGAATTGCAAAAAACCCAGAAATAGTTTTTTCATAATTTTTGCCTTCTCGACACGGATGTCTAATTGGATCTATGAATCTTCAAATCCTCGACACACAAGAACTGTACAAATGTTTTTTTTTCATATTTTCTACCTCCTTGACACGCAATGTCTATATGGATCTATGAGTCTTCAAATCCTTGACACATAGGAACTCTATAAAGCCTGAAGAAAAAAACTCTATTACTGAACAAAAAACAACTAAAAACCTAGAAATCAATTTTTTTTCCATATTTTCTACCTGCCACGGCAAAATGAATTTTTAAATGGATCTATAAATCTTCAAATCCTCTATACACACGAATTCTATTAAGACTAAAGACAAAAAACCCATTACCGATGTGCAAAAAACCCAAAAAAACTCAGAAATGGTTTTTTTTTTCAATATTATCTGCCTCCTCATCGACATGAATGTCTAAATCGATCTATAAATCTTCAAATCCTCAACACACATGTACATTACAAATCTGAAGAAAAATTCCTACTACTGAAATGTAAAAAATCCAAAAATGCGTTTTTTTCATATTTTCTCCCTAACCCTGAAACGGATGTCTAAATGGATCTATAAATCTTCATATCCTCGACACATAAGAACTCAAGAAATCCAAAGACAAAAACTTATTACCAGGACGTAAATAACCCATAGATTCCAGAAATGGTTTAAAAAAAAAGATTTTCTACCTCATCGACACGGATGTCTAAATGGATGTATAAATCTTCAAATCTCTCGACACACAGGAACTACTTGAAAGAGAAAGAAAAAAACCCTATTACCGAACGTGAAAAAAACCCAGAAATGTGACTTTTTGCTCATTTTGTGGCTACCTCCATTGACATGAGTCCTTCTAAATGTGATCTCATACATACTATTCAAATCTTTTAAAACACTCAAGAACCTTCTACAAACTGGCACCATTGAAAAAAACTCATTCTCAGCTTTCCAAAAACGTAAAGTAACCCATAAAAACCTAGACTATCATGTATTTTTCAAGATTATGGCTCGATGGACCTCTTTGTGCACAGGTGTCCCCTATATGGATCTGTAAATCAATCAGAATCTTCGGGACATAGGAACTCTGCAAAGCCGAAGATATCAAACGACCCAATATGGCCCTGTTTTTTCCCTAAAACTTCAAATCGTCATATCTTTAAAACCAAGAAATGGTCAGTTTTTTCACGATTTTCTGCCTATCAATGGTATAAGATGGTCTAAATGGGTCTATAAGATTCTAGGGTAAATCCTGCAATACACAATGGAATCTATGGAGATCGAGAGAAAGATAAGAGATTTTTTTTTATTTTCTATCGTGGTGATGAACAGAAATGATGTCTCAACCACCGTATCTAATGAAGAATGGCTTGCAAATCTCTCCGACACCAATGAACTCTATAAAGATGTCAAGGAAAAAACCCATGTACCGAATGTAAAAAATGTTTAGAAAATGGAATTTTTTTAAGATGGTTCTTCCTCCCTTGCACGGATTTCTAAATGGATCTATAAATCTCCTAGGGTCGTGGTTCGCACTATAGGAAAGCCAGAATGAGTTCATCGAGACAAAACTAGACAATGTTTTCAGCTCTGCAACTTAAGTTTTCTGCCTCCCTGGAAACATATGTGATAAATGGATCTATAAATATTCAAATCCTTAATGCAGCACCTTTTCTTGAACTTTGAAAATCCAAAGAAAATCGTACCGTATTGGATCCGAGATGTTGATATATGTTCTGTGAAAAAAACCCAGAAATGGTTTCATATATCTATCCAGATCTTTCTTGATCTCTCATTGCATGCCTAACTAAATTTTGGATCTAAAAATCTTGTGTTTCCTTGACACACAGTGTAACTCATGTAAAAATAGGAATAAACAAACCCATTACCAAAAGTAAATTATCCAAAAAACACTAGAAAATATTTCTTTTTTCTTCAGATTTTCTATCTCTGTCTCCTTGGCACTAATGTCTAGAATGGATCTATAGGAATCTTCAAATCCTCTGACACACTGGAACTCTACAAGGATGAAGAAAAAACCCATTACCGAAGTATGAAAAACTAGCCCTCTAATATGGAGATTCCTCTTCAAATTTTGCTAGTCCTCACACTTGACACAGATGTATTAAATAGATCTATGTAATCACACTGGATGCTTCAGAATCCTCGACACACAAGAACTCTGATCAAAGCATCTAGTAAAAATGCTGCTGATTATAACGAATAGTTTTAAAAAACCTAGAAGAACCTTAGAAATGGTTTTTCTTCATACTTTCTTCCTCCCTTGAAAAAATGTCTAAATGTGATCCTGTTAAAGATCTCCAAATCTTTTGGAGGCACTTTCACAAGCACATCTGGCAAATCCATCTAGTAAAAAACCCATTACGGAACGTAAAAACCTTGCAGAAATGGTTTTCCATTCATTGTTCATCTATTTTTCGTTTCCATCATGGTGCATTATGTCTCCATTGGATGTATAAATCTGTAAAATCCTTGACTTCAAAAGAAATTTGTAAAGCATGAAGAAAAAAACCCATTATACGAACAACAGTATATAACACCAGTCCAACATGGTTTTTTCATATCCTTTATGTCCCTGACATGGGTGATCTAAATGGATCTATAAATCTTCAAATCCTGGACCCAAATGAGCAGCAACTGCTACAAAGTCAGTTTGGTTGTGAAGCACATCAAGAATCCCATTATCGAACGCCATGTAATAAAGAAATAGATCAAATTTAAGATTCAGATTTGTGCCTCCCCGGCACAGATGTCTAAGATGGAGGCTATAAGATGGTTCAAATCCTCGAGCAGCAGCTCAAATGTAAGGCTCTGTCAAAACCAAAGTTAAAAAACTCCATTACTAACATGTAAAAACTCTTTACCAAGACAAATATAATCTAAAAAACCGTCAGGAGAAGTTGGAATTTATGATCCAATTTTTTTGCCTCCAACTTGCAACAATGGACAATCTAAATCAGAGGCCTATACACTTGGTCTTGAACAACCTTGTCAATGGGTAAGTCCTACACCATCATCTGGAACTTCTCACCAAAGCACTCAAGTAGCAAAAACCCATTAGCGAACATAAAAAACCTTGAAATACACTTAATGCTGCCCCAGGAGTTTTTTTCATTTATCCATTTTCTAGTCTCCCCACAACACCTCAATGTCTAAATGAATCCTATAAATCCTCAAATTATCGACACAAAGCCATTCTCTGCAAAGCCAAACAAGAGTTCCCACCTACCACCACCGTACAAAAAAAAGTAAAATCAATTTTTTTTCAGATTTTACTGTCTCCTCAGGCATGGAGGTCCTAAATCCATGTTGGGAGGATAAATCTTCAGAATCCTCGACATCAGAGGAACTCTACAAAGCCAAAGAAAAAATATCATTAGCCAAACACAAAACCTGAAGAAATTCAAAGTTTTTTTCAGATTTTTTGCCTCCCTGACATTTGGGATGTCTAAGATCCCCTTGATGGTATAAACCTTCAGAATAGGTAGACACAAAGGAGACTCTACAAAGCTAAAGAATAAAACTGATTTTGTGACATCAGAAGAAGAGCAAAAAGACTTAGAATTAGACCATTTTTTAGATTTTCTACCTCGGCGAGTAGTGTCCATGTTGGAAATGGATCTGATAGGGAATGCTAATTCAAATCCTCAACCCATGCACAATTAGCCATAGAGCCGAAGAAATCTCAGAAGACCCATCTACCGAATCACAACTTTTCCTAACTAGAGTACCCAGAAATGAAGTGTTTGACTTCACATTTTTTTCTTGCTAGAAGATAGATGTTCTATCAAGAGTGAGATCTATAAATCTTCAAATCCTTCACAGGACAGAGAAGCCTCTGCAAATGCCGAAAGAAAATAAAACCCATTCTAGCTGTGAAGAACAAAAGTGCAGACCCATAAAACTTTGAACACAATGGCAGGCTATAGGAGAATCTTCAAACCCTCAACTCAAACGTAAAAAACTCTCGTGTTCTAAAATTGAAAAACTGGTACTTTTAGATCTTTCCAATTCAATGTAGCATGGATGTTCAAATATATCTATAAACCTGATCAAATCCTACAGATCATACAGGACACTCTGTAGGAAGTCGAAAAAAAAATCCATTATTGAACGTAACAATGACCGTAGAAAATCTGTCAGATTTTGTAACATCCCCATTTTAAGATACTAGAACAAGGGGAATTTTTTTTTTTAATAAAACGTTCTCTGTTATGAATTATAGAATTCAAACACACATTCAAGTTTTAATAATTGTTCTCTACCCAAAAAATGCAATTTAGAACACACAATTTCCTTTTAAAATTAGTGTTCTCTATTCACATATTTGCAATATGGAACACACATTCAGTGTCATTCAATCATATAACAGATTCCATATGCTGCTATAAACCACTCAAAGAACTACCGATCTCCCATTTTCATGGCTCGGAGTTTCAACGATCTCTCATTTCATGACTTGGAAACTTACCGATCCTTCATGTTCATTCATGCATAGTATAATATATATACAAGGTTCTCTTACCATTTCTGGTTATCAAAGTGATCCATTTTAGAAGTCTATCTGAATATTTGTTATTGATATTCATCTGACATCCTGCATCTTAAATTAGGTGATCAGGACAAAGCAACCAGCACTTGCGATACTTTGGCCAAAGATTTTCACATGCTTTGCATGATCATATTCCAGGATGTGATACACACATACGGAATACGTCCTTCACCTCACTTCGTCTGTTATCTAGAATGGTCTTTCCTGGTTCCTACCAGTCCTTCCAATTTAGGGTCAAACTCTAACTCCAACTAACAATATGAACGAGTATAGGAAGTCACTCATGGTAACTAAAGATACGCATACATACGATGTTGTCCCTAGATGATTCCGTGTGTCTAGTTATCTTTAGTCCTCATAAGTCACTCCGTATACGTGATCACACTCCTATCCCCAACCAAGAACTTAATATTCAAGTTATGTAATCTTGATGATTTAATTCGAGAGGGCATTGTAATATGTCAACTATAGCATTGTGTCGTCATGAAGGCCCCGCCTTCGTGAAGACACCGTGTTGTAGCTGACATATGTCAATGTCCTACGGAATCCTCCCATCGAGAGTACACATCCAGCTCAAGTGATTTGGTTATGATCTTAATATTTAAGATCAACTTTCAGCAGCCATGTTGATCCTTTATCCTCATTCTTGTTACAGTTGTATGTAGCTAAGAAAGACTAAATCCATCTTCTAGCTTACTATGCATCTTCTCCTTCATACCGAAGGGTTGCATTTTCTCTACTTGGTTCTTTTCTTAATCCTTGGATTAAACAGCCCATTACCGATAGACTTAATAAGTTTAACCTATTAAACTTAACCAAGTTTTTCCACAACTGAAAACAAATTCAGAATTCCAGCTTATTAGACGTCATTAAAACGAGGTCTAATTCTCAATAAATATATATTAATTTATTCTTCTTAACCTTACATAGTTAAGGTGTGTTAGCCCTGGATGTATTTTTCCCATATCCTTACTTTCTGAATTTAACATTCGAGGCTATTAACGGAGTCTGAATACAAAGTTCGGCTGCTCCTAAGTTATTTGATATTCCTTAGCTTTCAAGCTAATCCTGAATACCTATCATTTATGATATCATGTTCTTCCTAATCCTTTTTAATGTCAATTAATAATTCATCTTAACCCAAGTGTGAACTAATTACACATTTCAACGTAAAAGTTGCATTTAGGTAAGACTAGATATCAATTCCCTTTTAAATCCATCCAAGGACAATTGAATAATTCCAAATCAAGAAATAATATTATATTCCCAATTTAATCAACAATATCAAACTGATACAGTCATTAAAATATCACACTTGTATTTGTGTACATCAATCCATTTCATAAACTATACATTTGTCAGTCCAAATTACTGGACTTTGTTTATATTAAACAACATTACAACTCATAAGATAGAAGAATGTAATTTCTGCTTTTCACAATTCCTCGTAGAGGAATAATAAACTATCAAATACAATTCAACTTCAGACAATCAAAAGAAGTATCAGAAAACAACCATGTCTTCATTTTACTCAAGTTCCATCTGCAAAATTACTTGCACGGGTCAGTTCATTGAACTGAGCATATTAAGCACTTGTCATTAAAATGAGGTGCTTTTAATTAACTGTCTCAATAAAAGAACCCTGCTTTTATGAAACGTTAATATGAACATCAATCAAGAATTAAGTATCAAAAAGAATGAACAGCATGACAACTGAAATCATCTAAATACCATCCAATCAATCAAAGGATTACTGTCCTTTTCCCAAATGATCATTACAAAAGTAATTTCCTTCAACAGTTCTAGATTACAACATCTGTAAAAACTAGGAACACACGTACATACTATGTTATAACATTAAATGCTGTCAATTTCCTTCCCGGAACACACGTATGCATACTGCTGTTATAACATTAAATGCTGTCAATTTCCTTCCCATACATTAGTAATAAATTCAAAGGATAAAAATTTGACTGAAAATATAAACCAATTACTTTCCTTTCAGTTCATGCAACTCATTTGATTTCAAGCAATCAAGTACAGATGAGAAAAGCAAACAACAATAAAATATAGATGCTTAATCCCAAGCAATATAAAAATTTGTTCCTTAACGATTACAGATTTCTAATTGTATGAGAGAAGAAATGATCATTATTCCAAGTTATCCATCCACACTCCTATTCCTTTCCTCATGACTATACTGAAAGTTAAATCCAAACAAGACATAAATCAAAGATAATAGTTCAGAGTGAAACTTACAAAATCCATTCAGAGATCACTTTCGAACAGCAAGGGATAATTCTATTCATACTCAGCTTTAAATGAAAACAAGGAAGAATTTATCATCCATATCAATACTTCCTTTAAATCAGGCTCATACAGGATACCAAAAACAAGTTGGTAAAAACATTGTAACCATCATAGAACAAACAATGTAAAGAATGCATACTATGCTTCTTACTGCACTAGAAGAATTCATACTTCTTTCACTGTATTATAACCAAATGAACATTTATACAGTCGCTTAATCAATTATTCACACGACTTTCTACATCCTATGAACACACACAGTTCATAAATAATAATTTGCACTTTGCTATAAACCTATAGCAAGTCCAATCCTGTATTGTACAGTAAAGCTCTATTGTTGCTATATTTCTAGAACTCAAATAGCAAGAAGAGAAAAATTCATCCCTATAATTGCTTTCAATAAGAAAACACCCATTTTCTTCAAACACAACAAGAATCACTCAAATCGAGTTCGTATTTGAATGGACAGTGCAAAATCAGAGATCACACGAATCATTTCATCCTTTCGTTTGTACAAAAAAAACAAACACAACGCTCAGAAAACAATCTAAATGCCACTGTCACTTCCATCAAGCCAAACCTATGATGCTCAATAAATCTCCAATTACCATTTCGTTCAAAATATAAAATATCAGAAAGAAGAAGAACACGTTTACCTTATAATTTCATGTAAGGAAACAATCATTTTCTTCAAAATGTAATAAGAACACCCAAGTCATGTTTATTTTATAATGACAGCTCAAACCCCTATTGAAAATAGAACAATTGTTTAACAATGTCAAACAAACTCACACAACATGTACAATTTTCATTCAATATGCCATTTGTAAAGAAATACCCAATTACGAGTTCCTTATCAACAGACATTTCAACCCGAAATCCCATTCTTCTATTTCACAATGATGTGCAGAACCTAGAAATACAATATTCATATAACAATACCTTTATCAAGGCAAACCCGCATAGGGTATTAAATGCGTAAGCTTGGTACAGTCAAAACAGTTTCAAATAGCAAGCTAATTCACATGTATTTCATTCGTTTGCATAGGAAATTCAAAGCCAAGTTTCATTTTCACGATGACAGTTTGAATCTGGAAGATCAAACCGCATCCACAAAAGACAAACAAAATCAACTTTCCATCACAACAAGGAGAAAACATAGTTCATTTATAATTTCAGTAAGAAGAACAATTACTTTCTTCAACTTCCACGATTACCCAATTCGTGTTCATCCATTTTTGCAAAAGGAAACGCACAGCTAAGTATTCATAAGCATAATTTCCTTATAATTTCAGTAAAGAAACAATCCCCAATATTGTCGAACAAATCAACACAGCATAGGATGTATTTCCAACTCAATACTTATGCAAAGACAGTTCAATTCGCAACAACAAAGAAAAATGACTCTACCCAAATCATCTCAATCATGACAGCAAATTCGAATAAACCCAAAACCCCCTTCATCAGAAGAGAAGGGTTGTTTTAATGAGACGTTTAAGCAAAGCAATCAGTTTAAAGAGAAGGGCTTAACATGCCTGATAATCTTCCTTGA
Source organism: Taxus chinensis (assembly GCA_019776745.2). Classification (NCBI taxonomy): domain Eukaryota; kingdom Viridiplantae; phylum Streptophyta; class Pinopsida; order Cupressales; family Taxaceae; genus Taxus; species Taxus chinensis. The sequence goes on from CM034148.1 coordinate 467,566,584, forward strand.
AGCTTGAAGAAAACCGTGCCTACATGAGTTATTTCCTTCCACAGCGGTAGTAGCAGAGCTTCCTAAACAATCACCTTCCACTACAGGCTCAAAAATAGCCTTAGATTTTCCAAAGAAACAGAGATAACAATCAAACACAATTGGTTTGACAGAACCATGAAAAACCAAATGCAGAGCAACTTCCAAAAACCTGAAAGAACACAATGAACAACAAAATTTCCTCTATACTCTTTCCAAGGCGGGCTGGTCGCAGAGACCAAGAAAATTAAATGCATGGAAGGCTCTGATTTTTCCTTTTTCCTCACGCCACCACTGACTCGGGTTGGTGAATTGCCAAATTCAAATTTTTCATGAAAACAGAGTTTAGTCTCATGACTAACTAGATGCCCCTAACTTTTCCCTGTTCCCACCAAACTTGGCACTTTCCACGCAAGCACCACATTCATTGCCCATTAAATTTCCTTCCATCCTTATCCTTTCCATCCCCATGGATCTGTGCATCCCCTTCCTTAGATTAGGATTAGTTTAGGATTTATAACAGTGTTCAAATCTAGGTCATAGGTTGATAGAACTTAGATCTATTTTTCACCATTATAGAATTTAAAAATCCACATAGGATAGTAGTTAGGGTATAAGGTAGAACTTAGGGGTAGATTAGGGTCTAATCCCGTAGCACTTAATTAATCAATTTCCAATCAAGTCCTTCCGACTGACATCCAAATTCAACGCTATGCAGGACATTTCGTCCCACGTTCCACATACCTGAGCCACCCGCATCCAGGCCTTTATCGCCTTATGGGGTCTAGCGTTACAACAGTGTATGGTTCGAGAATCGAACCTTTTCCGTTGGCATCTACGTGTCAGCTATTCATACCTGAAATCAGGTGCTGCAACATTTATATCAACCTTCAGTCTGGTTTAAAAGTAAATTGGCAAAGCGATTACAAGAAGGCCACAGCATACCTTGGATCAATGGAATTGATTCAAGGTGTGCTATCAATCAGTGAATAGAGTTCATCAAACATACGTCCGATCTGTTGTCATATCAGCAAACATACACGCAATAATAACTGTTGTCCCATGTAAACAAATTACAGTATACAAGAGTCCAGATTAGCAACACATTCCTTTAAGATCAAAAATATATCTTAACATGTTTGCCTTCATTTCAGTAGTTACAACATTATGAAAGTAATCACCATGATAACTTCCAAAAATCAGGGCGTTACATTCCTCCCTTCTTAAAGAATCATCGTCCCGATGATCAAATTAACCAATTCAAGGATTTTCTAGGACAAAGTTCAGTTATTGTCCTTCCATTTATAAGTTCATACCAAAAATAGATTCACTCTTAAAAACAGTGTTTTAAGACAACTGTAAAATAGACCAATAATTGTCTAAATTTGGTAGAATTATCAGTTTTTCGAATTTCAATTTCGATCAAACAAGTATGGAAAAGTAGATCTCATTTCTTCGAGATTTTCCCAAGTTTCACTTTCTTTGTTGAACTGGTCCCACTGGACCTTACATTGATTCACTTCATGATTTCTTAAGTACAACTGGCGAGTTCCCAGCACTCGAATGGGCTTAACCACGATTATTCCTGGGTCTTGGACCTACAAGGAATTCCAATTCAGCACATGTGATAAATCTGTTATGTATTTCTTAAGCAAAGAAATATGAAAAACATCATGCATTTGAGATAAAGCAGGAGGTAATGCTAGATGATAAGCTATAGGGTTGATTATTTCAACAATTTCAAAAGGACCCACGTATTGTAGCGACAACTTGGTAGCCTTGCCAAAAATTATTGATCTCTTTTTCGGATTCACCTGAAGAAAGACCTTCTCTCCCAGTTTATAATTCCTATCAACCCGCTTTAAGTTTGCATAACTCTTTTACCTATTGGAAGCCTCCTTTAGATGTTCCCGAATCATTTTGATTTGTTGTTCCATTTCCGTAAGGATTTCTGGCCCAATTACCTCTTTGTCCTCTACGCTGTCCCAGCTGACAGGGGTTCTACATTTTCTTCCATACAATGCTTCAAAGGGTGCCATTTTTAAAGAGGCATGGTATGTATTATTGTAGGCAAATTCAACCAGCGGAAGGTATTCCTCCCATTTATACTGCTGGTCCATGCAATACATCCTTAACATGTCCTCTAAAAGTTGATTAACTCTCTCGGTCTGTCCATCCGTCTCCGGATGATATGCAGAGCTGAAGTTTAATTTAGTTCCCAAGGCCGCATTAAGCATTTGCCAAAACCTTGATGTCATCCTCGGATCTCTGTCCGATATGATTAATTTGGGTATTCCATGCAATCTAAAAATTTCATGTACAAATCTTCTTGCTAACACTGGTGCATCGTCTTTCAAATTACCAGCAATGAAGTGTGCCACTTTGGTCAATTTGTCGATGACAACAAGGATAATATCATGCTTATTTCTTGACATAGGCAATCCTTGAATGAAATCCATCGTTATCACTTGCCATTTGTACTGTGGAATGCTGTGGGGATACAATAATCCAGCGGGATGCATATGTTCCACCTTAACACACTGACATTCTAAACAGTGTGTTACAAATTCCACCACATCCTTTTTCATTCCCTTCCAGAAGTATTGCTACTTTAGATCAGCAACCATTTTCGTAATGCCAGGGTGTCCAGAAAAAGGTGAATTATGAAATTCAATTAACAATTTCCTTCTTAAGTCATTTGCCAAAGGTATATATACCCTATTTTCAAACCTCAGAATTCCTTCATTATTGAAACGAAATCCTTTATACCGGACATCCTTTGGATCTACAACATGTGCTGTTTTGACTTGCTGGAAATAAGGATCTGATTCCAAGGCATCTTTCACCTCATCCTTAAACTGAGTTCTTAATGTTATAAGAGCAAAGATATGCTTCCTTCGACTCAGAGCATCTGCCACTCTATTTTCCTTACCTTTGATGTAGCTTATATCAAAATCATACTGAGACAGAAATTCTAACCATCTTCGCTGCCTTGCATTCAGATTTGGCTGAGTAAAAATATACTTCAACCCCAGATGGTCTGTTTTTAACTCAAAAGGCTTGCCTAAAAGGTAATGCCCTCCACATTTGAAGTGCATGAACAATGGCAGCGAGCTTCTAGGTCATGTGGAGCATAATTCTGTTCATGTAACTTAAGCTTTCTGCTTTCATAAGCTATAACATGGTTATTCTGTAACAGAATACCTCCAAGGCCTTCTCCTGATGCATCCGTTACAACCATAAAATTTCCATTTGGGTCTGGTACAGTTAAAATAGGTGCTGTAGTTAATTGTTCCTTTAAATTTTTAAAGGTAGATTCACATTTGTCCGTCCAGACAAATTTCTTATCCTTCTTTTGCAGCGAAGTGATTGGGATAGCAATTTTTGAAAAGTCCTTAACAAACTTTCTATAATATCCTGCTAAGCCCATGAAGCTTATCACTTCGTGCACTTTCTTAGGCACAGGCCACTCGGTTATAGCTGTGATCTTTGAAGGTCTACAACTATTCCATTCTTGCTTATAACGTGTCCCAAATAATGCACCTCTGCATCATAAAAGGAACATTTAGACAGTTTACCATACAACTTCCTCTTTCTTAAAATTTCCAGCACTATCCTTAGATGTTCTTGGTGCTCTTCGACATTTTTAGAGTATATAAGAATGTCATCTAAGAATACAAGCACAAACTTGTCTAAGTATTCTTGAAAAATATTGTTCATCAGATTCATGAAGGCGGCAGGTGCATTGGTCAACCCAAAAGGTAACACCGTGAACTCATAATGCCCGTACCTTGTTCTAAAAGCTATTTTATGAATATCTTCTTCCTTTATTCTCAGCTGATGATACCCAGATCGAAGATCTATTTTTGAATAGACTGATGCTCCTCACATTTGATCGAACAGATCATCAATCCTAGAATTCGGTATCGATTTTTAATAGTTGCCTTGTTCAGCATTCTGTAATCGATGCACAGCCTCAATGTGCCATCCATTTTCTTTCACAAAAATTACCAGCGCTCCCTAAGGTGAGACGCTCGGTCTTATCAGCCCCTTAGTCAAAAGTTATTGTAACTAAGCCTTTAGCTCTACCAACTTGATGGTGGTCATTCTATAAGGTGCCTTAGATATGGGTTCAGTTCCCGGCTTGATTTCTATTGCAAAGTCAAACTCTCGTTTGGGTGGAAGACCTGGCAATTCCTCCAGAAACACATCACTGAAACCCCTTAACAATGGATATCTTTCCATGAAATCATTATCTTCCTCTGCATTTTCTATCATTTTTACTGCATACAAGGTGTAGCCTCTATTTTTAGTCCTTTTTAGTTGCATAGCTGTCAGTTTCCTAACTGCAACTTCACGTTTTACACCTTGAATGACTGTTGCTTTCTGCAGGTCATCAAAACAACAAATTTGTTTTTCATAACAGTCAAATTTTGCCTTATGTTCTGCCAACCAGTTAACTCCAATAATGATATCATATGATCCTAAAGGAGTGACATATAGGTCAACTTCGGTGGAGAAACTAGGCAAGTCAAGAATTGCCCCAAAAAGGCACATTTCGACTGTATGGACAACATTATTCCCATAATGCACTGTCCATGTCTTATCCATTCGTTTCAGCCTTTCTTTTTAATTTCATTGCAAGTTTAGCAGAAATAAAGCATTCAGTAGCTCCAGTATCAAAAAGTATGACTACAGGTGTACCGAATAACTTACCCAGAACTTCTATAGGCGTAACTTGCTTTTCAGCTTGTCTGTTAGCCACTGCAGCGTGTATCCTATGCTGCTGATTGCGATCATCCTTCTTCAGAGGATAGTGATTCACGTAGTGGTCCTTTCCATAGTTGAAGCATCCTCCAACTGGCCCTTTTCTAGGCTCAAATTTGTTACCAGCTTTGAAGTTATCATTCTGGCTCCCATAGGACTTCTGTCCATTGCCACTAACTTTTGTGAAGTTGTTCCACACACTATTTACAGGTTTGTTCATTACAGATTTCTTGTTGTTATCCACAACAATTTTGTTTTTCACACCAAACCTTTTCCAAGGCCCCCTTTTAGGTGCGAGAGATGAAGAAGAATTGGGAATCTTCTTCCTTATCTCTTCCCTATGAGCAGAAATTGCTCTCAATTTCTGTTCCTGTCTAATTGCCTTTTCGACAACTCCTTCCATGGTGGTTGGGCCATGGACATCCACTTCACCACCAATGATGGGATTCAGTCCCATTATGAATTTCCGTATTCTGAACTTCTCGTCAGCTTGGTACTGCGGCACATACTTAAGGAGTTTAGTAAACCCTTCCCAGTATTCTGTCACCGTCAGCCTTCCTTGCGACCAGTTCTGAAATTCAGTCATTTTCCTATCAAAATAGAGTTGAGGCAGCCATCGTTGCCTAAAGTAACCCTTAAATTGATCCCAAGTTATGTCTGATTCGACAATATTCAACTCAACCTTACGGTTGTCCCACCATGATGATGCTTCATGAGAAAGCTGATATGCTCCCCATATCGCTTTGGTCTCTTCAGAGAAGTTTCTTATTGTAAAGTATTTCTCCATTTCACTGAGCCAATTCTCAGCTCCATCCCCAAGGGTTGTTCCATCAAACTTTGGAGGACTTATTCTCTTTATGTCATTTGTAAGTTCAGCTGCTAATCTTGCCCTTTTATTTTCAGGATGATTAGGAGCAATTACATTATTATTATCAACACCCAGATTCCCTCCATTGATGTTGTCCACAGGAGGTGGCTGATCATTTATATCAGCGTCTTCTTCCTCCTCTTCATTGCCCATTGACTGCTGTTCCAGAACAGTCAAACGATCTCTTGTATCTAGTAGGGCAGCAAGGATTTCATCCAGCTTTTGAGCAGTAGCTGCTTCTCCACCCAGTAACGGGTTGTTCACAGCATTCCCTCTTGTTCTGACCATTTTCTGTTCAATAAGAAAATGTAAACCTTATTAATATTGTGGACTCATTAGGTCCAAGAGCTACAACCTTCAGCTCTGATACCAAGATGTAACATCCCCATTTTAAGATACTAGAACAAGGGAATTTTTTTTTTTATACAACGTTCCCTGTTATGAATTATATAATTCAAACACACGTTCAAGTTTTAATAATTGTTCTCTGCCCAAACAATGCAGTTTGGATCACACAATTTCCTTTTAAAACTAATGTTCTCTGTTCACATATTTGCAATATGGAACACACATTCAGTGCCATTCAATCATATAACAGATTCCATATGCTGCTGTAAATGACTCGAAGAACTACCGATCTCCCATTTTCATGGCTTGGAGTTTCAACGATCTCTCATTTCATGACTCGGCAACTTACCGATCCTTCATGTTCATTCATGCATAGTATAATATATATACAAGGTTCTCTTACCGTTTCCGGTTATCGAAGTGATCCATTTAAGAAGCCTATCTGAATATCTGTTACTGATATTCATCTGACATCCTGCATCTTAAATTAGGTGATTAGGACAACGCAACCAGCACTTGCGATACTTTGGCCAAAGATTTTCACATGCTTTGCATGATCATATTCCTGGATGTGATACACACCAATGGAATACGTCCTTCACCTCACTTCGTCTGTTATCTAGAATGGTCTTTCCTGGTCCCTACCAGTCCTTCCAATTTAGGGTCAAACTCTAACTCCAACTAGCAATATGAACGAGTATAGGAAGTCACTCATGGTAACTAAAGATACGCAGACATACGGTGTCGTCCCTAGACGACTCCGTGTGTCTAGTTATCTTTAGTCCTCCGGAGTCACTCCGTATACGTGATCACACTCCTATCCCCAGCCAAGAACTTAATATTCAGCTTATGTAATCTTGATGATTTAATTCGGGAGGGCATTGTAATATGTCAGCTATAACATTGTGTCATCATGAAGGACCCATCTTCATGAAGACACCATGCTGTAGCTGGCATATGTCAATGTCCTACGGAATCCTCCCATCGAGAGTACACATCCAGCTCAAGTGATTTGGTTATGATCTTAATATTTAAGATCAACTTTCAGCAGCCATGCTGATCCTTTATCCTCGTTCTTGTTACAGTTGTATGTAGCTAAGAGAGACTAAATCCGTCTTCTAGCTTACTATGCATCTTCTCCTTCGTACCGAAGGGTTGCATTTTCTCTACTTGGTTCTTTTCTTAATCCTTGGATTAAGCAGCCCATTACCGATAGACTTAATAAGTTTAACCTATTAAACTTAATTAAGTTTTTCCACAACTGAAAACAAATTCAGAATTCCAACTTATTAGACGTCATTTAAACGAGGTCTAATTCTCAATAAATTTATTCATTTATTCTCCTTAACCTTACATAGTTAAGGTCTGTTAGCCATGGATATGTTTTTCCCATATCCTTACTTTCTGAATTTAACATTCGAGGCTATTAACGGAGTCCGAATACAAAGTTCGGCTGCTCCTAAGTTATTTGATATTCCTTAGCTTTCAAGCTAATCCCGAATACCTATCAGTTATGAGATCATGTTCTTCCTAATCCTTTTTAATGTCAATTAAAAATTCATCTTAACCCAAGTATGAACTAATTGCACATTTCAACGTAAAAATTGCATTTAGGTAAGAATAGATATCAGTTCCTTTTAAATCCATCCAAGAACATTTGAATAATTCCAAATCAAGAAATAATGTTATATTCCCAACTTAATCAACAATATCAAACTGATACAGTCATTAAAATATCACACTTGTATTTGTATTCATCAATCCATTTCATAATCTATACGTTTTCCAGTCCAAATTACTGGACTTTGTTTATATAAAACAACATTACAACTCATAAGATAGAAGAATGTAATTTCTTCTTTTCTCAATTCCTCGTAGAGGAATAATAACTATCAAATACAATCCATCTTCAGACAATCAAAAGAAGTATCAGAAAACAACCATGTCTTCGTTTTACTCAAGTTCCATCTGCAAAATTACTTGCACGGGTCAGTTCATTGAACTGAGCATATTAAGCACTTGTCATTAAAATGAGGTGCTTCTAATTAACTGTCTCAATAAAAGAACCCTGCTTTTATGAAACGTTAATATGAACATCAATCAAGAATTAAGTATCAAAAAGAATGAACAGCATGACAACTGAATCATCTAAATACCATCCCAATCAGTCAAAGGATTACTGTCCTTTTTCCTAAATAATCATTACAAAAAGTAATTTCCTTCAAACAGTTCCAGATTACAACATCTGTAAAAACTAGGAATACAAGTATGTATACTGCTGTTATAACATAACTGCTATCAATTCCATTCCCTTACATTAGTAATAAATTCAAAGGATAAAATTTGACTGAAAATATAAACCAATTACTTTCCTTTCAGTTCATGCAACTCATTTGATTTCAAGAAATCAAGTACAGATGAGAAAAGCAAACAACAATAAAATGTAGATGCTTAATCCCAAAGCAATACAAAATTCGTTCCTTAACGATTACAGATTTCTAACTGTATGAGAGAAGAAATGACCATTATTCCAAGTTATCCATCCACACTCCTATTCCTTTCCTCATGACTGTACTGAAAATTAAATCCAAACGAGGCATCAATCAAAGATAACAGTTCAGAGTGAAACTTACGAAATCCATTCAGAATTCACTTTCCAACAGCAAGGAATAATTCCATTCATATTGAGCTTTAAATGAAAACAAGGAAGAATTTATCATCCTTATCAATACTTCCTTTAAATCAGGCTCATACGAATACCAAAAACAAGTTGGTAAAACATTGTATCCATCATAGAACAAACAATGTAAAGAATGCATACTATGTTCTTACTGTACTAGAAGAATTCATACTTCTTTCACTGTATTATAACCAAATGAACAGTTATACAGTCGCTTAATCAAATATTCACATGACTTTCTATATCCATGAACGCACACAGTTCATAAATAACAATTTGCACTTTGTTGTTACCTACAGCAAGTCCAATCCGTATTGTACAGTAAAGCTCTATTGATGATATTTCCAGAATTCAAACAGCAAGAAGAGAAAAATTCATTCCTGTAACTATTTCAATAAGAAAACATCCATTTTCTTCAAACACAACAAGAATCACTCAAGTCGAGTTTTTTTTTTGAATGACAGTGCAAAATCAGAGATCACACGAAACATTTAAATCCTTCCGTTTGTACAGAAAAACACAACACTCAGAAAACAATCTAAATGCCACTGTCACTTCCATCAAGCCGAACCTATGATGCTCAATAAATCTCCAATTACCATTTCTTTCAAAATCTAAAACAACAGAAAGAAGAAGAACTCGTTTCCTTATAATTTTAGTAAGGAAACAATCATTTTCTTCAAAATGTAATAAGAACACCCAAGTCGTGTTTATTTTATAATGACAGCTCAAACCCATATTGACAATAGAACAATTGTTCAACAATGTCAAAAAAACTCACACAGCATGTACAATTTTCATTCAATATGCCAATTGTAAAGAAATACCCAGTTCGAGTTCCTTATCAATAGAAATTTCAATCCGAAATCCCATTCTTCTATTTCACAATGATGTGCAGAACCCAGAAATACAATATTCATATAACAATACCTTTATCAAGGTAAACCCACATAGGGTATTAAATGCGCAAGCTTGGTACAGTCAAAACCGTCTCAAACAGCAAGCCAATTCACATGTATTTCATTCATTTGCACAGAAATGCAAAGCCAAGTTCTTATTCATGACAACAGTCTGAACTGGAAGATCAAACCGCATCCATAAAACACAACAAAATCAACTTTCCATCACAGCAAGGAGAAAACATAGTTCATTTATAATTTCAGTAAGAAGAACAATTACTTTCTCCAACTTCCACGAATACCCAAGTCGTATTCATCCATTTTTACAAAAGCACAGCAAAAGAATATTACTACACTTCCTAAGTATTCATAAAAGCATAATTTCCCAAAATCTAAAACAACAGAAGGAAGAGGAACTCATAATTTCAGTAAAGAAACAATCCCCATCATATTGTCGAACAAATCAACACAACATAGGCTGTATTTCCAACTCAATACTTATGCAAAGACAGTTCAAATCACAACAGCAAGAAAAATGACTCTACCCAAATCATCTCAATCATGACAGCAAATCGAATAAACCCAAAACCCCCTTCATCAGAAGAGCAGGGTTGTTTTAATGAGACGTTTAAGCAAAGCAAGTAGTTTAAAGAGAAGGGCTTAACATGCCTGATAATCTTCCTTGAAGCTCGAAGAAAACCATGCCTACAGGAGTTATTTCCTTCCACGGCGACAGCAGCAACAAGCTTCCCAAACAATCACCTTCCTCGCTACAGGCTCAGAAATAGCCTTAGATTTTCCAAAGAAACAGAGATAACAATCAAACACAACTGGTTCGACAGAACCATGAAAAACCAAATGCAGAGCAACTTCCAAAAACCCGAAAGAACACAATGAACAACAAAATTTCCTCCATACTCTTTCCAAGGCGGGCTGGTCGCGAAGACCAAGAAAATTAAATGCATTGAAGGCTCTGCCTTTTCCTTTTTCCTCACGCCACCGCCGACTCGGGTTGGCGAATTGACAAATTCAAATTTTGCATGAAAACAGTGTTTAGTCTCATGACTAACTGAATGTCCTTATCTATTCCTTGTTCCCACCAAACTTGGCACTGTCCACGCAAGGACCACATTCATTGCCCATTAAATTTCCTTCCATCCTTATCCTTTCCATCCCCATGGGTCTGTGCGTCCCCTTCCTTAGGTTAGGATTAGTTTAGGATTTATAATAGTGTTCAAATCTAGGTCATAGGTTAATAGAACTTTGGTCTATTTTCACCATTATAGAATTTAAAAATCCACATAGGATAGTAGTTAGGGTATAAGGTAGAACTTAGGGGTAGATTAGGGTCTAATCCCCTAGCACTTAATTAATCAATTTCCAATCAATTCCTTTCGACTAACATCCAAATTCAGCGCTATGCAAGGTGTTTCGTCCCACGTTCCACATACCTGAGCCACCCGCATCCTGGCCTTTATCGCCTTACGGGGTCTGGCGTTACAACAGTGTATGGTTCGAGAATCGAACCTTTTTCGTTGGCATCTACGTGTCAGCTATTCATACCTGAAATCAGGTGCTGCAACATTTATATCAACCTTCAGTCTGGTTTAAAAGTAAATCGGCAAAGCGATTACAAGAAGGCCACAGCATACCTTGGATCAATGGAATTGATTCAAGGTGTGCTGTCAATCAGCGAATAGAGTTCATCAAGCATACGACAGATCTGTTGTCACATCAGCAAACATACAAGCAATAATAACTGTTGTCCCATGTAAACAAATTACAGTATGCAAGAATCCAGATTAGCAACACATTCCTTTAAGATCAAAAATATATCTTAACATGTTTGCCTTCATTTCAGCAGTTACAACATTATGAAAAATAATCACCATGATAACTTACAAAAATCAGGGCGTTACATTCCTCCCTTCTTAAAGAATCATCGTCCCGATGATCAAATTAACCAAATCAAGGAGTTTCTAGGACAAAGTTCAGTTATTGTCCTTCCATTTATAAGTTCATACCAAAAACAGATTCACTCTTAAAAACAGTGTTTTAAGACAACTGTAAAATAGACCAATAATTGTCTAAATTTGGTAGAATTATCAGTTTTTCGAATTTCAAATTTCGATCAAACAAGTATGGAAAAGCAGATCTCATTTCTTCGAGATTTTCCCAAGTTGCACTTTCTTCGCTAAACTGGTCCCACTGGACCTTACATTGATTCACTTTGCGATTTCTTAAGTACAACTGGCAAGTTCCCAACACTCGAATGGGCTTAACCACAATTATTCATGGGTCTTGGACCTATAAGGAATTCCAATTCAGCACATGTGATAAATCTGTCATGTATTTCTTAAGCAAAGAAATATGAAAAACATCATGCATTTGAGACAAAGTAGGAGGTAATGCTAGACGATAAGCTACAGGGTTGATTATTTCAACAATTTCAAAAGGTCCCACGTATCGTGGCGACAACTTGGCAGCCTTGCCAAAAGTTATTGAGCTCTTTTTCAGCTTCACCCGAAGAAAGACCTTCTCTCCCAGTTTATAATTCCTATCAACCCGCTTTAAGTCTGCATAACTCTTTTGCCTATTGGCAGCCTCCTTTAGATGTTCCTGAATCATTTTGATTTAACTTGTTCCATTTCTGTAAGGATTTCTGGCCCAATTACCTCTCTGTCCTCTACGCTGTCCCAGCTGACAGGGGTTCTGCATTTTCTTCCATACAATGCTTCAAAGGGCACCATTTTTAAAGAGGCATGGTATGTATTATTGTAGGCAAATTCTACCAGCGGAAGGTATTCCTCCCATTTATACTGCTGGTCCATGCAATACATCCTTAACATGTCCTCTAAAACTTGATTAACTCTCTCGGTCTGTCCATCCGTCTCCGGATGATATGCAGAGCTGAAGTTTAATTTAGTTCCCAAGGCCGCATTAAGTGTTTGCCAAAACCTTGATGTCATCCTCAGATCTCTGTCCGATATGATTAATTCAGGTATTCCATGCAATCTGAAAATTTCATGTACAAATCTTCTTGCTAACACTGGTGCATCGTCTTTCAAATTACCAGCAATGAAGTGTGCCACTTTGGTCAATTTGTCGATGACAACCAGGATAATATCATGCTTATTTCTTGACATAGGCAATCCTTGAATGAAATCCATCGTTATCACTTGCCATTTGTACTGTGGAATGCTGTGGGGATACAATAATCCAGCGGGATGCATATGTTCCGCCTTAACATGCTGACATTCTAAGCAGTGTGTTACAAATTCCACCACATCCTTTTTCATTCCCTTCCAGAAGTATTGCTACTTAAGATCAGCAAGCATTTTCGTAATGCCAGGGTGTCCAGAAAAAGGTGAATTATGAAATTCAATTAACAATTTCCTTCTTAAGTCATTTGCCAAAGGTATACATACCCTGTTTTCAAACCTCAGAATTCCTTCATTGTCGAAACGAAATCCTTTATACCTGACATCCTTTGGATCTGCAGCAAGTGATGTTTTGACTTGCTGGAAATAAGGATCTGATTCCAAGGCATCTTTCACCTCATCCTTAAACTGAGTTCTTAACGTTATAAGAGCAGAGATATGCTTCCTTCGACTCAGAGCATCTGCCACTCTATTTTCCTTGCCTTTGATGTAGCTTATATCAAAATCATACTGAGACAGAAATTCTAACCATCTTCGCTGCCTTGCATTCAGATTTGGCTGAGTAAAAATATACTTCAACCCCAGATGGTCTGTTTTTAACTCAAAAGGCTTGCCTAAAAGGTAATGCCTCCACATTTGAAGTGCATGAACAATGGCAGCGAGCTCTAGGTCGTGTGGAGCATAATTTTGTTCATGTAACTTAAGCTTTCTGCTTTCATAAGCTATAACATGGTTATTCTGTAACAGAATACCTCCAAGGCCTTCTCCTGATGCATCCGTTACAACCATAAAATTTCCATTTGGATCTGGTACAGTTAAAATAGGTGTTGTAGTTAACTGTTCCTTTAAATTTTTAAAGGAAGATTCACATTTGTCCGTCCAGACAAATTTCTTATCCTTCTTTTGCAGTGAAGTGATTGGGGCAGCAATTTTTGAAAAGTCCTTAACAAACTTTCTATAATATCCTGCTAAGCCCATGAAGCTTCTCACTTCGTGCACATTCTTAGGCGCAGGCCACTCGGTTATAGCTGTGATCTTTGAAGGGTCTACAACTATTCTGTTCTTGCTTATAATGTGTCCCAAATAATGCACCTCTGCATCATAAAAGGAACATTTAGACAGTTTACCATACAACTTCATCTTTCTTAAATTTCCATTCTTGGTGCTCTTTGACATTTTTAGAGTATTTAACAATGTCGTCTAAGAATACAAGCACAAACTTGTCTAAGTATTCTTGAAAAATATTGTTCATCAGATTCATGAAGGCGACAGGTGCATTGGTCAACCCAAAAGCTAACACCGTGAACTCATAATGCCTGTACCTTGTTCTAAAAACTGTTTTATGAATATCTTCCTTTATTGTCAGCTGATGATACCTAGATCGAAGATCTATTTTTGAATAGATTGATGCTCCTCACATCTGATCGAACAAATCATCAATCCTAGGAAGTGGGTATCAATTTTTAATAGTTGCCTTGTTCAGCATTCTGTAATCAATGCACAACCTCAATGTGCCATCCTTTCTCTTTTACAAAAATTACCGGCGCTCCCCAAGGTGAGACGCTCGGTCTTATCAGCCCCTTAGTCAAAAGTTCTTGTAACTGGTCCTTTAGCTCTACCAACCCGATGGTGGTCATTATATAAGGTGCCTTAGATATGGGTTCAGTTCCCGGCTTGATTTCTATTGCAAAGTAAAACTCTCGTTTGGGTGGAAGACCTAGCAATTCCTCCAGAAACACATCACTAAAACCCCTTAACAATGGATATCTTTCCATGAAATCATTATCTTCCTCTGCATTTTCTGTCATTTTTACTGCATACAAGGTGCAACCTCTACTTTTAGCCCTTTTTAGTTGCATAGCTATCAGTTTCCTAACTGTAACTTCACGTTTTACACCTTGAATGACTATTGCTTTCTGCAGGTCATCAAAATAAAAAATTTGTTTTTCATAACAGTCGACTTTTGCCTTATGTTCTACCAACTAGTTAACTCCAATAATGATATCATATGATTCTAAAGGAGTGACATACAGGTCAACTTCGGTGGAGAAACTAGGCAAATCAAGAATTGCCCCAAAAAGGCACATTTCGACTGTATGGACAACATTATTCCCATAATGCACTGTCCATGTCTTATCCATTCGTTCAGCCTTTCTTTTTAATTTCATTGCAAGTTTAGCAGAAATAAAGCATTCAGTAGCTCCAATATCAAAAAGTATGACTACAGGTGTACCGAATAACTTACTCGGAACTTCTATAGGCGTAACTTGCTTTTCAGCTTGTCTGTTAGCCACTGCAGCGTGTATCCTATGCTGTTGATTGCGATCATCCTTCTTCAGAGGATAGTGATTCGCATAGTGGTCCTTTCCACAGTTGAAGCATCCTCCAACTGGCCCTTTCCTAGGCTCAAATCTATTACCAGCTTTGAAGTTATCATTCTGGCTCCCATAGGACTTTTGTCCATTACCACTAACTTTTGCGAAGCTGTTTCACACACTATTTATAGGTTTGTTCATTACAAATTTCTTGTTTTTATCCACAAAATTTTTTTTTTTCACACCAAACCTTTTCCAAGGTCCCCTTTTAGGTGTGAGAGACGAAGAAGAATTGGGAATCTTCTTCCTTATCTCTTCCCTATGATCAGAAATTGCTCTCAATTTTTGTTCCTGTCTAATTGCCTTTCGACAACTCCTTCCATGGTGGTTGGGCCGTGGACATCCACTTCGCCACCAATGATGGGATTCAGTCCCATTATGAATTTCCATATTCTGAACTTCTCGTTAGGTTGGTACTACGGCACATACTTAAGGAGTTTAGTAAACCCTTCCCAGTATTCTGTCACCGTCAGCCTTCCTTGTGACTAGTTCTGAAATTCAGTCATTTTCCTATCAAAATAGAGTTGAGGCAGCCATCGTTGCCTAAAGTAACCCTTAAATTGATCCCAAGTTATGTCTAATTCGACAATATTCAACTCAACCTTACGGTTGTCCCACCATGATGATGCTTCATGAGAAAGCTGATATGCTCCCCATATCGCTTTGGTCTCTTCATAGAAGTTTCTTATTGCAAAGTATTTCTCCATTTCACTGACCCAATTCTCAACATCATCCCCAAGGGTTGTTCCATCAAACTTTGGAGGACTTATTCTCTTTATGTCATTTGTAAGTTCAACTGCTAATCTTGCCCTTTTCTTTTCAGGATGATTAGGAGCATTTACATTATTATTATCAACACCCGGATTCCCTCCATTGGTGTTGTCCACAGGAGGTGGCCGATCATTTATATCAGCTTATTCTTCCTCCTCTTCATTGCCCATTGACTGCTGTTCCAGAACAGTCAAACGATCTCTCGTATCTAGTAGGAAGCCAAAGTAAAAAACCCATTGCCAAACTCAAAAAAATCAGAAATAGTTTTTTTTTAGATTTTCTACCACACGACACGGATGTTGAAATGGATCTATAAATCTTCAAATCTTTGACACACAGGAAATCTATAACTCCGAAGGAAAAAACCCATTACCGAACGCAAAATACCCAAAAAAACTATAAATAATTTTTTTAGATACTATGCGAGCCCGACACGAATGTTTAAATGGATCTATTAATCTTTAAATCTTCGATACATAGGAACTCTTCAAAGCGAAAGAAAAAAATTCATTACCGAGCACAAAATACTTAGTAAGACCCAGAAATGGTTTTTTTCATATTTTCTGCCACCCCGACATGTATGCCTAAATGGATCTATAAATCTTATAATCATCGACACACAGGAACTATGCAAAGACAAAGAAAAAATTCATTACCAAACGTAAAAAACCCAGAAATTGTTTTAGTCATATTTCCTGCCACCCTAACATGAATGTCTTAATGGATCTATAAATTTTCAAATACTTGACACATAGGAACTCTCCAAATTCGAAGAAAAAAACCCATTACCAAAAAAAAAAAAAAAAAAAAACCAAAAAATGGTTATTTTTCATATTTTCTTCCACCCCGACATGAATGTCTAAATGGATCTATAAATCTTCAAATCCTCGATACACCGAACTCTACAAAGCTGAAGAAAAAGCCCATTACCAAACATAAAAAACAAAGAAAAACCTACAAATGGTTTTTTTCAGATTTTATGTGACCCCAAAAAGGATGTCTAAATGGTTTTATAAATCTTCAATTCCTCGACACACAAGAACTCTTTAAAACTGAAGAAAAAAAACCATTACCGAACGTAAAAATCTACAAAAACCCATAAATGATTTTTTTAGATATTCTGCCACCCTGGCGCCAAATGTATGAAAGGATCTATAAATCATAAAATCCTCGGTACACAGGAACTCTGCAAAGCCAAAGAAAAAAACCCATTACCGAACGCAAAAAACCCAAAAAATCCCATATATAAGTTTTTTCAGATTTTCAACTACCTGGCACAGATGTATAAATGGATCTATAAATCTTCAAATCCTTGACACACAAGAACTCTGTAAAGCCAAAGAAAAAAACCCATTACCGAACGTAAAAAACTTAGAAAAACCTATAAATGAATTCTTTAGATATTCTACCACCTCGATACAAATGTCTAAATAGATCTATAAATCTTCAAATCCGTAATATGAAGGAATTCTCAAAAGCCGAAGAAAAAAAAAACCATTACTGAAAAAACGTAAAACCTAGAAATGGTCTTTGCATATTTTCTATCACCGCGACACGGATGTTTAAAAGGATCTATAAATCTTTAAATCCTCGACACACAGGAACTGTGAAAATCCAAAGAAAAAAAATCTATTACCGAACGCAAAAAACCTAGAAAAACAAAGAAATAGTTTATTTCAGATTTTCTGCTACTGTGACACAAATGTATAAATGGATCTATAAATCTTCAAATCCTCGACACACAAGAAATCTGCAAAGCCAAAGAAAAAAACTCATTACTGAACGTAAAAAAATTGAAAAACCACAGATATAAGTTTTTTCAGATTTTCTACCACCCGACACTGATGTCTAAATGGATCTATAAATCTTCAAATCCTCAACACACAAGAAATATGTAAAGCCGAAAAAAAACCATTAATGAACGTAAAAAACCTAGAAAAAACCCCTAAATGAATTATTCATATGTTCTATCACCCCGGCATAGATGTCTAAATGGATCTATAAATCTTCAAATCCTCAATACACAAGAACTCTAAAAAGTCGAAGAAAAAACCCATTACGAACTCTAAAAACCTATAAAAACCTATGAAATAGTTTTTTTTTTTTTCCATATTTTCTACCTCCCCGACACAGATGTCTAAATGGATCTATAAATCTTCAAATCCTCGACACACAGGAACTCTGCAAAGCCAAAGAAAAAAAATCCATTACCAAATGTAAAAAACATAGAAAAAAAAAGAAATGGTTTATTTCAGATTTTCATCCTCTGTGACACAAATGTCTAAATGGATCTATAAATATTCAAATCCTCGACACACAGGAACTCTGCAAAACTGAAGAAAAAACCCATTACGGAATGCAAAAACCATAAAAAAATGGAAATAGTTTTTTTCAGATTTTCTGCCACTCTTGCAAGGATGTCTAAGTGGATTTATTAATATTAAAATCATTAACACACATGAACTCCGCAAATCCGAAGAAAAAAACTTGTAAACCGAATACAAAAAACCCAACAAAACACAATTTTTTTTTCATGATTTTCTGATTCTCCGCCACCCTGGGACATAGATGTCTAAATGGATCTATAAATCTTTCAAATCCTCGACACACAGGAACTCTGCAAAGTTGAAGAAAAAAAACCATTACCGAAATAAACCAACCTTGAAAAACCCTGGGATTTTTGCCTCCCCGGCATCGGATGTCTAAATGGATCTATAAATCTTCAACGCACAGGAACTCTACAAAGATAAAGTGAAAAACCCATTACTGTATGCAAAAAACCTAGAAATGGTTTTTTTTGTAATATTTTTTACCTCCCCAGCACGGATGTCTAAATGGATCTATAAATCTTCAAATCCTCAACACACAGGAACTCTGCAAATCCAAGAAAAAAATCCATTAACGAACACAAAAAACACAGAAAAACCAAGAAATGGTTTTTTTATATATTTTTCTGCCCCCGACACAGATGTCTAAATAGATCTATAAATCTTCAAATCCTCAACACAAGAACTCTACAAAGCCTGAAGAAAAAAAATGCATTACTAAACGCATAAAACAGAAAACCCATTAAAACCTAGAATCTAAATGGATATTTTTTCAGACTTTTTTGCTACACTGACACGGATGTCTAAATGGATCTATACATATTCAAATCCTTGAAACACAAGAACTTTGCAAAGCTATAAAAAAAAATCCATTACCGAATGCAAAAAACCTGAAGAAAAAACCCAAAAATAGTTTTTTTCATATTTTCTGCCTCCCGGCATAGATGTTTGAATTGATATATAAATCTTCAAATCCTAGATACACAAGGAACTCTTCAAAGAAGAAAAAACCCATTAATGAACGTAAAAATTTTTTTACTTTTAGATTTTTTGCCTCCTGACACAGATGTCTAAATGGATTTATAAATCTTCAAATCCTCGACACACAGAAACTCTGCAAAGCCGAAGAAATAAAAGCATTACCGAATGTAAAAAACTAAGAAAAACTCTAGAAATGGTTTTTTTTTAGATTTTCTTCCTCACTGACACGGATGTCTAAATGGATATATAAATCTTCAAATCCTCGACACACAAGAACTTTACAAAGCCAAAGAAAAAACCCATTACCAAACTCAAAAAACCCAAAAAACGTAGAAATGGTTTTTTTTTCAGATTTTCTACCACCCTGGCACGAATGTCTAAATGGATCTATAAATCTTCAAATCCTCAACACACAGGAACTCTACAAAGCCGAAGAAAAAAACCCATTACCGAACACAAAAAACCCAGAAAAACCCAAAAATGTTTTTTTTCAATTTTTGATTTTCCCCTCCTCGGCACAAATGTCTAAATGGATCTATAAATCTTCAAATCCTCGACACACAGGAAATCTATCAAAGCCAAAAAAAAACCATTACACAAATGCCAAAAACAAATTTTCTACATCTCTGGCACAAATAGGATAAATAAATCTTCAAATCCTAAGAAAACTCTACAAAATCCAAAGAAAAAAAAACCAAAACCGAAGTGGAAAAAAACCCACAAAAAACCTAAATTGTTTTTTTTTTCAAGTATTTTCTACCTCCCCGACATAGATGTCTAAATGGATCTATAAAATCTTCAAATCCTCAACACACAAGAACTCTGCAAAGCCGAAAGAAAAAAACCCATTACCGAAATGTAAAAAACCCCAGAAAAACCCAAAAATGGTTTTTTTCATATTTTTTGCCTCCCCGGTATGAATGTCTAAATGGATCTATAAATCTTCAAATCCTTGACACACAGGAACTCTACAAAGCCAAAGAAAAAAAATCATTACTGAATGTAATAAACCTAGAAAATGGAAATATTTTTTCTCATATTTTATGTATCACCCTGACATGGATGTCTAAATGGATTTATAAATCTTCAAATCCTTGACACATGAACTTTGCAAAGCTGAAGAAAAAAACCCATTACCGAACACAAAAAAATAACAAAAAACCTAGAAAAATTTTTTTTTCAGATTTTCTGTCATCTTGGCATAGATGTCTAAATGGATCTATAAATCTTCAAATCCTTGACATACAGGAACTATACAAAGGCAAATAAAAAACCCAATACCTAAACATAAAAAAACTAGAAATGGTTTTTTTCAAATTTTATGTGCCACCCCGACACAGATGTCTAAATGGATCTATAAATCTTCATATGCTCAACACACAAGAACTGTGCAAAGTTGAAGAAAAAAACATTACCAAACGCAAAAAACTTAGAAAAAACCTAGAATTTTTTTTTTTTCATTTTTTTGCTACATCGGCATGGATGTCTTAATGAATCTATAAATCTTCAAATCCTTGACACACTAAAAATATACATAACCGAAGAAAAAAAACTGAATACGAAACACAAAAAACTAAGAAATGGTTTTTTTCCATATTTTCTGTCATCCTGACACAAATGTCTAAATGGATCTTTAAATATTCAAATCCTCGACACATAGGAACTCTAGAAATCCGAAGAAAAAAACCCATTACCGAACGCAAAAAACCTCTAAAAACCCAGAAATGGTTTTTTTCAAGATTTTCTGCCTCCCCTGAGCACAGATGTCTAAATGGATCTATAAATATTCAAATCCTCGATACAGAATAACTTTGCAAAGGCGAAAAAAAAACCCATTACTGAATGCAAAAAAACCAAAAAAACACAAATGGTTTTTTTACAGATTTTCTGCCACTCCGACACCAATGTCTAAATGGAATTATAAATCTTCAAATCCTCGACATACAGGAACTCTGCAAAGGCAAAGAAAAAAAAAACAACACATTACCGAACTCGACAAAGATGAACAAAAAAAACCTAGAAAACATAGACTTGTGTTCAAGAAATGTTTTTTTTTTATATTTTCTACCTCCCCGACATAGATTTCTAAATCGGTCTATAAATATTCAATCCTTAATGCACATGAACTCTGCAAAGGCTAAAAAAATCCATTACCGAACGACAAAAACCTATAAAAACCGAGAAATGGTTTTTTTCAAAATTTTAGCCACCCAAGCACGAATATCTAAATAGATATATAAATCTTCAAATTCTCAACACAAAAAAACTCTGCAAAGCTAAAAAAAGAAACCAATTACCAAATGTAAAAACAAAGAAAAACCCAAAAATGGTTTTTTCAAATTTTTGGTGACCCGACATGGATGTATAAATGGATCTATAAATCTTCAATTTCTCAACACATAGGAACTCTACAAAGCCAAAAAAATACCCATTACTGAATGAAAAAACCCTAAAACCCAGAAATAGTTTTTTTAGATTTTATTTTGCCATGACACGGATGTCTAAATAGATTGATAAATCTTCAAATCCTCAACACACAAGAACTCTGAAAAGCCGAAGAAAAAAACCCATTACCGAATGCAAAAAACCCAGAAAAACCTAGAAATAGTTTTTTTCAAATATTCTGCCATTTCGGCACAGATGTCTAAATGGATCTATAATTCTTCAAATCCTCAACACACATGAACTCTGCAAAGCCAAAGAAAAAATCCCAATACCAAATGTAAAAATCCCAAAAATGGTGTTTTTAAGATTTTATGTGACCCTGAGACGAATGTCTAAATGGATCTATAAATCTTCAACAGACAGGAACTCTGCAAAGCCGAAGATAAAAAACCTTACTAAACACAAAAATCCCTTAAATGTTTTTTTCATATTTTTTGCCACCCTAGCATGAATGTCTAAA
This sequence comes from Taxus chinensis, assembly GCA_019776745.2. Classification (NCBI taxonomy): domain Eukaryota; kingdom Viridiplantae; phylum Streptophyta; class Pinopsida; order Cupressales; family Taxaceae; genus Taxus; species Taxus chinensis. Next base: position 467,588,684 of record CM034148.1, read on the forward strand.
TGGATTTATAAATCTTCAAATCCTCAACACGCAAAAACTCTCCAAAGCCAAAGAAAAAACCCAATATCGAACACAAAAAACTTAGAAAAACAAAGAATTCTTTTTCATATTTTTTGCCACCCCGTCATGGATGACTAAATGGATCTTTAAATTTTCAAATCCTCGACACACAGGAACTCTGGAAACCTGAAGAAACAAACCCATTACCAAACGTAAAAAACCTATAAAAACTAAGAAATGGTTTTTTTTTTCAAATTTTATGCCACCCCGACATGAATGTTTAAATCGATCTCTAAATATTCAAATCCTCGACACACAGGAACTCAACAAAGCCAAAGAAAAATCTCATTATCGAATGTAAAAAACCCAGAAATGGTTTTTTACAGATTTTCTGCCACTCTGGCCCCAATTTCTAATTGGATTTATAAATCTTCAAATCCTTGACATACAGGAACTATACAAAGCTGAAGAAAAAAACCATTACTGAAAAAAGAAAAGATATAGAAAAACCAAGAAATGATTTTTTAAAATATTTTCTGCCACACTAGAAGGAATGTCTAAATGCATCTATAAATCTTCAAATCCTTGACACACAGGAACTTTTCAAAGCCAAAGAAAAAAACCTTTTGCCAAAAGTAAAAAACCCAGAAATGATTTTTTTCAGATTTTGTGCCACCCTGGCATGGATGACTAAATGTATCTGTAAATCTTCAAATCCTCGACACATAGGAACTCTGCAAAGCTGAAGAAAAAAATCCATTACTTGAAGTAAAAACATGATTTTGAAAAATCAGAAATTGTCTTTTAAATATTTTCTGCCACCCCATGACGAATTTCTAAATGGATATATAAATATTCAAATCCTTGACACACATGAACTCTACAAAGCTAAATAAAAAAATCCCATTACCGAATGCAAAAAGTCAGAAATGGTTTTTTTCAAATTTTCTGCCACCGTGACACAAATGTCTAAATGGATCTATAAATCTTCAAATCCTCGATACATAGGAACTTTGCAAATCCAAAGAAAAAACCCATTACCGAATGCAAAAAAACAATAAAACCCCAAAAATAGTTGTTTTTTCAGATTTTCTACAACATAGTGTGACATGGATGTCTAAATAGATCTATAAATATTCAAATTCTCAACATATAAGGACTCTGTAAAGCCAAAGAAAATAACTCATTGCTGAACGTAAAAAGCCTAGAAAAATTGAGAAATAGTTTTTTTTTGCAAATTTTACCTCCCCGACCAGTTGACCCTAAATGGACTATAAATCTTCAAATCCTTGACACCCACCTGAACTCTTAAATCCGAAGAAAAAACCCATTACGGGAATGTAAAAAGCCCTAGAAAAACTGAGAAATGGTTTTTTTTAAATTTTTCTACCTCTCTGACACACTTATTGTCTAAATGAATCTATAAATCTTCAAATCCTTGAGCTTCAAATGAACTCTCGAAAGTCCAAAGAAAAAAAACTCATTACCTGAATGTTAAAAAACCTAGAAATGGTTTTTTCAGATTTTTTGCCACCCCGACATAGATGTCTAAATGGATCCATAAATCTTCAAATCCTCAACACACAAGAACTCTGTAAAGCCGAAGAAAAAAACTCATTACCGAACGTTATAAAAAACTAAAAAAACCATAGAAGGTATTTTTTTTTATATTTTCTACCTCCCCGACACGGATGTCTAAATGGATCTATAAATCTTGAAAACCTTGACACAATAAAACTCTTAAAATCCGAAGATAAAAACTCATTACCGAACGTAAAAAACTCAAAAAAACAAAAATGGTTTTTTTTCAATATTTTCTGCCACCCCAACACAGATGTTAAATGGATCTATAAATCTTCAAATCCTTGACACACAGGAACTCTACAAAGCTGAAGAAAAAAACCTATTACCGAATGTAAAAAACCCACCCCTAAAAATGGAATTTTTTTTTCAGATTTTCTTGCCACCCTCGGCACAAATGTCTAAATGGATCTATAAATCTTCAAATCCTCGACACATAAAAACTCTACAAAGCTGAAGAAAAAAAAACCCATTACCGAACGTAAAAAACCCAAAAAAACTCAGAAATATTTTTTTTTCGATTTTCTGCCTCCTGACACGGATGTCTAAATGGATCTATAAATCTTCAAATCCTCGACACACAGGAACTCTGCAAAATTGAAGAAAAAAAACCCATTACCAAATGCAAAAACCCTAGAAAAACCCAGAAATGGTTTTTTAAAAGATTTTTTACCTCCCTGACACAGATGTCTAAATGGATCTATAAATCTTCAAATCCTCGACACAAAGAAACTCTGTAAAAGCTGAAAAAAAAAAACTAATTACCGAACGCAAAAAACACATAAAAACCCAGAAATGGTTTTTTTAGATTTTTTGCCTCCCCGGTGACATGGATTTCTAAATGGATCTATAAATACTCAAATCCTCGACACATAGGAACTTTATAAATCTGAAGAAAAAAACAATACATTACCGAACACCAAAAAACCCTAGAAAAACCTAGAAATGGTTTTTTTTTCAGATTTTCTGCCACCCCGACATTGGATGTTATAAATGGATCTATAAATATTCAAATCCTTGACAATATAAGAACTCTGCAAAGCCGAAGAAAAAAATCAATTACCGAACACAAAAAACCCAGAATTTTTTTTCCTTAGATTTTCTTCCTCCTTAGCACGGATGTCTAAATGGATCTATAAATCTTCAAATCCTTGACACACAGGAACTCTGCAAAGTCGAAGAAAAAAAACATTACCGAAAACCAAAATGGTTTTTCTAGAAATGGATTTTCTGTCAACCATCCTAAATGGATGTCTAAGTGGATCTATAAAATTCAAATCTCAACACAAGGAACTCTATAAAGCCGAAAGAAAAAAACCCATTACCAAATTGAAAGAACCTAAAAAACAGAAATTTTTGCAATTTTATACCTCCCTCGACACGAGATGTCTAAATGGATCTCTAAATCTTCAAATCCTCGACGCACATGAACTCTGCAAAGCCGAAGAAAAAAACTCATTACCAAACACAAAAAATAAGAAAAACCTAAGAAATGATTTTTTTTTTTCAGATTTTCTACCTCCCTGAGCACGGATGTCTAAATGGATCTATAAATCTTCAAATCCTCAACACATAGGAACTCTACAAAGTCAAAAAAAAACCCATCACCGAACGTGAAAAAACCCTAGAAAAACCTGAAATAGTTTTTTTTTCAAATTTTTCAGCCTCCCCGACACAAATGTCTAAATGGATCTATAAATCTTCAAATCCTCGACACAAGGAACTCTACAAAGCCTGAAGAAAAAACCCATTACTGAACGTAAAAAACCCCAGAAATAGAAATGATTTTTTTTCAGATTTTCTACCTCCCCAGCATAGATGTCTAAATGGATCTATAAATCTTCAAATCCTCGACACACAAGGAACTCTGTAAAGTGAAGAAAAAACCCATTACCGAATGCAAAAAATCCAAAAATGGTTTTTTTCAGATTTTCTGCCTCCTTCCCGACATGGATGTCTAAATGGATCTATAAATCTTCAAATCCTTGACACACAAGAACTCTAGACAAAGCCTTGAAGAAAAAAACCCATTACTAAAAAAAAACCTAAAAAAACCCAGAAATGGTTTTTTTTCAGATTTTTTGCCAACCTAACATAGATGTCTAAATGGATCTATAAATCTTCAAATCCTTGACATACAGGAACTCTACAAAGCCTGAAGAAAAAACTCCATTACTAAACATGTAAAAAAATCTAGAAAAAAACCTAGAAATGGTTTTTTTTTCAATTTTCTACCTCCCAACATGGATGTCTAAATGGATCTATAAATCTTCAAATCCTTGACACATAAGAACTCTACAAATCCAAAGAAAAAAAAATGATTACCAGATGTAAAAAACCCAGAAATGGTTTTTTTTCAAATTTTCTACCTCCCGGCACATGGATGTCTAAATGGATCTATAAATCTTCAAATCCTCGACACACAGCAACTCTGCAAAGTTGAAGAAAAAAATTCATTACCAAATGCAAAAAATGCAAAAAACCCAGAAATAGTTTTTTTTCATATTTTTGCCTCCCTGGCATGGATGTCTAAATGGATCTATAAAAATCTTTAAATCCTCGACACACAAAAAGTTGACAAAGCCGAAAAAAAAAACCCATTACCGAACGCAAAAAACTCAAAAAAACTAGAAATGGTTTTTTAAGATTTTCTACCTCCCCGACACAGATGTCTAAATGGATCTATAAATCTTCAAATCCTCGACACACATGAACTCTACAAAGCCAAAGAAAAAACCCATTATCAAACGTAAAAAACCTAGAAAAAACCCAGAAATGGTTTTTTCAGATTTTATTCCACCCCGACACAGATGTCTAAATGGATTTATAAATCTTCAAATCCTCAACACAAAGGAACTCTAGCAAAGCCGAAGAAAAAAACCCATTATCGAACGTTAAAAAACTAAAAAACCCAGAGAAATGTTTTTTTAAAATTTTCTACCTCCCGGTACGATATGTCTAAATGGATCTATAAATCTTCAAATCCTCTGACACACATGAACTCTGCAAATTGAAGAAAAAAATGCCATTACCGAACGTAAAGAATAAAAAACCTATAAATGGTTTTTTCAATATTTTCTACCTCCTGACACGAATGTCTAAATGGATCTATAAATCTTTAAATCCTTAACACACAGGAACTTTGTAAAGATGAAGAAAAAAACCCTTACTGAATGTAAAAAACACAAAAATTATTTTTTTTCATATTTTCTTGCACCCCAGCATGGATGTCTAAATGGATCTATAAATATTCAAATCCTCGACACACAAGAACTCTATAAAGCTAAAGAAAAAAAGCAATACCGAACACAAAACACCTAGAAAATTTGAGAAATTGTTTTTCCCAGATAATCTGCCACCCTAGAATGGATGTTTAAATGGATCTATAAATCTTTGAATCCTCAACACACAGGAACTCTACAAAGCCGAACAAAAAAAACCATTACCAAACGTGAAAAACCTATAAATTGTTTTTTTTAGATTTTATGTGACCCTGAGACAGATGTCTAAATGGATCTATAAATTTTCAAATCCTCGACACATAGGAACTCTGCAAAGCCGAAGAAAAAAACTCATTAACCCTTAATGAACGAAAAACCTAGAAATGATTTTTTTCATATTTTCTGCCACCCCAGCATGGATGTCTAAATGGATATATAAATCTTCAAATCCTCAACACAGAGGAACTCTGCAAAGTTGAAGAAAAAAACCCATTACCGAATGCAAAAAACCTATAAAAACTAAGAAATGGTTTTTTTTAAAAGATTTTTTGCCACCCTGGCATGGATGTTTAAATCAATCTCTAAATATTCAACTCCTTAACATAGAGGAACTTTACGTATGTGAAGAGAAAACCCATTACCGAACGAAAAAAAACCAAAAATGGTTTTGTACATTTTTTTTGCCACTCCTAGATCAATGTCTAAATGGATTTATAAATATTTAAATCATTGACATACATAAACTCTGCAAACATGAAAAAAAACCGTTATTGTAAGCAAAAAACCTAGAAAAAATGAGTTCCTAGAAGGGATGACTAAATGCATCTATAAATCTTCAAATACTTGACACAAAGGAACTCTTCAAAGATGAAGAAGAAAAACTATTACTGAATGCAAAAAACCCAAAAATGATTTTTTTCAGATTTTCAACCTGTGCCTAAATGGATCTATAAATCTTCAAATCTTCAAATCTTAGACACACAGGAAATCTACAAAGACGAAGAAAAAAACCCATTACCAAACGTAAAAACCCAGAAAAACCCCTAGAAATGGTTTTTTCAATTTTTTACCATCCCGGCATGAGATGTCTAAATGGATATATAAATCTTCAAATCTTAAACACACAAGAACTCTGCAAAGCTGAAGATAAAAAACCCATTACCGAACGCAAAACCCTAGAAATGATGTTTTTTTCAGATTTTTGCAAACCCTGGAATACGGATGTCTAAATGGATCTATAAATCTTCAAATATAGGAACTCTACAAAGTCAAAGAAAAAAAACCATTACTGAATGCGCAAAAAACCCAAAAACCCTAGAAAATGTTTTTTTCAAAGTTTTTTCTACCACCTCAAATGGATGTCTAAATGGATCTATAAATATTCAAATCCTCGACATAGAGGAAATCTACAAAGCCGAAGAAAAAAACCTATTACTGAATGCAAAAAACCCATAAAAACCCAGAAATGGTTTTTTTTTTCAGATTTTTTGCCACCCCGACACAGATGTTTAAAATGAATATATAAATCTTCAAATCCTCGACACACAGGAACTCTAGCAAAGCCAAAGAAAAAACCAATTACCGAACAAAAAATCTTAGAAAAACCTAGAAATGGTTTTTTTCGATTTTCTCCCACCTCGGCACGGATGTCTAAATGGATCTATAAATCTTCAAATCCTCGAACATACAGGAATTCTACAAAGCCGAAAGAAAAAAACTCATTACCGAACGTAAAACACCTAGAAATAAGAAATTTTTTTTTTTCATATATTCTACCTCCTGACGCATGGATGTCTAAATGGATATATAAATCTTCAAATCCTCGACACACATGAACTTTGCAAAGCTTAAGAAAAAAACCCATTACCGTAAATGATTAGAAAAAACCCATAAATGGTTTTTTTTTTCAGTTTTTTCAAAACCTCGACACATGGATGTATAAATGGATCTATAAATCTTCAAATCCTTGACACATCAGGAACTCTGTTTTTTTTTCAAAGCTCGACAATAAAAAATCTATTTTTCGAACGATAAAAAATCCCAACCGAAAGAAAAAACCAGAAACAAAAATGGTTTTTTTCATATTTTTTCCACCCTGACATACGAATGTTTAAATGGATCTATAAATCTTGAAATCCTCAACACACAAGAATTCTACAAAGCTGAATAAAAAAACCATTACTGAACACAAAAAACCAAAAAAAACCTCATAAATGGTTTTTTTTCAGAATTTTTTGTCGTCACCCAACATAGATGTCTAAATGGATGTATAAATATTCAAATCATTGACATGCAGGAACTCTGCAAAGCCGAAGAAAAAAACCCATTACCAAACACAAAAAACTAGAAATGGTTTTTTTTCATATTTTCTGCCTCCTCGACATGGATGTCTAAATGGATCTATAAATCTTCAAATCCTCAACACACAAGAACTCTGCAAAGCAGAAGAAAAAAAACCCATTACCGAATAAAAAATCCCCAAAAAACCTAGAAATGGTTTTTTTAAATTTTTTCCTCACTCATGGCACTTGAATGTCTAAATGGATCTATAAATCTTCAAATCCTCGAAAAAAGGAAACTTTAAAAAGCCGAAAGAAAAAAACCCATTACCGAATGCAAAAAACCCAGAAAAATCATTGAAATGGTTTTTTCAAATTTTTTGCCACCCCAACACGAATGTCTAAATGGATCTATAAATCTTCAAATCCTCAACACATAGGAACTCTACAAAGTCAAAGAGAAAAAACCATTACTGAATGCGCAAAAAACCCATAAATGGTTTTTAAAGATTTTTAGCCTCCTTGGCATGGATGTCTAAATGGATCTATAAATATTCAAATCCTCGACACACAGGAACTCTGTAAAGCTGAAAAAAAAACTCATTACCAAATGTAAAAAACCACAGAAAATGTTTTTTTTTTTTTTTCAGATTTTCTTCCACCTGATATGGATGTCTAAATGAATCTTTAAATCTTCAAATTCTTGACACATAGGAACTCTGTAAATCCAAAGAAAAAAAAACCCATTAACCGAATGCAACAAACCTATAAAAACCTCCAGAAATGGTTTTTTTTTTTATATTTTCTGCCTCCATGGCAGGGATGTCTAAATAGATCTTTAAATATTCAAATCTTGACACACAAGAACTCTACAAAGTCAAAGAAAAAAGCCATTACCGAACTAAAAATACCTAGAAAAAAATGAGAAATTTTTTTTTTACAATTTTTTGCCTTCCCGGCACGGATGTCTTAATGGATTTATAAATCTTCAAATCCTCAACATATAGTAACTCTACAAAGCTGAAGAAAAAACCCATTACCGAAAGCAACAAACCTAGAAAAACTAAGAAATGGTTTTTTTTTTTTTCAGATTTTCTACCACCTCGGAAGGGATGTCTAAATGGATCTATAAATCTTCAAATCCTCGACACATAGGAAATCTACAAAGCCAAAGAAAAAAACCTCATTACCGAACGTAAAAAACCCAAAGAAATATTTTTTTCAGAATTTTATGCCTACCCGGCACAAATGTCTAAATGGATCTATAAATCTTCAAATCCTCAACACATAAGAACTCTACAAACCCGAAGAAAAAAACTCATTACCAACATAAAAAAACCCAGAAAAACCAAAAATGGTTTTTTTCATATTTTTTTCCTCCCTCACACCGATGTCTAAATGTATCTATAAATCTTCAAATCCTCGACACACATGAAATTTGCAAAGTCGAATAAAAAAACCCATTACCGAACATTAAAAATCTAAAAATGACTAGAAATTTTTTTTTCATATTTTCTACCTCCGGTACACATAATGTCTAAATGGATCTATAAATCTTCAAATCCTCGACACATAGGAACTCTACAAATCCAAAGAAAAAAATCCATTACCGAATGTAAAAAAAAAAATCCCAAAACAGTTTTTTTTGTAAAGATTTTATGCCACCCCAACACGGATGTATAAATGGATCTATAAATCTTTAAATCCTCGACACATAGGAACTCTGCAAAGCTGAAGAAAAAACTCATTACCGAACGTAAAAAACCAAGAAAAATGAGTTTTTTTCTAGATTTTCTACCACCCAACAGGATGTCTAAATGGATATATAAATCTTCAAATCCTTGACACACAGGAACTCTGTAAAGATCCAAGATAAAAAACCCATTACTGAACGTCAAAAAAATCCAGAAATAGTTTTTTTTAGATTTTTCAGCCACCCCAGCACAGATGTCTAAATGGATCTATAAATCTTCAAATCCTTGACACACAGGAACTCTGCAAAGCTGAAGAAAAAAATACCATTACCAAACTCAATAAACTCAAAAAACCCAAAAATGGTTTTTCTTTTCATATTTTCTGCCACCCCGGCATAGAGACATCTAAATGGATCTATAAATCTTCAAATCCTCGACAGATAAGGAACATCTGCAAAGCCGAAGAAAAAACCCATTAAATACGTAAAAACCTAAAAAAACCCATAAATATTTTTTTTCATATTTTATGTATCCCGACACATGGATGTAGTAAATGGATCTAATAATCTTCAAATCCTCGACACACAAGAACTACTGCAAAGCTGGAAGAAAAAAACCCATTACCAAATGCAAAAAACCCATAGAAAATCCAGAAATGGTTTTTTTCAGATTTTTCTGCCTTCCCTGCATGGATGTCTAAATGGATCTATAAATCTTCAAATCCTAGACACATGGGAACTCTGCAAAGTCTGAAAGAAAAAATCCTATTACCGAATGTAAAAAACAGAAAAAACCCAGAAATGGTTTTTTTTTTCAGATTTTGTGGCCCTCGTGAATGTGTTTAAATGGATCTATAAATCTTGAAATCCTCAACACACAAGAATTCTACAAAGCTGAATAAAAAAACCATTACTGAACACAAAAAACCCAAAAAAACCTTGAAATGGTTTTTTTAGATTTTTTTCCACCTTAGCATAGATATCTAATTAGATCTATAAATTTTCAAATCCTTAACACACAGGAACTCTGTATAGCCGAAGAAAAAAACCCATTACCAAACGTAAAAATCCCAGAAAAACCCAGAACTAGTTTTTTTAGATTTTCTACCATCCCCGACATGGATGTCTAAATGGATTTATATATCTTCAAATCCTTGACACGCAGGAACTCTGCAAAACCAAAGAAAAAAACCCATTAGCAAATGTAAAAACCCCAAAAACAGTTAGAAATGGTTTTTTTCATTTTTTCTGCCACACTGACATGGATGTCTAAATAGATCTATAAAATCTTCAAATCCTGGACACAAAGAATAAATCTATAAACTGAAAAAACCCAGAAATGGTTTGTTTTTACATTTTTCTACCTCCCTAACACAGATGGATGTCTAAATAGATCTAAAAATCTTCAAATCCTTGAAACACACAAACTTTGTGAATCCAAAGAAAAAAACTAATTTCAAGCAAAAAACCCAGAAAAACCCATAAATGGTTTTTTTCATATTTTTCTGCCTCCCTGGCACTGATGTCTAAATGGATCTATAAATCTTCAAATCCATCGACACACATAGGATACTCTGAAAAGCCAAAGAAAAAAAACTATTACAGAACACAAAAAACCTAGAAAAAACCCATAGAATGAGTATTTTTTTTCAAGATTTTCTACCTCTCCGACATACGAATGTCTAAATGGATCTATAAATCTTCAAATCCTCGACACATAGGAACTCTTAGAAATGATGAAGAAAAACACACATTACTAAATGTAAAAAACCCATAAATAGTTTTTTGTTTTAAGTTTTTCTGCCTCCATGACACAAATGTCTATGTGAATCTAAAAAAATCTTCAAATCCTCGATACATAGGAACTTTACAAAGTCAAAGAAAAAACCCATTAAATAACGCATTACCAAACCCATAAAAAACCAAAAATTAGTTTTTTTTTAATATTTTCTCCCTCTCCAGTACATGGATGTTTAAATGGATCTATAAATATTCAAATCCTTAACACATAGAACTTCTGCAAAGTTGAAAAAGAAATAAACTCATTAACGAATGCAAACAGACCCAGAAAAATCAAAGAAATGGTTTGTTTTTCATATTTTCAGTCTCCTTAGACTTAGATGTCTAAATGGATCTATAAATCTTCAAATCCTTCGACACATAGGAACTCTACAAAGCTAGAATAAAAAAAACCCATTAATCAACGTAAAAAACTCAGAAAAAACCCAGAAAAAAAAAAATTCAAATATTCTGACTACCATGAAACTAGATATCTAAATGGATCGATAAATCTTCAAATCCTCGACACACCAGAAGTCTACAAAGTCGAAGAAAAAAAAACTCCATTACCAAATGCAAAAAACATAGAAAAACTCAGAAATGGTCTATTTTCAAATTAAATATTGTGCCTCCTTGGTACAGGATGTCTAAATGGATACATAAATATTTTAAATTGTCAATACGCATGGACATTTTGCAAATTCTAAAGAAAAAAACCCGTTACTGAACACAAAAAACCCAAGAAGTGGTTTTTTTTAGAGTTTCTTAACCAACATCGCAGTAGGGATGTCTAAATGAATCTTTAAATTTTTAAATCATTGAAACACATAGGAACTTTGCAAAGCCAAAGAACAAAAATCATTTACCGAACAGTAAAAAACCTAGAGATGGTTTTTTTTAAAAATTTTCTGCACTCTCTGGCACAGAGGTCTAAATGGATCTATAAATCTTCTAAATCCTCGATACACAGGAACTTTGCAAAAACGGAAGGAAAAAAAACCCATTACCAAACATAAAAAACATAGAAAAATCAAGAAATGATTTTTTTTTCTTCATATTTTCTACCTCACCCTGACACAAATTTCTAAATGGATATCCCCTTGGGGTGCACCAATGATCTTTTTGAAGACGAAGGATGGATCCTTGATCAGGTTTCTAGTATTGATCATACTAGCCATCCTGAACAAGGTGAATGATAAAAAATTGTTATCCTCTTCCCCTTGTATTGATGACTTATTTGATAATGATGAAAGGGAGCTCACAGTTTTCTATAATATTGATCCTCAAAGTCCTCTGATCAGCCATTCAGCTTGCAGGATTTTGAAGAGGTTTAAACATTCATAAGATCCACTCTAAATTCCACATGAGATATGGGCACTATGAGAATTCAACAATGAAAGAACTTTTGGGTAATGAGGTAATGCACCAAAGCAGTTGTAGACACCTGATGCTTTGATAAAATGGGGTATTCATAAGGAACCTTCTTAGCATCACTTCATGCTCAATCTTCTCTAGATGTAATTCTTGATCAAGAACTCAATGATACGAGTATATGAAAGCACAAAGGGCACCTTTAATCACAAAGGTTCTATCAATGTCTTCGGGATCCAATACAGTACATTACAGTGAAAACAGTGGTAAGAAAAGGTGTTGCATTACTCTCAGATAGAGGTACAATATTTCTGGTCATATCATTATGCCAAGGAGGAAGAAAAAGGAAGTTACAGAGCTGAAACAGTATATCCCTTTCCAAAATTAGAGCTCATTATGGATTGGCCAGTGCAAACCACGACTATAGTGACCGAGAAACGTGCGAAAGCATTCATGGGATTAGCAGGACCACTGACCAGATATTCCATCAAATCAGCATGGGCACTTCTCTAACAGATTACACATTCCCTGATCATTTTTAACCCTGCTAAGAGAGAAAGGGAAGAAATTTCTCTGGTTAGACAGACGGTGAGTAAAATGGCATTTCTGTCCAGGACCACGTGCCAGAGGAGTTACCTCACTACAACACTCTAAACTCCACTAAAATGTAAAAGTGACCCTAGAATCTTGTAGGGTGATTTCTACCAGCTTTACACAAATGCTTCTTTAGCAGGGCTTAGAGGTGTGCTCTGATGCATGAGAGAAGAGTAGTGGCGATTTGAAGTCTTAGGGCAAACCAGGGCCAAATCGGATCGGTGGGCAAAGATTTGAATTATCTGCACCTTTTTGATCATTTGGAAGCTTGTGGCAAAAATTTGTCCCATGCTCCACTGCTCTAGGTTAGCCATGAAGAAACTTTCTTTTTGGCCAGGAGACTCCGCCGAGCCATAACTTAGAACAAGTACATGGAGTTAGGAGGAAAACTTCGCCACCTCTTCTGGACATAGCCCAGATCTCAGAGCTCTCATCCAATGCGTGCCACTTCCAGATGGAGTTGAGTTTTTGAAAGAAATAACATGGAGATCTGAGGCATGTGAAGAGGGAAGGAGAATGTGGTAGTAGATAGCCTCAAAATTAGCAAGGGGCACATTTTGGATAACAATTTGTGGCGACTCAGAGGGGCCATCTGCCTGCTGGATGAAGTTACAAATTTCCTGGAGCATCTATTGGGCATTCAGTCATGAATTGTATCCTACAAACTGACATGAACTTTGAAAACCTACATCTGAGCCAGTTCGAGTCCATTGAGACTTCGAGTTGTTCTCACAAAAGATGCCCCTTGAGGGAAAGTATGACTGGTTTTGCAAGTTGCAAAATCAACAGCACCAACACTGGATGTACAAATCAGAAAATCTAAGTTGATGTTTCAAATGGAACATCCAGTGTGATTGCACAATCACTTCTTTTACTGAAAGCAAACCTACCTACTCTAAGTGTGAAGAAAAACTGGGCTAAACAAACCCTGCAACTGGTTGAGAGAAATAGCTTCCCTTTCTCAAGAGTTGCAACCAGGCAATTGGTTCCTGGCATTGAACATGGCTGATTGGATGAGTGGAAAATCAACAAGATGCTGTTATTCTACACAAATCATGCAGAGGTATCAACTGAATCCTAATCCAATACCTCTTTTAAATGCTCTGCATTTGGATTAAAGAGATATGAAAGCTGATCCTTGGTAAATTGTAGCTCACCCTCATGCTTAGAAGCAAGCATGACTGGTTGTGACTTCTCCTTTGACTCCATTGAAGTCAAATACCATGGTGAACACTTCTTGTTCATGTAAATTGACACAATTTCATAAAATGCAACATGAAACATCATACACAGGCTGATAAGATGCAATTAGAGGTCTGAAATGAAGCAAGATAATATAAACAAAGGACTGAAAATTGATCACAGAGTCTGCACTATCATTTTTCACTGTCAAAATCCTTGCATTTGTAACATCAAAGAGGTAAAAACCTGTTACAATCATGAATAAGGTCTGATACTTGCAAAAATCACTTGTTGAAGGTGAAAAAAGAAGCTTGTTATCCAAAAAAAAAGTTCAACCTTAAAAAAATGAATTAAATCGTGGCTTTTACAATGCATGGGTCAAGCCCAAAAGAGAGAAAACATGTAAAAAATGTGGAAGCCATTCCCCATTGAATGAAGATGCATTAAAACAGACATGGGCAGTCCTTACAGACCCATGCCTTGACATTTTTGGCCATGCTGAAGAAGAATGTGACCCATTTTGCATTAAAACTGGTTATTGAAACGTCATTTCTGGCCATTGCCACGTACCAGAGGTTTTTCTTAATTTTCTCTCTCCAAAACTCAACTAAAATTCAAAATTTACCCCTGGATTATCATGTAGATAATTTCACCATCTTTCCATTGATATAAAGAACGTGAAAATCTGAGCTCTGGATCGAAAGATATGGCGATTTGAAAATTTAGGGCAAAAACAGGCCAAAATCAGATCGACGGGCAAAATTTTGAATTTTTACCCATTTGGTCTTTGGAAATTTTTTCAAATTTTCCCCATGCTCTACCACTCCAGGTGCCACGTGGTGGCTTCCTATTGGCCGCAGCGCCTTTTAGGGGAAATTTTTTCCACAAAAACTCCATCGAGCCATAACTTCAAAAATGCATGAGGAGTTAGGAGGAAAACTTTACGTTTCTGGGAAGCTGAGAAAGAGATCTATCCAATGGTGTCATTTCCAGAAGGTTTTGAGTGCCTGAAAAGCAAAATATGGATGACTGAGGCACAAGAGAGGTAAGAAAAAATGAGAGGAGTTAGCCACAAAAAATGAGCAGGGGCACATTTTAGATAACAATTTTGGTGACTCAGAGGGGTCATCTGCCTACTGGATGAAGTTACCAATTGCCTAAAGCATCCATTGGGCATGGAGTCATTGAATTCTCTATTCAGATACCCCAACTGACTTAGAACACTGCAAGGAGGAATATGGAATATCACCTGATGGAAGCAAGGCCTGCAAACACATCTCCAGGAACAACAAGCCTATGCCAAAGCACTTAGGGAAAGCAAAACAACCTACATCAAAACAATGTGCACAAGCACTTGGAGGAATGAAAAACATAAACTAATATGTATAGGGTGAAGCATTTCCCTTCAGTAGCAATGCTTCAGATGGATTCCATTGACTGGAATCTGCAGTTCTTCACCATCCAATGAAGACAACTGGAAAGCATTGTTGTCCTTACACTTTGTGACCATGTATGGGCCACTCCAAATGGCATCAAATTTTGAATGCCTTCCCAGTTTTTCTCTGTTTACATCCCATTTTAACACTAGATCTCCAACTTCAAAATATATACTCTTGGCCTTCCTATCAAATTTCTTCTTGATCAAAGCTGTGATCTTTCTCCATTTCTTGGGATGCCTGATCTCTGATCTCTTGGAGCTCCATCAACTCTGCATATCTCACCTCCATGGGCCCAAACTCTAGCAACTCTAACTACTTCATGAGTTCCAATGTTGGCAACTCAAGTGACATGGGCAAGATTTCCTCTCTTCCATAAACAAGCTTGAATGGAGAGTTACCTGTGGATCTCTTGGGAGTTATCCTATCAGCCCATAAGGGTGATTTTAGTTTGGTATGCCAAGACCTTTGATTCTCATCAAGAGTCCTCCTAATGATCCTCAACAAGTTCTTATTTGTAGATTCAGCCTGACCATTACCTTGAGGGTAGTAGTTTGATGAAGTACTTAGGTAGATCCCATTCTTGACAGCCCACTCAGTCACCTTGGATCCAATGAATGCTAATGCATTATCTGAGATTATTGTAGCAGGTATGCCAAATCTGGTTACTATCCCCTCATAGAAGTCTAAGATGCTAGACTCATTTACTTCCTTGAGTGCTACTGCTTTAGTCCACTTGGTGAAGTAGTCTGTGGCTGTCAAAATCCACTTATGCCCTTAGCTTGAATTGGGATTAATGACTCCAATGAAGTCCAAACCCCATTGTATGAATGGTTGGTCAACTGAAATTGGATGCAGTAGAAGGGCAACAAGCCTCTCCTTACCCGTGAAGAATGCACAATTCTTGCACCTTTTGATCCATGCAAAGCAATCATTGAACATCTTGGGCCATTAATAACTAGCCTTCATGATTTTTAGAGTTGTCACTCTTGGTGAAAAATGACCACTAGCTGGTCCACCATGGAACTCTTCTAACACCCTATGAATCTGATTTGTGCTAATGCATCTTAGCAACACTCCATTCACATCTTTCTTAAACAAAACACAGTCTACTATGGCATATGGGACAGCCTGCAATCTGAAGTGTCTTCTTTGGGTCTTGTTCATCTCTGGAGGGCATAGGCCTGTGCTTAGGAAGTGCATTATACCTTGGGTCCAGTAAGGAGTGGGGACAACATTATCCTCTTCTTGAGTGCTACCTTGCACATGGCTGTCTTGAACTGTCAAAACAACCTCTTCTTTATTGCATAGTCCTTTTTGCTTGCCCAGAATCAGCTACTCACACAATCCTTTTCCTCTTACCAGCTTGGTGACCTTGATCTCAATGTCATACTCCATGACACGAGTGATCCAACCTGCCCTTTTCTCATTCAAATCCTTATTAAGGAGGAAGTCCTTTACTCCCGCATGAGAGACCAACAACTGAACCTTGTTGTTTGAGACTAGATGCTTGAATTTCTTCAAGCTTATGATTACTGTAAGTACATGTTTCTCAATAAAAGAATATCTCACCTCATAGTCATCTAGGCTTTGGCTGAAGAAAGCAATTGGCTGCTCATCATTATCCTTGTTCTGTTGTACCAAAATGGCAGAAATGGTATCATTACCCCCAAATGCATAGAGGATGAAATCCTTGGAGAAGTCCAAGTTGATGAGAGTTGGTGCTTAAGAGATGGATTCTTTGATTGCTTCAAAACTCTCCTTGCCTTCTACTATCCATTTGAAAGCCATGCTTTTCTTTAACATCTTGGTGATGGGCTTGACAAGGGCTACAAAATCTGGGACAAACCTCCAAAAAAAATTTATTCTCCCCAAGAAACTCTGGAGGGCCTTCTTGTGGCTTGGCAATGGTAGTGCTCTTATGGCTTCGACTCTTTCCGGATCAATTGCTAATCCTTCTTTGGAGACAATGTGGCCAAGGAGCTTTCCTTCATGGGCTAGAAAAACACACTTTTTAGGATTCAAGGAGACTCCAAATCTTCTACACCTTTGGAGCACTTGTCTCAAATGAAAGAGGTGGTCTGCTGTATTTTTTGAAAAAATAGTGATATCATCAAGATATATCAGTACGATGTTGTTAATCAAACCTTTGAACGCCATGTCCATTTCTCTTTAGAAGGTAGCTCTAGCATTGGACAGCCCAAATGTCATTTTCCTGTATGCATAAGTTCCCCATTTAGTTGTAAAGGTTGTCTTGAAATGATCTTCTTCCTTCACCATAATCTGATTATACCCTGAATAGCCATCAAGTAGTGAAAACCTCTTGGAGCCAGCAATAACTTGTAAAATATGCTCCATGGAAGGAAGTGGATAATGATCCTTGAGAGATGCTCTATTCAAATATCTGAAATCAACGCACAATCTAATCTCTCCACTCTTCTTTCTGACTGGAACTAAGTTGGAAACCCAACTAGAATGCTTGATTGGGAATATGATTCTTGACTCAATCAACTTGTTCAATTCCTTCCTCATGAGAGGTTCTATGTGTGGATTGACTGGCCTTTGTTTCTGCCTGACGGGCTTAGTATTTGGATCTAACTCAATGGTGTGTTGAGCTAACTTGGGATTAAAACCTTTCAAATCTTCATAGCTCCAAGAAAACACATCAGGGAACTCTTGACACAGCTGTATGAACTCATACCTTTCTTGTTCAGTTGTCATCTTTCCAATTTGCAATGGTTTGTTCTCTTCCACCAAGATGGATACTGAATCTTCTCTCTTGACCTGAATGTTTTCTTTCTCTTTCCTAAACTGATCATTGGGATTGAAAATGGACTCCAAAGTGATAAGTCCCTTGGGTAGCTTGTTAGTTCTCAGCTGTATCACTTGGTCACCATACTACTGTTCTAATTTTTCCTGATTTTTAGCTGAGAACTCAACTTCTTCTTGTAAGAAATGGATGATTTTCTGGTCATTCTCAAACACTTGCCAACTTACATTGTTATCTGGCACTAAAGGCCTCACAATCACATGGATATTTGGTTGTACCTTGTCCTTTTGAATGCTTTACGCAATATCAAAGGCTGCCCCAACTACTGCAAGCCTGTCAGCAGCTTGGTTTTCTTTTCTAGGAATAGATTTTATGCTAAAGCCCTCAAAATCTTTAATGAGGTCCCACACCCTGTTCTTGTAGCACTTGAGTAGATTATTCTTGACAGCATGCTGCCCCTTAACTTGGTTTACAATTAATTCACTATCACCAAAGACTTGCAAGTTCTTTATTCCTTTCTTTATTGCCCAAGCATCCCTTGCACCAAGGCTTCATATTCAGCAGTGTTATTGGAGCATGCAAATTGAAATCTAAAAGCTGAATAGTACTTTACTCCTTGATGTGAAATAAGCATAGCTCCACCTCCTACACCTTGTCTACTCCTTGATCCATCAAAAAACAGTTGCCATACCTCATTTTCATCCTTGTGGTTTGGCTTGGTGATGCTAGGAATGGGCTGATCTTCTTGATGTATGCAATAGACCCCTAGCTCAGATTCTTCTACTTCTTGATAAGGATCAAAAGCATGCACCTTGTTTGCCCGTTCATCAAGAGTTAGATCTGGGATGCTTCCAACCTTGGTGTCAGCTTCATCAGTGCTTGGGTGATCTTCTTGATCAAATGCCGAACAGTTGGCATTGATCTGACTTGGAGTGTAGGGCTCAATGTGGAAGTTTGCAATAGGTTCAGACCTGATTGTAGCTTTGGTTCCATACCTCATTCTGAACAGCATGTGTGACCAATCAACAGACAAATATCCTCCAATCATGGCTATGAAATCTCTTGACAAACATAGGGCAAAGAGTTGTGGAAGGTATATAAATGATACATCTTGTAAAACAACAACATTTGGACATGCATGTAAGGTAATACTCAAGTTTCTAATCACCCCAACTGTTGTTACTGCTATCCCATCCAACTACACTACCCCTTTGGATATGGTTTCATATTGAATTCCTAGCTGATCAGCTATTTGCTTGGGCATCACTGAGCTACTTGCCCCAGAATCAATCATGCAATTGTGCACCAATTGGTTTCCAATGATTAATGAGACAAAAAGGAGGGGGCTTCAACATTTTACCTTGCTGTCCTCCATGATTCCCTTCCAGCTGGGCAGCATTTTTGAGCACCTTCTCTTACATTTGGACTTGCTGATTCGAAGTTGGCCAGTCCTTCATGGTAGCTTGTAGCAAATCTCTCTGGCCTAGGATAGATAGGGATTCCCACATTGATATATTTACATTTGTCTTCTTCATTTGATCAATGATACTAAATGGTGATGAAGGATCTCTTTTCTTTCCCTTGGTCTGCATATTCATCCCTTGCATGTGGGCAACAACAACTGGTATTTGAGTTGGTCTAGGAGATGTTCTTGGCTGCCCTTGTGCATTTACAACTGAATTTTGTTTGCCAACCATTTGTGGAGCCATAAAAGGTTGTGGGTTGGTTGGAGCTAATGGTTGTTCTTCACCCAAATTCCTTCTTTTTGACCTTATGTTGGCTGCAAAACCTTGAGAGACTATTTGATTTATGCCACAAAAATCCTTTGCCTGCTAGTTCACAAGTGTGGTGTCATTTGGAACTGATTACTGCTAGAATGTTTCTTGTTGTTGGTTGTTTCCTTGACTGCCCTCACCCTCCACACCAGTAGTTGTCACCATTAATGCTTGATTCAAGGCACCGTTGTAACACATGGATTGGTTATGAGGTTCATTGCATGGGAAACACCAATCATACTCTTGAGCTATATTGTTTTGTACTGGCACTAATGCTTTAGATGCAGATGTAGCATTGGGATTATAGGGCTTAAATGGTCTGTTGGCAGGAGGCCTTTCTTGATTTAGATTTGTAGCTGGATTGGGTGGTCTATGAGGTTGATATGGCTGCCTGTTAGGCTGAGCTTGAAGCTTGGAAGGAAGGTCTAAAACATTGAGCTTTTTGCATTTTGAGCGTAACCAACTCATTACCTAGATTTTGCAATTGCTTCATGACTTCTTGAAGTTCATTTGAGGCACTAGAATATGAAGTGGAAGCTTCACTTGAATTCTAATTTATAGGAGTGGGAATAGAAGCTAAATTAGGCACTTGGCTAGTACTTTGGCTCTCTAAACTTGGAAAATAATGGCATTGGAGGCCTAAGAGCCAGCTTTCCATCTTGAATTAAATAATTTTCAGCTCTAATGGCAATGCTATAAGAAATGGGGATAGTTGTGCCTCCCATGGACTGAATTAACATAGAAATATCAGAATTTAAAGCTTTAAGGTAATAAAGAAAAGCACCTTCTTCTGTTGGCCTGACTGCCACATGAATTCTCTCCCAAGTCCTTTGAAATCTAAAATTAAAATCAGTCAGCTGCTCCAAAAGGGACAAGTTGTCTCCCTTTTCCCCAAACTACTCATGGAGGGCTATACATACCTGATTCAAATTTTGAATAGAACCTGAGGCAAGACTCCTGAAACATTGCAAAGCTTTCCCTTTGAATGAAGATGCCAGCAATTTTACAGCAACTTACATCTCATTGATTTCATGAATTACATAAAGGTTGGCAATGTCTTTAACATGATCACCAAGAGTAGTCTGATTCTCTCTAGTGAAGTATGGAATGTTCTTCAAGGCTACAATTAGAATCAGATTTTGTGCATTAAGAGCAAGTGGGCTGCTGTTAGTGAAATTGAC
This sequence comes from Taxus chinensis, assembly GCA_019776745.2. Classification (NCBI taxonomy): domain Eukaryota; kingdom Viridiplantae; phylum Streptophyta; class Pinopsida; order Cupressales; family Taxaceae; genus Taxus; species Taxus chinensis. The sequence continues at coordinate 467,609,546 of CM034148.1, forward strand.
ATAGGGGTTGTTTTGTGCCATTCTAATTAGTCTTAGAACCCTTGTTGACTGAATGAAAGGCCTACCAGGTGGAGGATTTGAGAGAGTTCTGTTTGGTTGAGATGGAGACCTTTGGATTCTCCTCCCACTTTGCCTTATTCTTGGAGATAACTACAAAATATTAAAACAGCACCTCTTCCTCTCCAACTCTTGACCTTGTGTTGATTCTTCTCATGAGTTTTCAAGTCTGCACTGCCAAAACCAGTTGATTCTCCCCCTTGGAGTCGCCAGATGTACAATTTATAGCTATTTTAAGCAAGAAAATTGTAGCAAATGCACATCAACTTTACTACAATGAAAATGAGACCTCTAAGGTCCCACTGGGTGTGCCAAAACTGTTGTTGCAAATCAGCAGCACCCCTGGATGCAAATCAGGTTTCTAAGTTGATGTTTCAGGCATCCAGTGTGATTGCACAACATTAAAACCTCTCTCCAAGTGTGGTACTCGTAAAATGAGAGAGGAATCTCCAGATTAGAAGCTAGTTCCTCAAAATCCTCTAATCAAATCTGTTATTTACACAATTGTAGAGGTTTGAATCCTAATCCTACTCTAAATTCCAAGGAGACAGAGATAGAAAGTATAAAAATTGAAACTAAACTAATAGGTGATACACCAAATGAGTTGTGAACACTTCTTGTTCATGCAAATTGACACAATTTCATGAAATGAAACATGAAACATCATACACTGGCTAATAAGATGCAATTAGAGGTTTGAAATGAAACAAGACAATAAAAACAAAGGACTGAAAATTGATCACAGAGTCTGCACTGTCATTTTCACTGTCAAAATCCTTGCATTTGCAACATCAAAGAGGTAGAAACCTATTACAATCATGAAGAAGGTCTGATACTTGCAAAAATCACTTGTTGAAGGTGAAAGAAGAAGCTTGTTGTCCAAAAAATTGTTCAACCTTTGAAAAATGAGCCAAATATGGCTTTTACACTGCATGGGTCGAGCCCAGGAGAGAGAAAATGTGTAAAAAATGTGGAAGCCATTCCCCATTGAATGAAGATGCATTAAAACAGCATGGGTGTCCTTACAGACCCATGCCCTGACATTTTTGGCCATGCTGAAGAAGAATGCGACCCATTTTACATTAAAACTGGTTGTTGAAACGTCATTTCTGGCCATTACCACGTGCCAAAGGAATTTCTTAATTTTATCTCTCCAAAATCAACCAAAATGAAAAATTGGCCCTGGAATCATGTAGATAATTTCACCAGCTTTCCATTGATATAAAGAACATGAAAATCTGAGCTCTGGATCGAAAGATATGGCGATTTGAAATTTTAGGGCAAAAATAGGCCAAAATCGGATCGGCGAGCAAAATTTTGAATTTTTACCCGTTTGGTCTTTGGAAAAATTTTCAAATTTTCCCCGTGCTTCGCCACTCCAGGTGCCACGTGGTAGCTTCCTATTGGCCGTGGATCTCCTAAGGGAAAATTTCCCACAAAAACTCCGCTGAGCCATAACTTGAAAAATATGAGGAGTTAGGAGGAAAACTTTACCTTTCTGGAAAGCTGAGAGAGAGCTCTATCCAATGGTACCATTTTTAGAAAGATTTGAGTGCCTAAAAATCAAAAATGGAGACTGAGGCACAAGAGAGGTAAGAACACACGGAGTTAGCCACAAAAATGAGTAGGGGCACATTTTGGATAACATGACCCTCAACACACAGGAACTCTACATGGAATCTATAAATCTTGAAATCCTTAAATCCTCAACACACAAGAACTCTACAAATCTAAATGGAACTATAAATAGATCCGATGTCTAAATGGATCTATAAATTTTGAAATCCTTGACACACAAGAACTCTGTAAATCTGAAGAAAAACACCCATTACCGAACATAAAAACCCTAAAAATGATTTTTTTTTCAGATTTAATGTGACCCCAGTACATATGTCTAAATAGATCTATAAAATCTTAAAATCCTCAACACATATGAACTTTGAAAAGCTGAAGAGAAAACCCCTCATTGAACGTAAAAAACATAGAAAAACCCAATAATGATTTTTTTCATATTTTCTTCCAACCCGACACGGATGTCTAAATGGATCTATAAATCTTCAAATCCTCGATACACAAGAACTCTGTAAAGTCGAAGAAAAAAACTAATTACCAGATGCAAAAATCCTTAAAAAATTGAAAAATTATTTTTTCCAGATTTTTTGCCACTCGGGCATGAATTTCTAAATAGATCTATATATCTTCAAATCCTTGACACACATGAACTTTGCAAAGCTGAAGAAAAAACCTATTATCGATCGCAAAAAACTTAGAAAAAATGAGAAATGTTTTTTTTTTTTTTCAGATTTTCTGCCACCTCGACACGGATGTTTAAATGGATCTATAAATATTCAAATCCTTGACACAAAAGAACATTGTGAAGCTAAAGAAAAAACCCATTACCGAATGTAAAAAACCTAGAAAAACTGAGAAATGGTTTTATTTTTCAGATTTTCTACCATGTCAGCACAGATGTCTAAATGGATCTATAAATCTTCAAATCCTCAACACACAAGAACTTTGCAAAGCTGAAGAAAAAAACCCATTACCGAAAACTAAAATCCTAGAAGAACCTAGAAATAGTTTTTAAATATTTTTTTCCACCCCGGAACGGATGACTAAATACATCTATAAATCTTGTAATCCTCAACACACAATAAATTTGCAAAGCCGAAGAAATAAATTTTAACAAATTTTCTGCCACCCTAACACTCATGAGTAAATGGATCTATCAATCTTCAAAGCCTCAACACACAATAACTCTACAAAGTCGAACAAAAAACCCATTACCAAATGTAAATAACCCAAAAAAACTCAGAAATGGGGTTTTTTTTTATGATTTTCTACTACCCTGACACGGATGTCTCAATGGATTTATAATCATCAAATCCTCGACACACAATAACTATGTGAAGTTGAAAAAAACTCATTACCGAACATAAAAACACTGAAATTATTATTTTTATTTTTTCCACCCCTGCATGGATGTCTAAATGGATCTATAAATTTTCAAATCCTCGACACACATGAACTCTATAAAGCTGAAGAAAAAAACCCATTACCAAACTCAAAAAACCCATAAAAACCTAGAAATGGTTTTTTTTCAAATTTCCTGCTACCTCGGCACTGATGTCTAAATGGATCTATACATCTTCATATCCTCAAACCACAGGAATTCTTAAAAGTTGAAAAAAATCCATTACCGAATGTAAAAATCTAGAAAAACCTAGAAATGGTTTTTTAAAAAAATTTCTGCCACCCTGACACGGATGTCTAAATGGATATATAAATCTTCAAATTTTCAACACACAGGAACTCTACAATGCTGAAGAAATAAACCCATTACCCAATGCAAAAAACCCTGAAAAAAATTTGCCACCCCGGCACGGATATCTACAAGGATCTATAAATCTTCAAATCCTTGACATATAGGAAATCTGCAAAACCATAGCAAAAACCCATTTTCAAACGCAAAAAATATAGAAAAACCTAGAAATGGTTTTTTCTAGATTTTCTGCCACCCTAGCATAGATGTCTATATGGATCTATAAATCTTCAAATCATCGACACAAAAACTTTGCAGAGCCGAAGACAAAAAACCCATTACCAAACGCAAATAAATAAGAAAAGACCCAAAAATGGTTATTTTGAGATTTTTTGCTACCCTAGTAAGGATGTCTAAATGGACCTATAAATCTTGAAATCCTCGACACATAAGAATGCTACAAAGCTGAAGAAAAAAACTAATTAGTGAACGTAAAAAAACATCTTGAGTTCGTGACTGTTGGCCTCAAGGTGGCGTCGATTTTTCAACCTTTTGTTGAACTGGCCAAAATTTTGGCACGGTATGTTACCCTTGAAGGAAGATATGTGACTATACCTCATAAGCATCTGATTGTTTTGAATCATTCTCGATAGAAACAACATTATCAGCTTTCTTGACTATTTGAATAACTCTCTGGAAAAACCCATTACTGAACGTAATCAAAGCCACTCTAGGGAAAACCCTTTGCACAAATGTCTTATCCTCTAGATTCACCGCCATTATTCCTGCTACCCTCGGCACGTGAATGTCTATACCACCTCCCTCCTCCATACCTACACTTGCCCACCCTGCTTCCACTACCCCATCCTAAAAAGACACAGAATGAAGATGTTGTCTAAAGCAAGAAAAGCAAGACCCTTACTGAACAGCTAAAATCCCTGCTTCCCAACGAGTCCTAAGGAGCCACAAAGACCTAGAACTAGCTGAAAACCTCCTGTTTTTTAGCAAGCCGGTTTTTCAGCCCAAAGAGGAGGCATTGATGGATAGGGTGGACAGATTAGAAAATGAGATACAAGAGCTCAAAGGGGATATAAAAATCCTCGAAACAGCTATGGGTAAAAGGATCCTACAAAGCTAAAGAGGAAAAACCCATTATTGCGGAAGTCTTCAAGAAACTATAGTCCTTAGATGATAGATTGGGGAATGCTAAAAGCCGCAATGACTGCATATTGTCTGCCCTTAAAAGAATTTATAATTTCATTGAACAACATGTCCATAGTGTTTGCAGTTTAAGTGGGATTACTCTGGACATATGGGGCCCTAAATAGATAAGGGAAATTGCCCTTGCCCAAGTGGATTTGCAAGAAAACTCTCAAAAAACTGCCATTTCCTTGTTCATGTCACTATAGTCTATCAAGACCAAGGTTGACAGAGTAATCAAGTAACGGGTAAATGTGATGCTATTAAATGGCTTCGAAATGGCTCGACATCATGGTGGAACTGGGGCTGTTTTTTAGCGGAGCTCTTTATGTTGTTTCCCTTTTGGTTCCTTTTTTAAAAAAACTTCTCATTTCTGGAACTTTGAACGTTTAGATCCTTTTTTAATTACCTTGTAATATTTGGGTATTGAGCCTTCCTTGGTTGACTGTTTTGGCCATCACACTGGGCTGCAAATGTCTCATCTTTACTATCTATAAATATTCAAATCCTTTTTGAAACAAAGGTATAGTCTCTGCAAACCTGATTTGCCCTTAATAAAAAACAATTACCGAGTGCAAAAAACTATGAAAAACTTAGACATGGTTTCTTCATATTTTCTGCCACCCCGACACGCATGTCTAAATAGATCTATAAATCTTTAAATTGTCGACACATAGGAACTCTGCAAAGCCAAAGAAAAAACCCATTATTTAATGCAAAAAACCCAGAAAAACCCTTAAATATTTTGTTTTAGATTTTATGCTACCTTAGTACGGATGTCTAATTAGATTTATAAACCTTAAAATCCTCGACACATAGGAATTCTTAGAAGCCATAGAAAAAATCTTATTACCAAAAGTAAAAAACCTTGAAAAAATGAGAAATGTTTTTTTTTTCAAATTTTCTGCCACCCCGACACGGATGTTTAAATGGATCTATAAATCCTAAAATCCTCAACACATAGGAAATCTATAAAGCTGAAGAAAAAAACCCATTACTGAAAGAAAAAACCCCAGAAAAACCTAGAAATGGTTTTTTCCATATTTTCTACCATCCCCACACATGGATGTATAAATGGATCTATAAATATTCAAATTGTCAACACATAGGAACTATGCAAAGCCAAAGAAAAAAAACTCATTATTGAATGCAAAAAACCTAGAATGGTTTTTTCCTATTTTTTGCCACCCCGACATGGATGTCTAAATGAATCTATAAATCTTCAAATCCGCCACACACAGGAAGTCTACAAAGCCAAAGAAAAAAACCCATTCTTGAATGTAAAAATACTTGAAAAACCCAAAAAAATTATTTGTTTTTCATATTTTCTACCACCCCGGCACGGGCATGGATGTCTAAATGTATATATAAATCCTCAAATCCTCAACACACATGAAGTCTGCAAAAGTGAAGAAAAAAACCCATTGCCCAACGTAAAAGACCTAGAAAAAAGCCACAAATGTTTTTTTTTTCCAGATTTTCGACCACCTCGGCACGGATATCTAAATGCATCTATAAACCTTCAAATCCTCGACACACATGAACTATGCAAAAAAGAACAAAAAAACCCTTTACCAAACACAAAAAACCTAGAAAAACCTGAAAAATGGTTTTTTTAGATTTTCTGCAGCCCTGGTAAAGATTTCTAAATGGATGTATAAATCTTCAACTCCTTGACATACAGGAACTTTGTAAAGCACAAGAAAAAACCAAATACCGAACACAAAGAACCGAGAAAAACCCAATAGAAATGGTTTGTTTCTTATTTTCTACCACCCCAACACGGATGCCTAAATAGATATATAAATCTTTAAATCCTCGACACATTAAGAACTTTGTAACAGCTGAAGAAAAAAACCCATTACCAAACGCAAACAAACCAAGAAAAACTAAGAAATAGTTTTTTTTTTTCAGATTTTCTTTCACCCTGACACATATGTCTAAATGGATCTATAAATTTTCAAATCATCGATACATGGGAATTATACAAAGCTGAAGAAAAAATCTATTATTGAACACAAAAAACCCTAGAAAAACCCAGAAGTAGTTTTTTCAAATTTTCTGCTACCCCAACACGAATGTCTAAATAGATCTATAAATCTTAAAATCCTCTACACAGTAAATTTTCAAAGTCGAAGAAAAAAATAATTACCGAATGTAAAAAACCCAAAAATGGTATTTTTTTTAGATTTTCTGGCACCTTGGCACGAATTTTTGAATGGATCTATAAATCTTAGAATACTCAACATAAAAGAACTCTGCAAAGCCAAAGAAAAAATATCATTTCCGAATGCACAATAAACCCAGAAACACCTAGAAATAGTTTTGTTTCATATTTTTTCCACCCTGACACGGATGTCTAAATGAATATTCAAATCTTTAAATCCTTGACACATAGTAACTTTGCAAAGCCGAAGAAAAAACCCATTATTGAACACAAAAAACCTAAAAAAATGAAGAAATGGTTTTCTCATATTTTCTGCCACCTCGTCACAAATGTCTCAATGGATCTATAAATCAATAAAATCCCAGAAATGGTTTTTTTCTAGATTTTCAGCAACCCTGGCATGGATGTTTAAATAGATCTATAAATCTTCAAATCCTCAACACACAGGAACTTCTGCAAAGACGAAGAAAAAAACCCATTACCTTAAGCAAAAAAACCTAGAAATATTTTTTTCTTCAGATTTTCTGTGACACCTGCACATGGATGTCTAAATGGATCTATAAATATTCAAATCCTCGACACACAGGAACTCTGCAAAGCCGAAGAAAAAACTAATTATCAAATGTAAGAAAACCTAGAAAAACTTTGAAATGGTTTTTTTCATATTTTATGTGACACTGACATGTATGTTTAAATGGATCTATATAAATCTCCAAATCCTCGACACAGGAATGAAAAACTAAACAAAAAAACCCATTACTGAACACAGAAAAATAAATTTTTTTCTTCAAATCCTCGAGCACAGAATGTCTAAATGGATCTAAATAAATTTTCAAATTCTTACCACATAAAATTTATGCAAAGCTAAAGAAAAAATCCCATTACCGGATGCAAAAAAACCCAAAAAAACGTAGAAATGGTTTCTTTCATATTTTGTGACACCCCGGCATGGATGTCTAAATGGATCTAAAAATATTTAAATCTTCGACACACAGGAACTCTACAAACCTGAAGAAAAAACTCATTACCGAATGCAAAAATCCTAGAAAATCTCAAAAATAGTTTTTTTTAGATTTTCTGCCACCCCGGCACAGGATGTCTAAATGGGTCTATAAATATTCAAATCTTCGACACACAAGATCTCTACAAAGTCAAAGAAAAAAAACCCATTACCGAACGTACGAAACTCCAGAAAAAACCCCATTTAACATTTTTTTTCATGATTTTCTACCTCCCCGACATGGATGTCTAAATGTATATATATATAATCTTTCAAATCCTCGACACACAAGAACTCTATACAAATTTGAAGAAAAAACTCATTTCCCAATTACTGAAACCCTAAAAAACCCATAAATCAGTTTTTTTTTCAGATTTTCTGCCTCCCCAGACACAGAATGTCTAAATAGATCTATAAATCTTCAAATCCTTGACACACAGGAACTCTGCAAAGCCAAAGAAAAAATCCATTACTGAATGCCAAAAACCTACAGAAACCTCAGAAATGTATTTTTTGCAAGATTTTCTACCTACCCTCGACATAAATGTCTAAATGGATCTATAAATCTTCAAATCCTCGATACACAGGAACTCTGCAAAGCCGAAGAAAAAAAAACCAAACATTAAAAAATATGTAAAAACCTAGAAATGGTTTTTTTCATATTTTAAATGATTTTCTGACTTTCTACCTCCTTGGAACAGATATCTAAATGGATCTATAAATCTTCAAATCCTTAACACACTGAAATTGTACAAAGTTGAACAAAAAAACCCATTACCAAAGGCAAAAAACCCAGAAAAACCTAGAAATGGTTTTTTTCATATTTTCTGCCACCCTGACACAGATGTCTAAATGGATCTATAAATCATTCAAATTCTCGACGCACAAGAACTCTGCAAATCTGAAGAAAAAAAACACATTACCGAACATAAAAAACCCAGAAATGGTTTTTTCAGATTTTATGTGACCCCAGTATAGATGTATAAATGGATCTATAAATCTTCAAATCCTCAACACACAGAAACTCTGCAAAGTCGAAGAAAAAAACCATTACCGAATGCAAAAAACACAAAAAAACATAGAAATAGTTTTTTTATTATTTTCTCCCCCACAAATGTCTAAATGGATCTATAAATCTTCAAATCCTCGACACATAAAGGAACTCTACAAAGTCCGAAGACAAAAAAACCCATTACTGAATGTAGAAAACCAAAAAAAACATGAGAAATGGTTTTTTTCCTGATTTTCTCTCCCCGACACAATGTCTAAATGGATCTATAAATTTTCAAATCCTTCAACACACAAGAACTTTGTAAAGCAGAAAGAAAAAACCCTTTACCAAATGCTAAAAACTAAAAAACCCAGAAATAGTTTTTTTTCTTATTTTCTGCCTCCCCAGGCATGGATGTCTAAATGGATCTATAAATCTTCAAATTCTCGACATCACAGGGAACTCTTCAAAGCCAAAAAAAAAAACCATTACTGAACGTAATGAACATAAAAACACAAGAAATTTTTTTTATAAATTTTATGGCATCCCCGACACGGATGTCTAAAAGAATCTATAAATCTTCAACTCCTCGACACACATGAACTTGGCAAAGCCAAGGAAAAAACCATTACCGAACGCAAAAAATCCCAGAAAAACCCAAGAAATGTGTTTTTTTTCACAGATTTTCTTTCTCCCTAGACATGGATGTCTAAATTGATCTATAAATCTTCAAATCCTTGATCGACAGAGGAACTCTATTAAAATGACAGAAAAACCAATATACCGAACGTAAAAGTTTTTTCATATTTTCTGCCACCCTAACACGAATGTCTAAATGGATTTATAAATATTCAAATCCTCAACACAAAATAACTCTGCAAAGCTGAACAAAAAAAACCCATTGCCGAATGCAAGAAACCCCAAAGAAAACCAGAAATGGTTTTTTTTACAATTTTCTGCCTCCCAATGGACATGGATGTCTAAATGGATCTATAAATGTTCAAATCCTCGACACAAGAACTCTGTAAAGTCAAAGAAAAAAACCCATTACAGAATGCAAACAACCTAGAAAAAAGAAATGGTTTTTTTTCAGATTTTCTACCTCACCCCAACACGGATGTCTAAATGGATCTATAAATCTTCAAATCCTTCAACACACAGGAACTTTGCAAAGCCGAAGAAAAAAAAACCTAGTACTGAACGTAAAAAAAGAAAACCCAGAAATGGAATTTTTTTTCATATTTTTTGTCTCCTTTGACACAGATGTCTAAATGGATCTATAAATATTCAAATCCTCACTTGACACACAAGAACTCTACAAAGCTCAAATCCTTAAAAAACCCATTACCGAATGCAAAAAACCAAGAAAAAACCCCAGAAATTATTTTTTTTCAGATTTTTTGCCTCCCTGAACACAAATGTCTAAATGGATCTATAAATCTTTCAAATCCTCGACACACAAGGAACTCTCAAAGCTGAAGAAAAAACTCATTACCAAACATAAAAACTAAAAAAACCACATAAATGGTTTTTTTCAGATTTTCTGCCACCCTGACATGGATGTCTAAATAGATCTATAAATCTTCAAATCCTCGACATATAGGAACTCTACAAATAGATGAAAAAAAACCCATTACCAAATGCAAAAAACCTAGAAAACAAAGAAATAGTTTTTTTTTCATATTTTCTGCCACCCAGACATGGATGTCTAAATGGATCTATAAATATTCAAATCCTTGACACATAAGAACTCTGTAAGCCAAAGAAAAAACCCCATTACCAAACGTAAAAAACCCTAGAAAAACCCAAAATGGTTTTTTTTTTCAAATTTTCTAGCCTCCTAGCACATGGATGTTCTAAATGGATCTATAAATCTTCAAATCCTTGACACATAGGAACTCTACAAAGCCGAAGAAAAAAACCCATTACCAGAATGCAGTAAAAAACCCAAAAATAGAAATTTTTTTTTAAATTTTCTACCACACTTGCATGGATGTCTAAATGGATCTATAAATCTTCAAATCCTCGACACACAAGAACTCTGTAAAGCTGAAGAAAAAAACCCATTACCAAATGTAAAAAACCCAGAAAAACCCAGAAATAGTTTTTTAAGGATTTTTTGCCACCCAACATGGATGTCTAAATGGATCTATAAATCTTCAAATCCTCAACACACAAGAACTTCGTAAAGTTGAATAAAAAACCCATTACCAAACGTAAAAACCCCAGAAAAATCTAGAAATGACTTTTTTTTCAAATTTTTTCTTGATGTAAATGAATATCAAAATCCTTGAACTCTACAAAGAACTCTGTAAAGAAAAAAAACACCATTACCGAAGGTAAAAAACCTAGAAAAACATCAGAAATAGTTTTTTTCATATTTTCTACCCTGACACATATGTCTAAATGGATCTATAAATCTTCAGATCCTCGACACACAAGAAATCTACAAAGTTGAAGAAAAAAACCCATTACCAAACGTTAAAACAAAAAACCCAGAAAAACCTAGAAATGGTTTTTTTCCAGATTTTTTGCCACCACAACATGGATATCTAAATGGATCTATAAATATTCAAATCCTCACACACAAGGAACTCTGCAAAGTTGAAGAAAAAAACCCATTACCAAAATGCAAAAAGCCCAAAAAAACCAGAAATGTTTTTTTTTCATAGATTTTTATCCTCCCCATGCACACGGATGTCTAAATGGATCTATAAATCTTCAAATCCTCAACACACATAGGAACTCTGCAAAGTTGAAGAAAAAAATTACAAACATAAAAAACCGAATGAAAAACCCAGAAATGATTTTTTAAGATTTTTTCTACCTTCCTTGGCACGAATGTCTTAAATGGATCTATAAATCTTCAAATCCTTGATTACACAGAACTCTGCAAAGCAGAATAAAAAAAACCCATTACCAAACGTAAAAAACCCAAAAAAACCTTCAAGAAAGTTTTTTTTCAAATTTTTACCACCCTGACATAGATGTCTAAATGGATCTATAAATCTTCAAATCCTCGACACACAAGGAACTATTGCAAATTGAAGAAAAAAACCCATTACTGAAGTAAAAAATAAAAAAAACCCATAAATGATTTTTTTTTTTCAGATTTTTTGCCTCCCCACATGGATGTCTAAATGGATCTATAAATCTTTAAATCCTCGACACATTAGGAACTCTGCAAAGCCAAAGAAAAAAACCCATTACCTGAACAAACCAAAAAACCCATAAATTGTTTTTCTTCAAGATTTTCTGCCACCCCGACATGGATGTCTAAATGGATCTATAAATCTTTAAATCCTCGACACACAGGAACTCTGTAAAGCTGAAGAAAAAACCCATTACCGAACGCAAAAAACCCATAAATGATTTTTTTAGATTTTCTGCCACCCCGCACGGATGTCTAAATGGATCTATAAATCTTCAAATCCTTGACACACAGGAACTCTACAAAGCTGAAGAAGAAAAAATCCATTACCAAATGCATAAAAAACCCAGTAAAAACCCAAAAATGGTTTTTTTAACAATATTTTCTGCTCCCCTGACATAAATGTCTAAATGGATCTATAAATCTTCAAATCCTCGACACACAGGAACTCTGGAAAAGCCGAAGAAAAAAACCCATTACGAACGCAAAAAACCTAGAAGAAAGTTGCTTTTTTTTCATATTTTCTACCCCCGACACAAATGTCTAAATGGATCTATAAATCTTCAAATCCTTCGACACACAAGAACTAAACGCAAAATCTGAAGAAAAAAAACCATTACCGAACAAAAAACCCAAAAAACCCAGAAATGGTTTTTTTTAGATTTTCAACCTCTCCAGCATGGATGTCTAAATGGATCTATTAATCTTCAAATCTCGACACACAGGAACTCTGCAAAGCCGAAGAAAAAAACCCATTACCGAACAACAAAAAAATCCAGAAAAATCTCATAAATGTTTTTTTTTTTTCAAATTTTCTGCCTCCCTGGCACTGATGTCTAAATGGATCTATGCATATTCAAATCCTTGACACATAGGAACTATGTAAAGCCAAAGAAAAAAACCATTACCGAAAAGAAAAAACCTAGAAATGGTTTTTTAAAGATTTTCTGCCTCCCAACATGAATGTCTAAATGGATCTAAAAAATCTTCAAATCCTCGACACACAAGAACTCTACAAAGCTGAAGAAAAAACCCATTACCTGAATGCAAAAAACCCAAAAAACCCAGAAATGTTTTTTTTTTTCATATTTTCTACCTCCCCGGCATAGATGTCTAAATGGATCTATAAATCTTCAAATCCTCGACACATAAGAACTCTGCAAAGCCGAAGAAAAGAACCACATTACAAAACGCAAAAACCCAGAAATGGTTTTTTTCAGATTTTCTGCCACTCTAGAAAAAGATGTCTAAATGGATCTATAAATCTTCAAATCCTCGACACACAAGGAACTCTGCAAAGCTGAAGAAAACAAACTAATTACCAGAATACCAGCAACATGGAAAAATGGATCTATAAATATTCAAATTTTCGACACACATGAACTCTGTAAAGCCAAAAAAAAAACCCATTACCAAATGCAAAAAACCTAGAAATGGTTTTTTCAGATTTTCTGCCACCCCGACATGGATTTTAAATGGATCTATAAATCTTCAAATCCCTGACACAAAGGAACTCTGCAAAGCCAAAAAAAAACCCATTACCGAAACGCAAAAATCAAAAAACCCAGAAATGGTTTTTTTTTCAATTTTTTTGCTCCCGACATGGATGTCTAAATGGATCTATAAATCTTCAAATCCTCGACACACAAGAACTTTTGTAAAGCCAAAGAAAAAACCCATTACCGAACCATAAAAAACCTAGAAAATGGTTTCATGAAAATTTTTTTCAGATTTTCTGCCACCTCGACACATAAGTCTAAATGGATCTATAAATCTTCAAATCCTCGACACACAGGAATTCTGCAAAAAAGTTTTAAGAAATACCCAAAAATGGTTTTTTCAAGATTTTTTACCACCTTAGTATGAATGTCTAAATGAATCTATAAATCTTCAAATCCTCGACACATAGGAACTCTGCAAAGCCGAAGAAAAAAACCTATTACCGAACGCAAAAAACCTAGAAATGGTTTTTTTTTCAGATTTTCTACCACCTTGACATGGATGTCTAAATAGATCTATAAATCTTCAAATCTTCGACACACAGGAACTTTGCAGAGATGAAGAAAAAAACCCATTACTGAACACAAAAAAACCCTAGAAATTTTTTTTTTCATATTTTCTACCACCCGACATAGATGTCTAAATGGATCTATAAATCTTCAAATCTTCGACACACAGGAATTCTACAAAGTAAAGAAAAAAACCATTACCGAATGCAAAAATCCTAGAAAATCTCAAAAATGGTTTTTTTTAGATTTTCTGCCACCCCGACACAGATGTCTAAAATGGATCTATAAATCTTCAAATCCTCGACACACAAGAACTCTACAAAGCCAAAGAAAAAACCCATTACCGAATGCAAAAAACCTAGAAAACCCCAAAAATGGTTTTTTTTTTTCAGATTTTCTGCCACCTCGACATGAATGTCTAAATGGATCTATAAATCTTCAAATCCTAGATACACAGGAACTCTACAAAGCCTGAAAAAAACCCATTACCGAACGCAAAAAACCTAGAAAAACCTAAGAAATTTTTTTTTCAGATTTTTATGCCTCCTCGACATGGATGTCTAAATGGATCTATAAATCTTCAAATCCTTGACACATAGGAACTCTGCAAAGCTGAAGAAAAAACCCATTACCGAACGTAAAAAAAAACAAAAAAACCCAAAAAATGCATAAACAGGTTTTTTTCAAATTTTATGCCTCCCCGACATGGATTTCTTAATGGATTGATAAATCTTCCAATCCTTGACATACAGGAACTCTGTAAAGCAGAAGAAAAAAACCTATTACCAAATGCAAAAAACCTAGAAAATCCTAGAAATGGTTTTTTTTTTTCAGATTTTATGACCGCGGCATGAATGTCTAAATGGATCTATAAATCTTCAAATCCTCAACACAAAGGAACTCTACAAAGCTGAAGAAAAAAACTCATTACTGTAAAAAACTAAGAAAAACTAGAAATGGTTTTTTTTTCAGATATTCTGCCACCCTGGCATGGATGTCTAAATGGATCTATAAATCTTCAAATCCTCAACACATACAAAATTTGCAAAGCCGAAGAAAAAAATCCATTACCAAACATAAAAAAAACCCAGAAATGGTTTTTTTCTTTATTTTCTACCTTTCCACAAGATGTCTAAATGGATCTATAAATCTTCAAATCCTTGACACACAGGAACTCTACAAAGCCGAAGAAAAAAACTCATTACCAGAACGTAAAAAACCCTAAAAACCCAAAAATAGTTTTTTTCAAATTTTCTGCCACCCTAACACGGATGTCTAAATGGATCTATAAATCTTCAAATCCTCGACACACAGGAACTCTGCAAAGCCAAAGAAAAAACCCATTACCAAACTCAAAAAACCCAAAAAACAAGAAATGGTTTTTTTTCAGATTTTCTATCACCCTGGTACATGGATGTCTAAATGGATCTATAAATCTTCAAATCCTTGACACACATAGGAACTCTACAAAGCTGAAAGAAAAAACCCATTACCGAACGCAAAAAACTTCTAAAAAACCCAAAAATTTTTTTTTCAGATTTTCTGCCACCCCAGACATGGATATCTAAATGGATCTATAAATCTTCAAATCCTAGACACACAGGAATTCTTAAAAGCTGAAGAAAAAAACCCATTACTAAATGTAAAAAACCCAGAAAAATATAGAAATGTTTTTTTTTTCAGATTTTTTGCCACCCCCTAATATGGATGTCTAAATGGATCTTTAAATCTTCAAATCCTCGAACATAGGAACTCTGCAAAGCCAAAGAAAAAAACTCACTACCGAATGTAAAAAATAGTTACTAGAAAAACCAAAAATCCAGAAATGGTTTTTTTTCAAATTTTCTGCAAATCGATGTCTAAATGGATCTAAAAATCTTCAAATCCTCGACACACAGGAACTCTGTAAAGCCTGAAGAAAAAAAACCCATTACCGAACAAAAAACCCAGAAAAAAATGTTTTTTTTCATATTTTCTGCCACCCCAACACGAATGTCTAAATAGATCTATAAATCTTCAAATCCTCAACACACAGGAATTTTACAAAGTTGAAGAAAAAAACCCATTACCGAATGCAAAAAACTAGAAAAAAAATTTTTTTTAAAAATTTTCTGCCTCCCCAACATGGATGTCTAAATGGATCTATAAATCTTCAAATCCTCGACACACAGGAACTCTGTAAAGCCTGAAGAAAAAAACCCATTACCGAACAAAAAACCCAGAAATGAAATTTTTTTTTCAGATTTTTACCACCCCGACATGGATTTCTAAATGGATCTATAAATCTTCATATCCTCAAAACAAGAATTCTACAAAGATGAAGAAAAAAAACCCATTACCGAACGCAAAATACTCAAAAAAAAAGAAATTTTTTTTTTCAAATTTTCTGCCTTCCTGACACGGATGTCTAAATGGATCTATAAATCTTCAAATCCTCGACACACAGGAACTCTGCAAAGTCGAAGAAAAAAACCCATTATCGAATGCAAAAAACCTAGAAAAACCCAGAAATGGTTTTTTTTTTTTTCAGATTTTCTGCCACCCCGGCACAGGATGTCTAAATGGATCTATAAATCTTCAAATCCTCAACACACAGGAACTCTGCAAAGCCGAAGAAAAAAACCCATTACGAAATGCAAAAAACCCAGAAAAACCCAGAAATTTTTTTTTTTTTTTTAATATTTTCTGCCTCCCCGACACGAGATGTCTAAATGGATCAATAAATCTTCAAATCTGTGACCCACAAGAACTCTGTAAAGCTGAAGAAAAAAATCCATTACCAAATGTAAAAAAAAGCCTAGAAATTTTTTTTTTCAGATATTCTTCCATCTTGGCACGGATGTCTAAATGGATCTATAAATCTTCAAATCCTCGACACACAGGAACTCTACAAAGCTGAAGAAAAAAAACCCATTACCAAATGCAAAAACCCAAAAATGGTTTTTTTTCAAATTTTCTGCCACCCCAACACAAATGTCTAAATGGATCTATAAATCTTCAAATCCTCGACACACAGGAACTCTGCAAAGCCATGAAAGAAAAAACCCATTACCGAACATGTAAAAAAAACCAGAAAACCCATAGAATTAAAAATGATTTTTTTTCAGATTTTCTGCCACCCCGACACAAATTTCTAAATGGATCTATAAATTTTCAAATCCTTGTAACACTGGAACTCTGCAAAGCCGAAGAAAAAAAACCTATTACCGAATGCAAAAACCTAAAAACCCGATAAAAAATTTTTTATTTTTTTTTTTTTCAAATTTTCTGCCACCTCCGACACAGATGTCTAAATGGATCTATAAATCTTCAAATCCTCGACACATAGGAACTCTACAAAGCTGAAGAAAATAACCCATTACCGAATGAAAAAACCTAGAAAATATTTTTTTTTTAGATTTTTCTGCCATGCCGACACATATGTCTAAATGGATCTATAAATCTTCAAATCCTCGACACACAGGAACTCTGCAAAGTCTGAAGAAAAAAAAACCCATTACCGAACGCAAAAAACTTAGAAAAAATGAAATTTTTTTTTTAGATTTTCTGCCACCCCGACACAGATGTCTAAATGGATCTATAAATCTTCAAATCCTCGACACACAGGAACTCTACAAAGCCGAAGAAAAAAACCCATTACCGAATGCAAAAAACCCAGAAATGTTTTTTTTTCAGATTTTCTGCCACCCCTAACATGGATGTCTAAATGGATCTATAAATCTTCAAATCCTCGACACAAAAACTCTGCAAAGCTGAAGAAAAAACCATTACCGAAAATGCAAAAAACCAAGAAAAACCCAGAAATGGTTTTTTTCATATTTTCTGCTCCCCAGACATGGATGTCTAAATGGATCTATAAATCTTCAAATCCTTAACACAAGAACTCTGCAAAGCCGAAGAAAAAAATCCATTACCGAATGTAAAAAACCTAGAAATTAATTTTATGATTTTCTGCTACCTCGGCACAAATGTCTAAATGGATCTATAAATATTCAAATCCTCGACACACAGGAACTCTGCAAAGCCGAAGAAAAAAAACCCATTACCGAACACAAAAAACTAAAAAACCTAAAAAATAATTTTTTTTTTTGTTAGATTTTCTGCCACCCCGACACAAATGTCTAAATGGATCTATAAATCTTCAAATCCTTGACACACAGGAACTCTGCAAAGCCAAAGAAAAAACCCATTACCGAATGCAAAAAACATAAAAACCTAGAAATGGTTTTTTTCAGATTTTCTGCCACCCGACACGGATGTCTAAATGGATCTATAAATCTTCAAATCCTCGACACATAGGAACTCTGTAAAGCCGAAGAAAAAAACCCATTACCGAACGCTAAAAAAGAAAAACCCAGAAATGGATTTTTTTTTCAGATTTTCTGCCTCCCTGACACAGATGTCTGAATGGATCTATAAAACTTCAAATCCTCGACACACAGGAACTCTGCAAAGCTAAAAAAAAAAACCCATTACCGAACACAAAAAACCAGAAAAACCCAGAAATGGTTTTTTTTTCAAGATTTTTGCCACCCTGACACAGATGTCTAAATGGATCTATAAATCTTCAAATCCTCGACACACAGGAACTCTGCAAAGCCAAAGAAAAAACCCATTACCAAATGCAAAAAACCCAGAAAAACTTCAGAAATGGTTTTTTTTTCAGATTTTTTGCCACCCTTGGACATGAGATGTCTAAATGGATCTATAAATCTTCAAATCCTCGACACATAGGAACTCTGCAAAGCTGAAGAAAAAAACCCATTACCGAATGTAAAAAACCTAAAAAAACCCAAAAATAGTTTTTTTCCAAATTTTCTATGTCCTCGACACAAATGTCTAAATGGATCTATAAATCTTCAAATCCTCGACACAAATGAA
Organism: Taxus chinensis; assembly: GCA_019776745.2. NCBI lineage: Eukaryota > Viridiplantae > Streptophyta > Pinopsida > Cupressales > Taxaceae > Taxus > Taxus chinensis. The sequence goes on from CM034148.1 coordinate 467,628,264, forward strand.
CTCTAGAAAGCCGAAGAAAAAACCCATTACCGAACACAAAAAAACCTAGAAAAAGTTTTTTTTCAGATTTTCTGCCACCCCAACATGGATGTCTAAATGGATCTATAAATCTTCAAATCCTCGACACAAAGGAACTCTGCAAAGTCGAATAAAAAACCAATTACCGAATGCAAAAAACTTAGAAAAACCCAAGAAATGGTTTTTTTTTCAGATTTTCTGCCTCCCAGACACGGATGTCTAAATGGATCTATAAATCTTCAAATCCTCGACACACAGGAACTCTGCAAAGCTGAAGAAAAAAATCCATTACCGAATGTAAAAAACCCAAAAAAACCCAGAAATTTTTTTTCAGATTTTCTGCCACCTCGGCACGGATGTCTAAATAGATTTATAAATCTTCAAATCCTCGACACACAAGGAACTCTGCAAAGCTGAAGAAAAAAACCCATTACCGAATGCAAAAAACCCAGAAAAATGGTTTTTTTTAGATTTTCTGCCACCCCCCTGACATAGATGTCTAAATGGATCTATAAATCTTCAAATCCTTGACACACAAGGAACTCTGCAAAGCTGAAGAAAAAAACCCATTACCGAATGTAAAAAACCAAGAAAAACCTAGAAATGGTTTTTTTTTTCAGATTTTTTGCCACCCTGACATGGATGTCTAAATGGATCTATAAATCTTCAAATCCTCGACACATAGGAACTCTACAAAGCTGAAGAAAAAACCCATTACCGAATGCAAAAAACCCAAAAACCCTAGAAATTTTTTTTTTCAGATTTTCTACCTCACCTCACATGGATGAACTAAATGGATCTATAAATCTTCAAATCCTCGACACACAAGAACTCTGCAAAGCCTGAAGAAAAAAACCCATTACAAATGAAATGCAAAAAACCCTAGAAAAAAATATTTTTTTTCAGATTTTCTGTCACCCGACACGGATGTCTAAATGGATCTATAAATCTTCAAATCCTTGACACACAGGAACTCTGCAAAGCTGAAGAAAAAAACCCATTACAAACACAAAAAAACTAGAAAAACCTAGAAATGGTTTTTTTAAAATTTTTCTGCCACCCCTGACATGGATGTCTAAATGGATCTATAAATCTTCAAATCCTTGACACACAGGAACTCTACAAAGCTGAAGAAAAAACCCATTACCAAATGTAAAAAACCCCAGAAAAACCCAGAAATTTTTTTTTTCATATTTTCTGCCCTCGACACGGATGTCTAAATGGATCTATAAGTCTTCAAATTCTCGACATACAAGAACTTTGGAAAGTCGAAGGAAAAAAATCCATTACCGAATGCAAAAACCCAGAAAAACCTAGAAAATATTTTTTTTTTCCATATTTTCTGCCACCTGACACGGATGTCTAAATGGATCTATAAATCTTCAAATCCTCGACACACACAGGAACTCTGCAAAGCTGAAAAAAAAAATCCATTACCAAATGCAAAAAACATAAAAACCTAGAAATTATTTTTTTTTTTCAGATTTTCTGCCACCCCGACATGGATGTCTAAATGGATCTATAAATCTTCAAATCCTCGACACACAAGGAACTCTGCAAAGCCGAAGAAAAAAACCCATTACCAAACGAAAAAAAAAAAACCCAAAAATGGTTTTTTTTCAAATTTTCTGCCCACCGACATGGATGTCTAAATGGATCTATAAATCTTCAAATCCTCGACAACACAGGAACTCTGCAAAGCCAAAGAAAAAAACCCATTACTAAACGAAAAAAAAACAAAGAAAAACCTAGAAATGGGTTTTTTTTCAGATTTTTTACCACCTCGACACGGATGTCTAAATGGATCTATAAATCTTCAAATCCTCGACACACAGGAACTCTGCAAAGCGAAGAAAAAACCCATTACCGAATGCAAAAAACCTAGAAAAACCTAGAGAAATGGTTTTTTTTTTCAGATTTTCTTTCCCCTCGACATGGATGTCTAAATGGATCTATAAATCTTCAAATCCTCGACACACAAGGAACTCTTGCAAAGTGAAAGAAAAAACCCATTACCGAATGTAAAAAAACCCTAAAAAAACCCAGAAATAATGTTTTTTTTTTTCAGATTTTCTGCCACCCTGGACAAGATGTCTAAATGGATCTATAAATCTTCAAATCCTTGACATACATAGGAACTCTGCAAAGCCAAAGAAAAAAACCCATTACGAAATGCAAAAAACCTAGAAAAACCCTGAAATGGTTTTTTTCTAGATTTTTTGCCACCCCGACACGGATGTCTAAATGGATCTATAAATCTTCAAATCCTCGACACACAGGAACTCTACAAAGCCGAAGAAAAAAACCCATTACCGAATGCAAAAAACCCCTAAATCAGTTTTTTTTTTCATTTTCTACCACCCTTGACATGGATGTCTAAATGGATCTATAAATATTTCAAATCCTCGACACACAGGAACTCTGCAAAGCCTGAAGAAAAAATCATTATTACCGCAAATGTTAAAAAACCAGAAATTTTAGAAATTTTTTTTTTCATATTTTCTACCACCCTAGAATGGATGTCTAAATGGATCTATAAATCTTCAAATCCTCGACACACAGGAACTCTACAAAGCAAAAAAAAAACCATTACTGAATGCAAAAAAAGAAAAACCCAAAAATTTTTTTTTAGATTTTGTGCCACTTTGACATGAATGTCTAAATGGATCTAAAAATCTTCAAATCCTTGACACACAGGAACTCTACAAAGCTGAAGAAAAAAAACCCATTTGAACGCAAAAAACCAAAAAAACCAGAAATGGTTTTTTTTTCAGATTTTCTGCCACCCTGGCACAGATGTCTAAATGGATCTATAAATCTTCAAATCCTTGACACACAGGAACTCTACAAAGCCAAAGAAAAAAACCATTACCGAATGCAAAAAAAGAAAAACCAAGAAATGTTTTTTTTTTAGATTTTCTGCCACCCCGACACGGATGTCTAAATGGATCTATAAATCTTCAAATCCTCGACACATAGGAACTCTGCAAAGCCGAAAGAAAAAACCCATTACCGAACGCAAAAAACATTCAGAAAACCCTATAAATGTTTTTTTCTTCATATTTTCTGCCACCCTGGCACGGATGTCTAAATGGATCTATAAATCTTCAAATCCTCGACACACAGGAACTCTACAAAGCCGAAGAAAAAACCCATTACCAAACGCAAAAAACCCAGAAATGATTTTTTTTTCAGATTTTTTGCCACCTGACACGGATGTCTAAATGGATCTATAAATCTTCAAATCCTCGACACACAGGAACTCTGCAAAGCCAAAGAAAAAACCCATTACCGAACGTAAAAAACCTAGAAATGGTTTTTTTTTCAAATTTTTTACCTCCCTGACACAAATGTCTAAATGGATCTATAAATCTTCAAATCCTTGACACACAGGAACTCTGCAAAATCAAAGAAAAAAACCCATTACTGAACGTAAAAAACTAAGAAATGGTTTTTTTTTTTTCAGATTTTCTGCCACCCCGACATGGATGTCTAAATGGATCTATAAATCTTCAAATCCTTGACACACAGGAACTCTGCAAAGCCGAAAAAAAAACCCATTACCGAACGCAAAAAACCCAGAAAAAGTTTTTTCAGATTTTCTGCCACCCCGACATGGATGTCTAAATGGATCTATAAATCTTCAAATCCTCGACACATAGGAACTCTGCAAAGCCAAAGAAAAAAAACCATTACGGAACGCAAAAAACCTAGCAAAACCCAGAAATGGATTTTTTTCAGATTTTTACCACCCGGACACATGGATGTCTAAATGGATCTATAAATTTTCAAATCTTTGACACACACGAACTCTGCAAAGCTGAAGAAAAAAAACCCATTACCGAACGTAAAAAAAAAAAAAAACCCAAAAATGTTTTTTTTTCAGATTTTTTGCCACCCGACACGGATGTCTAAATGGATCTATAAATCTTCAAATCCTCGACACACAGGAACTCTACAAAGTTGAAGAAAAAAACTCATTACCGAAACAAAAAACCCAGAAAAACCCCAGAAATGGTTTTTTTCAGATTTTTTACCACCCCAACATGGATGTCTAAATGGATCTATAAATCTTCAAATCCTCGACACACAGGAACTCTGCAAAGCCAAAAAAAAAAACCATTACTGAACACAAAAAACCCAGAAAAACCCTAAATGGTTTTTTTTTTCAGATTTTTTGCCACCCCGACACAGATGTCTAAATGGATCTATAAATCTTCAAATCCTCAACACACAGGAACTTTGCAAAGCCGAAGAAAAAAAACCCATTACCGAACGCAAAAAAAAACCCTCAGAAAAACCCAAAATGGTTTTTTTTCAGATTTTCTGCCACTCCTTGACACAGATGTCTAAATGGATCTATAAATCTTCAAATCCTTAACACAGGAACTCTACAAAGCCAATGAAAAAATCCATTACTGAATGTAAAAAAAAGAAAAAATGGTTTTTTTTTTAATAGATTTTCTGCCACCCTGACACAGATGTCTAAATGGATCTATAAATCTTCAAATCCTCGACACACAGGAACTCTGCAAAGCCGAAGAAAAAAACCCATTACTGAACACAAAAAACCCAGAAAAATAAGAAATGTTTTTTTTTCATATTTTCTGCCACCCGGCACGGATGTGTAAATTTATCTATAAAGCATCAAATCCTCGACACACAGGAACTCTCCAAAGCCGAAAAAACCCATTACCGAAACAAAAAACCCAGAAATAGTTTTTTTTCAGATTTTCTGCCACCCCGACACGGATGTCTAAATGGATCTATAAATCTTCAAATCCTCGACACACAGGAACTCTACAAAGCCGAAAAAAAAACCCATTACTGAATGTAAAAAACCTAAAACCCAGAAATGGTTTTTTTTTCATATTTTCTGTCACCCCAACACGGATGTCTAAATGGATCTATAAATCTTCAAATCCTCGACACACAAAAACTCTACAAAGCCGAAGAAAAAAACCCATTACCAAACACAAAAAAATCAAGAAAAACAGAAATGGTTTTTTTCAAATTTTTGCCACCCCACATGGATGTCTAAATGGATCTATAAATCTTCAAATCCTCGACACACAGGAACTCTACAAAGCCGAAGAAAAAAACCCATTACCGAATGCAAAAAACCTAAGAAAAAACAAAATGTTTTTTTTCTTCAGATTTTCTGCCTTCCTAGCACAAATGTCTAAATGGATCTATAAATCACCAACTCCTCAACACACAGGAACTCTGCAAAGCGAAAAAAAAAACCATTACCGAACATAAAAAAACCCTAAAAACCTAGAAATTTTTTTTTTAAGATTTTCTGCCACCCTGACACAGATGTCTAAATGGATCTATAAATCTTCAAATCCTCGACACATAGGAACTCTACAAAGCTGAAGAAAAAACCCATTACTGAATGCAAAAAAACCCAGAAAAACTCAGAAATTGTTTTTCAGATTTTCTGCCACCCGACACGGATGTCTAAATGGATCTATAAATCTTCAAATCCTCAACACAAAGGAACTCTGTAAACCTGAAGAAAAAAACCCAATACCAAATGTAAAAAACCAAAAAACCTAGAAATAGTTTTTTTTTCAGATTTTCTGCCACCTTGACACAGATGTCTAAATGGATCTATAAATCTTCAAATCCTCGACACACAGGAACTCTGCAAAGTGCCGAAGAAAAAACCTCATTACTGAACGCAAAAAACCCTAGAAAAATGAAATTTTTTTTCATATTTTCTGCCACCCCGACATGGATGTCTAAATGGATCTATAAATCTTCAAATCCTCGACACACAAGAACTCTTGCAAAGCCGAAGAATAAAAACCCATTACCGAACGTAAAAAACCATGAAAAACAAAGAAATAGTTTTTTTTTTAGATTTTCTGCATCCCTGACATAGATGTCTAAATGGATCTATAAATCTTATAATCCTCAACACACACAAGGAACTCTGCAAAGCCGAAGAAAAAAAACCCATTACCGAACGCAAAAAATAAAAAAACCTAGAAAAATTTTTTTTTCAGATTTTTTGCCAACCTAACATAGATGTCTAAATGGATCTATAAATCTTATAATCCTCAACACATAGGAACACTGCAAAGCTGAAGAAACAACCCACTACCGAACACAAAAATGTAAAAAAACCTAGAAATGGTTTTTTCAAATTTTCTGCCACCTCGGCACGGATGTTTAAATGGATCTATAAATCTTCAAATCCGTCAACACACAGGAACTCTACAAAGCTGAAGAAAAAAACCATTACCAGACATAAAAAACCCAGAAAAAACCCAGAAATGGTTTTTTTTTCAGAGATTTTCTACCACCCGACATGGATGTCTAAATGGATCTATAAATCTTCAAATCCTCGACACACAGGAACTCTGCAAAGCCGAAGAAAAAAACCCATTACCGAAAGTAAAAAACTAAAAAAACCCAGAAATGGTTTTTTTTCATATTTTCTGCCACCCCGACACAGATGTCTAAATGGATCTATAAATCTTCAAATCTTCGACACACAAGAACTCTGCAAAGCTCCGAAAAAAAAACCCATTACCGAACAAAAAAAAAGAAAAACCCAGAAATGGTTTTTTTTTCAGATTTTCTGCCACCCCAACACAAAAGTCTAAATGGATTTATAAATCTTCAAATCCTCGATAAAAAAGAACTCTACAAAGCCGAAGAAAAAAACCCAGAGAGATACTAAAGCTAAAAAAAAAATGCACTCCAATTTTTTTTAAAATCCATCATTGTTCTTGCATGAATGTCTAAATGGACTATAAATCTTCAAATCCTCATACACACATAGGAACTCTTCAAAGCCGGTAAAAAAAACCCATTACCGAAGCAAAAAACCTAGAAATTTTTTTTTAGATTTTCTGCCACCCCGACATGGATGTCTAAATGGATCTATAAATCTTCAAATCCTCGACACACAAGAACTTTGCAAAACCGAAGAAAAAAACCCATTACCGAATGCACAAAAAATTCAGAAAAACCCAATGAAATGGTTTTTTTTTCAGATTTTCTGCCTCCCTAACACGGATGTCTAAATGGATCTATAAATCTTCAAATCCTCGACACATAGGAACTCTGCAAAGCCAAAGAAAAAAACCCATTACCGAACGCAAAAAACCCCAGAAAACAGTTTTTTTTCAGATTTTCTGCCACCTCGACATGGATGTCTAAATGGATCTATAAATCTTTAAATCCTTGACACATAAGAACTCTGCAAAGTCGAAGAAAAAAACCCATTACCGAAAGTAAAAAACCAAAAACCCAAGAAATGGTTTTTTTTCAGATTTTCTGCCACCCTGACACAGATGTCTAAATGGATCTATAAATATTCAAATCCTCGACACACAAGAACTCTACAAAGTCGAATAAAAAAACCCAATATTGAACGCAAAAAACCTAGAAAAAAACCAGAAAATAGTTTTTTTTCAGATTTTTCTGCCACCCCAACATGGATGTCTAAATGGATCTATAAATCTTCAAATCCTCGACACATAGGAACTTTGCAAAGTTGAAGAAAAAAACCCATTACCGAATGCAAAAAACCCAGAAATGGTTTTTTTCAGATTTTCTGCCATCCCAGACGCGGATGTCTAAATGGATCTATAAATCTTCAAATCCTCGACACATAGGAACTCTACAAATATGAAGAAAAAAACCCATTACCGAACGCAAAAAACTAAGAAAAACCCATAAATGGTTATTTTTTTCCATATTTTCTGCCTCCCCAACACAGATGTCTAAATGGATCTATAAATCTTCAAATCCTCGACACACAGGAACTCTAAAAAGCCAAAGGAAAAAACCCATAATCGAATGTAGAAAAACCTAGAAAAACCCAGAAATGTTTTTTTTCATTTTTGCCCTCCCAGACACAGATGTTAAATGGATCTATAAATCTTCAAATCCTGACACACAGGAACTCATGCAAAGCTGAAGAAAAAAACCATTACTGCTAAAAACCAAGAAATTTTTTTTTTCAGATTTTTTGCCACCCCTAGACATGGATGTCTAAATGGATCTATAAATCTTCAAATCATCGACACACATGAACTCTACAAAGCCGAAGAAAAAAACTCATTACCAAACACAAAACCCAGAAAAACCACAAAATTTTTTTTCAGATTTTCTGTCACCCTGGCATGAATGTCTAAATGGATCTATAAATCTTCAAATCCTCGACACACAGGATCTTTGCAAAGCTGAAAAAAAAACCCATTAATGAAAGAGACAAACCTAAAAAAACCCAGAAATGGTTTTTTTTCAGATTTTCTGCCACCCCAACACAGATGTCTAAATGGATCTATAAATCTTCAAATCCTCGACACATAGGAACTCTACAAAAGCCAAAGAAAAAACCCTATATTGAACCCAAAAAACCTAGAAATAGTTTTTTTTCAGATTTTCTGCCCCTTGACATGGATGTCTAAATGGATTTATAAATATTCAAATCCTCGACACACAGGAACTTTGTAAAGCCAAAGAAAAAACCCATTACCGAATGCAAAAAACCTAGAAAACCCCAAAACAAATTATTTTTATCAGATTTTCTGCCACCCCAGCACAGATGTCTAAATGGATCTATAAATATTTTAATCCTTGACACAAAGGAACTCATTAAAGCTAAAGAAAAAAAACCATTATCGAACACAAAAAACCCAAAAAACCTAGAAACTTTTTTTTAGATTTTTCACCTACCCTGCATGGATGTCTAAACGGATCTATATATCTTCAAATCCTTGACACACAAGAACTCTACCTCTAAAGAAAAAAACCCATTATTGAATTTAAAACACTAGAAAACTCCCAGAAATAGTTTTTTTTCCAGATTTTTTGCCACCAGACACATATGTCTAAATGGATCTATAAATATTCAAATCGTTGACACACATTTTGAACTCTACAAAGTCAAAGAAAAAAACCATTACCGAGTGCAAAAAACCTAGAAATAGTTTTTTTCAATTTTTTCTGCCACCCCGGCACAAATGTCTAAATGGATCTATAAATCTTCAAATCCTCGACAAACAGAAACTCTGCAATGCCGAAGAAAAAAAACCATTACCGAAGAAAAAAACCCATAAAAACCTAGAATTTTTTTTTTTTAGATTTTCTACCAACACTGCACGGATGTCTAAATGGATATATAAATATTCAAATCCTTGACACACAGGAACTCTACAAATCCGAAAGAAACAAAACCATTACCGAATGCAAAAAAACTTGAAAAACTGAGAAATAGTTTTTTTCATCTTTTCTACCTCCCTGTCACGAATGTCTAAATGGATATATAAATCTTCAAACCCTTGATACATAGGAACTTTGTAAAGCCAATGAAAAAAACCCTTTACCGAACATAAACAACCCAGAAAAACCTAGAAATGGTTTTTTTAAGATTTTCTTTCACCCCGACACAGATGACTAAATGGATCAGATGGAAGACATTGATGTGATGGACCTAACTAAGGGGAAGACATATAGTTTCTTAAAGATTTTAAGTTACATTAAGTAAATCAGCAAAGTAAAATGTAGTCATGTGTGTTGTTGTAGAATGCAACACCTCACGTGTGTCACCATTCCATGTCCAACTTCATCAAATTTGCATAAAAGCTCCGAAGAACTAAAGTACAACCTTGATAAATGCAGGAATAGCTGTAGACCTGAGGAGTTAGACTCCAGAACATCAAATCTAGTTGTTGTTTATATGGATGAAGGTACATTCTCAATTACATGTACATAAATTCTTTTTATTTCTTTATGTTTGAATGAGATTACTTATGTTTTGAGTTGTTTAGTTCATTCCACAATTATCATTTACATTAATAAAATGAAAAAAGAAATATACAACTCAATTACATAAATTAATTTCATTTATTTATAAAGAGATACAAATTCAGTTTTACCACACAAGCTGTGGGATCTAACTTATGACTATTAAAGTAAAAGATACATGTGCATAAAGTTAAAAGTAAAGGAATATAGATGAAAAATGAAATAAACAACTCAATTACAAAATTTAATTTCATTTATTCATAAAGAGATACAAATTCAATTTTCTCGCACAAGTCGTGGGATGTAACTTATGACTATTAAATCAAAAGATACATGTGCACAAAGCTAAAAGTAAAAGAATATAAAAGAAACCCATCATTGCCTTTGGGTATTCTCTTTGTCTTCATTGCTCTAGTTGTATCTTCTTCATCTTCTTCTACATCATCTAGCTCCATCAAATGCACCTGAAGAATAGAAAATAAATTTTGTCAGATTTGAGCTCAGGGTTTAATTTGTATACCTGTGCTAATAGTTTCATGCAAATGAATCATTTGAACTCAATAGGCATAAGGTACATGAAATAGATACAAAATTAGAAAGTACTATCTTGCAAAAGCACATATGATTCTCAAGAATCATGATAGATAGAGGAAAGGAACAGTGTTATAACATTGAATGGATACAACTGATTATTCTACAAGTACATTTTTTCAGCAAATGAACAATTGTGGCTCAAACTAGAACCAAATCACATCTATTACTATAAAATATCAACAATTGTTCATTTTTTCTAGTTTATAATAAAGCCACAGTCATTTAATGGATGAATTTTTCATCTTGTCACAATGTACCATTCTCAAGAGTAGAAAATATTCTCAGAGAAAAGGGGTTTTAGTTCATGAGAGTAAGGCATTGAATTGATGAGGAACCAACGATAGAATCATGGCATCCACAACAACTCAAACCATATTTATGAAGAATAACTTCATCATTGAAATATAAGAGTTACAGTGAGCAGATCTTAAATAATGGTCGAGCCTAGTTTTAAAAATGGCAACCCAAAGTAGAGCAAAGCATTTTCACTATATTATTGAAAGAATCTCACAACAGAATGAAGAATTACTATATACAAATTCAAACAGTTCCAGTCATCAAATTTTAAAATTATCATCAAAGCCTAAGGTCTATAAGAGATTGCATATACAATTGGCAAAAGATTGTAGGTTCTATACAAAAAAAGTTTTCAAAAGTAAAGGCCATCTCAAACAGATCTTGAGATCAACGCAAGAAGCAAGTATAAAAATAAAGGAAAATACAAGAGTAATTCATATTACCATATTAGAGCTTTGATGTCTCCAAATAACCACAAAAGCTAAGTTACAAAGCTCGAACTAGTTTAACAAAGGAGCAAAAATGATGACCATGTTTTCCATGAACGCTTAGTAAATGATAAATGGAATGCAGATTGGCAATAGAAATTAGAGTGAGTTATGAATATACAAAGTCAAAGCATCAATTTTAAAATGTAGATATTTACAAAATATCTAACCCAAAATGTATAAAAAACCTTTCATAAAATTCACTATCGTGATTTAAGGCCAATACATGGAAGCAATGTAGTAAACCCTAACTCAACATGGGCATCCGTTGAAATGAAAATAATACCCATGATTTCAGAGCTTGAAAGGTAAAAATAATATAGAGTAAGAGCTAGAAACTTCAACAAATATGAACACAACTATGGATGACATGTATTTTAAAAATGAAATCCCATCAGTGTAAACCCACATCAAAAATGGTGAAACCCTTTGCAATATGTCATGAGCTATGAGAAAGGTGAAAGGGAAGAAATGAGTTTTATGGCCAACACAAGAAAATGAAGGAAATATAAAGCTCTACACATAAATAATAAATGGCGGATCAAGAAAATTTTGCAAATTTTCATTTACTAATCCACCCAGATGCTAAATTCACAGAAAAGAAAAAGGATATTTCCCCCTCTTTAATGGAAAGTTCGAATGAAGCAATGTCTCATTACCTTGAATGTATGGGCCAATTTAGTGTAGATTAATGCAAGCTACACTCCATGACACAAAGCTTCAAGCTTTTACAATGGAGTCCAAGGAAAACCCAACAACTCCATCATATGCATAGACTTCACATATACGAGCTCAAACTTCACAGAGCGAGTCTGAAAAATGAGGCAAAGCCTTAAAATTGATGGATACTCTAAAATCACATCTCAAACCAAGCAACCATAGATCCATTTCCAACCATAACCTCCATGAAATTTTTCAGCAGAGTTTACTTCGCTCAAAAGATCTCGAAACAAAATGCAAAATGATTAGAGTTTTAAGCCCTTTTTACTTTTCATCCAAAGTGAGCTAACCTGACTCAGCCTAAGTTAGTTAACCATGCATGTGACACCTCACATAATCAAACCCTAACCACCAGTGTTAGCAATTTTTCCACTGACAAATACTCATGGGTTCAAGTCTCGTGCAAAAGGGGACTGTATTATTAATCAAATGATTAGATTATTTTGACCTCGAACTATAGTATATGTATTGTTTAATCAAAGGGGGGACCTTGATAATAATTAAACAATGATTATTAATCAAACCAAGTGCCACATAAACCAAGGTATTTTTTCAATTAGTCAAAGGATCCCAAGTGTTATATCAAGTGTATAACAAGTGCAGAGATACCGTGATAGAGAAGAATATGCCATGACTAATCAAAGCCTTATCCTCTATAAATATTACCTTATTTTTCACAAAAGGCAGAATTATTATTTTGCACATGAGCACAGGTGGTCCCCACAGCAAGAAGACAAATGTTGAGCATGTGAATAGGTGTTACATTAGAGCTACAAAACATAATTTATATGTACATTGGAGAAGACTTGCACATCAAGAAAGGGCTATTATTAAGCAAAATATTCACCCAAATTTATTCATTATTTCAAGATTAAAGGAGTCAACTGCACTTTTACTAAAGTGTATTTTTGGAATCAAAGGCTATATTGCCTCATTGTAAACAATATGTTTATTTTATCTCTTTATTTATTCATGTTAAAGGCTAAAAATAACATGCATGGGTGAGTTCAGACTACAACCTTATTTAAGGAGGGGTGGGTGAATAATTTTTGCTATATATTGTGTGCATTGGAAAAGCACCAGAGGAGGACTTTTTGGATGTAGGAGTGTTGAAGCAATTTTTTCCAATTTTTCCCTTGAATGAGAGCTAGTTATTGCCTTTCCAATTATTTGCAATGGTGTGTATCTTTCTATGAGATCTTGTGAATTTTAATTCCTTGTATTAATTATCTTACTTTGCTACAAATTTGGTGTTTTCAGCATAGTCTTAGTGTGCATGTTATTTTGTTGTGTTGTTGTGATTTATCCCTTAACACGTAAGTGTTTTGCCTTAAAATTTAGCTGAAATCTATTTGTTCATGCTCCTTTAATCTATTCTCAGTAAATGTTGCATGTACTCAGTCAAAGACCTCAATAATTTTGGTGTATTACCTAATTTAAATTTTATTTACAGTCATATTTTTACCCTTAAAACCCCCCAAAAAAATTAAATTAGGATACATCAATAAGGAACCAGCCTTGTAATCCCAGAGACTCAACTCAACATAAGGATACCCATAGCCCTGAGGTGTTTTTCCATTGTATATACGAAAGTGAGGGAAGAGCAAGATTAGAACCCTTGTTGTTATCCCTCAACCATGGTGCACTTTTGAGAGATAATAGTTTTCGCACACTCAGTGGGACGAGAAGAAATATTATTGATATGCTATGAAGATTGAAGATCCAAAGAAAAAGTCATCTGAAAACTCCGTAGATCTGATTTTAAGCTCTTCAGTTGCAACCTTTTTAAGGTATTTTTTTAGGAAACTACAAATGTGTTATTTTTCTATTATCAGCTTTTTACATGAACAACAGACATTTTTTTCATATTTATATATTTTATGAGGTCTTACAGCCATGAATCTCTATTTTAAATAGTATTACCAATCAGATCAAAAACCTTTGTATCTAGTTTCTTTTTCAAATCAGTACTATGATCCCTATCAAAATGAAATATCCTTATGACCCAAACCTTGGAAATCAATATGACTATCAACATGATGATTATTATTATTCTCAAAATAAATATTATGAAGATGGTTATGCTGATTGTGAATGGTAGAAAGAACTTGAGTTTCAGTTTCATGAACTTGATCAACAATATTTAGCTATCAAGGAAAAATTTGAGAAACCAAAAGCATTGGAAAATGATAGGTATCAGGTTGAGGAACCCCATCAACTGAATGTTCCCACTTACTTTCCCCATCAAGATCCAATGATCACATACCTTCATTGTTAGAAAAAACATCCCATTTATCAAACTCTGAGTTTATAGGCTGCTACAAATTATACTCCTATTCCAAAATCACATATAGAAAGAAAATATCCATTTCTAAGCTTCCATTCTATTGTTGTTCTAAATAAAAAACTTGTACCCCAATCCTTTTTTTCAAAAATTTCCAATTTAAGTTGAAAACCAGCCCACCCCTCCTCCATTCGTAGTACCAATTTATGAAGGTACAAATCAAAAAATTAGCAAGGAGGGGTAGTCAACTGAAGAAAACAACAGGCTAAATTATTTTCAGAACATGTATCAATGGGTTTAAAGTTTCATTTTAATCATATTCTAGAGTTAGAGAAAGAACCCATGTAAAAGGTATAGTTTAATTTTTCAAGAGATCAAAAATAGGTGGAAGATAATCAACAATTTGCATATTCTTAGTGTAGTGTGCATGAAGGCACCATACTCTCACAACTTATAGTATTATCAAAAGATGAGGGATCCGTTTCAAATTAAAAGGAGGTGGAGATCCAAAGAAAGTGTGTTGTAAAGTTACAAGTTGAAGAGGTTGATTTCTTGTCAGATTTGGAAGATTACATTGGTAAAGAACAACCTATATAACTCGTTAATTTTGATGTTTCATTATTCATCTTCCATTATACAGAGCCTCTTGTTGCTAAGGTCTATCTTGCACTTGAAAAAGAGAAAGAAGTTCCATTGGATGAAGATCCTTTCTTTCCCCAAGATCCTTTCTTTTCCCTTCTGGAAGAATCATTTTTAGAGGAGAATATGGCAGAACAACCTGCTGCCTAAATAAGATCTTATGTAGAAAAGAGAGATGAATTTGATTTTACAAATTTTATGTTGAATCAGAATAAGAAAGGGGAAAAATTAGTTATGATAGTTGTGGTACAATAACTTGGGGAGGCTAAAAATTGTTCAAACCAATTTCAAATTGTGATCAAGGATGGAAATGACATCAGTGAAATAGTGCGGATCAGAAAGGTCAGCTTACTAGCTACTAGGAAGCCTTCTCCTATTCATTATTTGGCTGGTTTACAGAAAAATTACAGTAGTACCAGATTTTGTGCCAATTTTAAAGAACAAAGAAGAGTTTCATGTTCAGACTTAATACCTCTCAGAATAGCTTGTAGATCAAATAAATACTTTTCTCAGCTATTGGACTAATCTTGTGAACAAAAATAAGGTACATTTCTTATTTCAAGCTTCATCATGTTACTTGTTTTACAAGTTGAATTCATTTCATTGCCTCTATTTTGGAGAAAGGGAAGCTATTTTTTGTTTCCTATTTTAGGTTTCATTTAGCTTCATTTTGCAGCTGGTTAGTGTGGGGTAGATTAGAATTCCCTTTTAATAAGTGCAGCTTATGCATTCAGGCACATGATCTAGTTTACCAGATCCTTTCCCAGCTTTAGTTTTTTTTTGAGAAAGGTCAGTTTATAGAAAATGAAATATTTTGGTTATATGTTTTGACTCCATGCCCAATGGACAAGAGCAAGACACTAGTCTTAAGCTAGCAGGAAACTTCCCCAGCAGGATTGTAAAAAATGTTGACAATTTTTACACTTCTGCAAAAATGGGAAACTTGAAACTTCATTTCAGATGGAAGGAATTGTTGTTATGGACCTAACTAATGGGAAGACATATAGTTTCTTAAAGGTTTTAAGTTGCAGTAAGTAAATCAGCAAAGAAATATGCATTTATGTGTTGTTGTAGAATGCAACACCTCACGTATATTGTCATTCCATGTTCACCTTCATCAACGTTTTATGAAAGCTTGAAGTAACTAAAGTACAACCTTGATAAAGGTGGGAATAGCTATAGACCTGAGGAGTTGCACTCTAAAACAACAAACCTAGTTTTTTTTGCATGGCTAAAGGTACATTATCAGTTATAGGTACATTAATTCTTGTTATTTATTTATGTTTGAATGATAGTAATTTTGTTTTGAGTTGTTTAGTTCATTCCACAATTATCATTTACATTAATCAAATATAAAAGGAAATATACAACTCAATTACAGAATTTAATTATATTTATTCATAAAGAGATACAAATTAAGTTTTCCCACAAAAGTCATGGGATGTAACTTATGATTATTAAATCAAAAGATACATGTGCACAAAGCTAAAAGAAAAGGAATATAGAAGAAACTCATCATTACCTTTGGGTCTTCTCTTTGTCTTCATTGGTCAAGTTACAACTTCTTCATCTTCTTCTGCATCATCAAACTCCATCAAATACACCCAAAGAACAAAAAATAAAGTTTTTCAAATTTGAGCTAAGGGTTTAATCTTTATACTTGTGCTAATAGTTTCATGCCAATGAATCATTTGAATTCAATAGGTATAAGGTACATGAACTACATACAGAAATAGAAAGTACTATCTTGCAGAAGCACATATGATTCTCAGGAATCTTGACAGACAGAAGAAAAACATAGTGTTACAACATTGAATGGATACAACTGGTTATCCTATAAGTAAATGTTTTCAGCAAATGAACAAATGTGGCTTGAACTAGAAAAAAATCATAGCTATTACCAGTAAATCTCAATAAA